>JAVJIF010000872.1:0-87860 GCA_038442645.1 Agave tequilana | reverse complement strand
TTTTAAATTTCTCTCCCCCTTTTTGTCAATTTATAAAGGGGTAAAGAGATCAAGGAAAAGTATATGTGATATAAATTCATGAAGAAGAGAGACTGTTTGGAACTCCCACTGCATATGCATTACATGAAGAAAGAGATGACTAGACCCTAACCCTTAAAAGCATAATATACAATGTATAGATGGAGATGTTAAGCTTTTCCTATACACGTGTACAATAAAAAGAAAAGAAGTCAAGCTCTTCTTATATACTACACTCAACAGAATGTAATGTAGAGAAAATGTTAAGCTCCCCTCGCATATAAACAATACATATCAAATAAATTATGAAAAATACTTAAAACAAATTTTGATGCCATTTGTAAATATCAAAAAAAAATTTGATAACCAATTGAAATAAATTTTGATACCAATCAACATAAGAAATTTTTGGTACGACTTAAATTTTTTGATAAACCGATAAAAATATACTAGTAGATACCACTTGTAGATACCACTAGTAGATACAAATTTTGCAATATAAATATCAATTGTAAATAATTGATACCAATATGAAAATATAATCTTTTTTTTGAAACAAAATATTTTTCTCAAAAGAATGGGAGTGAGATACCGATTGAAAATAAAATCAAGAATTTTCTCCCCCTTTTTGAAATACCAATAAAATTAATGTATTAGCTTGTATAAGATATCAATTGACATTAAAAACTAAATCAAGCCCTGTATAAAATAATTTGTTCTATAAAACATATATACATAAACATTTTTATTTAGCACAAAAGATCATATATATGTATGTATGATCAATACAATTGAAATATGATGCATACGTATATAAAAATAAGTATGGATATACATAAATCAATTCTCATGATATGTACGTGTATAACTCATAACTACCACCCATAATATACAAGTTTAAAAGAATATTCAATAAGAGCATACAAGGTATGGTCTCCCAACCAACCGCCCTTATAGGGTAGAGATTTTCAAAAATAAAGTTTTAAAAATAATATATTATAGGTTGAAAATCTACCAATTGAAGAATAAAAACTAGTTTAAAGTAAATTTAAAACTAGTACAAAATCCTTCAAGTAAGGAATATAACATGTATATATCTCATGAAAACATGCTAATTACACAAAATTAACACTCAAGATCTATAAAGCACGTATATAGGCTCATGAAAACAAATTCATGAGTAATAAAAAAAAATGAGTGAGTTGACAATAATCATGTGAATAACACATTCATAAAGATAAAACAATAAAAGTCAAAAATTAAAACTAGTATGAAATACTTTTTCTCAAAAATATGATATCATATAATCATGCCAGAATCATTAAAACTAGGCCATACAATGTACAATAAAAAAAA
The DNA here is from genome assembly GCA_038442645.1 of Agave tequilana. Taxonomy (NCBI): domain Eukaryota; kingdom Viridiplantae; phylum Streptophyta; class Magnoliopsida; order Asparagales; family Asparagaceae; genus Agave; species Agave tequilana. The sequence continues at coordinate 86,486 of JAVJIF010000872.1, read as the reverse complement.
TGAGTACAAACATGTATAGCATTAAGAACACATGTAACTCAAGAATTGTACATATATAACACAAGTTTTAACAAGAAGTGCACATGAACATACGATATATACATATAAATTAATATATGCTTTAACTAAAGTATATAAAAACATGAATTAACCAAAGAAATAGGCATGTAAATCTATTTTAAAATAAGAACATTATTTTCAAAAATACATGCATAGCTTAACATTAATCAACTCAACATTAAGCATAACACAATATATGATTGAGTTTAGGTTACTACACTAGCATATAAGCATAAAAAATATTTTAAAAGTGGAGGATAAAATAGTTACCAATACAATATAGCCAATTCATTTCTCCAAAATGAGGTGGTCCTCCCACCAAAATTTCTTGATAGCAATACATCCATGAGGTGTCTGTCAAGTTTCGATTGCATCTACTACCAGGGCACCAATTCTCTCACGTTTTGTGAGAGCCCACTCCTACAAAAAAAATAAGTGGTGGAGATTTTAGTTTCTTATTGAGTCTATGGGGTTAGTAGTAATAGAAATCCAAATATTTTTATTTATAAAATTTAAAGAATTTAATCTATCAAAGTAAAATTTTGCAAGTGGTCTTTACGGCCACAATGTCTACATGTGTATACTCTAGCATACATGGTGGAATAAGTGTGAGCAATGTGTGTATGTGTATGCCGTGGGGTATGTGCATGAATTTGTGGAACATGTTTCTTACGAAACATAGATTCCAATTTACCATGATTAAAAGCACATTGGCTCAAAGTTGAGTCTAAACAATCAATTCTCACTTTCAAATCATGAAGCTCTTTTTTGTTAATAGAAGATAAAAGAATAATATCATGAGGAACATGGCAAGAATGAGAATCATTTTTTCTTTTTGGATATAGAAATCTTTATTTTTCTTTAAAAAATTTTCTTTGTCAAAGAATCATTTTCATTTAAAATAATATCTTTTTTTTTAGAAATTAAAACAACTTAACTTTTCAAGGGCTCATTTTCTTTTGACATAAATTCAAACTTTTTTTTTAAATAATCATTTTTATTTAAAAAGAATTATTTTCTTTCCTCAACTTCTCATTTTCAATTTTTAACAAATCATATTTTTTAAGAAGTTTTGACAAAATGATGCAAGCTCCTCATATGGCATCATCTCATCATCATTATCAAGCTCGGAGTCAGAATTTACCTCAAGAAGGTCATCCCTTTGGACCATATAGCACATGTTGGAAGTAGTACTTCCTTCGTCCGAGTCACTTTTCTTATCATGTGGCATTTGTTCCCCAATAGTGATGAGATTATTCCAAACTATAAAAGTCGAATTAATATTAGAAACCTTAGATAAATATTCATCATTTAGGGTTAGCTTCAAAGCATGAATGGCTTTTACATAGCTTCAAGATGTTTACCATTTAAAAAATATAAATTTTAATGGTGGTAAGATAAACATGAATCCTTAGGGCTTTGAGGTACATAGACATCTTAACTTTCCAAGTTTGAAAGTTAAGAATATTAAACATGGAAGGTGCAATGAACTCCATGTGTCAAATATTGTGATTAGCAAAAATAGGATCTTTAACTCTAAGTTATTTAACCCAAATCAAGAGAGCTCTGATACCAATTGTAAATCACCTAGAAGGGGGTGAATAGGTGATGTGCTAATCTAATGGACAACTAATGCGGAATTAAAAACTATTATGTAAACTAAAACTATATACAACGTATAACCAAAGAGTGAAGCCGAATTTCCGGTGAATGACTCTGGACTTTCTTCTCAAGATTCCTCTAAATTAAGAGTTGAGGTATTACTATAACTCTCTTGGTTGAATAATAGTGTGTGTACAAATACAATATCAAGCATATAAAGAAAAACATAATAACAATCAAGATATCAAATAACCCAAGCAAGTGTATTCATTGAGCATAAGTAATATCAAAGATGTAATAAATGAGCACAAAGATAATAAGCATGTAAGATATAAACACAAGTGAGTTAAGAGAGAGTGAGTAATCGCAAACATGAGAGAATTATTTCAAGGTTCGAGCCACTTGCTCTACATTCCCGCCTTCACCGCAATGAAGGATTTCCACTAAAATTGTTCTTGCAAGATCACCCGGTGTCGTAACACTTACAATGAGCTCCCTCAAAACTCTTGGACCCGAAAGTCTCTCACTTGTTTCCGCAAGAACAATACACCATACGAACTCGCAAGTTCGCTGAGGCCGCAACCTCAACTCCTCCTCAATACAAAAATGAAAACTTTGTGATCACTTCTTGATCACAAACAAATACTCTCACATACAAGGATCCTAGAGGATGAATATAGCAATGGATAACTCAAGCTTGTGTGAGAAAAACTAGATAGATGTTGTGGTGAAAACTCAAGAAAAAAGCTTTTAAAAACTCAAGAGAATCACTCTTAAAAAACTCTCTTTTAGATATGCAAATGAAGCTCTAAAACTTGTTGTGAAACTCTGTGAAAGAGCTCTTGAAAACACTTCTCAAAATCTTAACAAAAACTAGCCTAAAAGACTCTTTTATAGAGGCTATCAAAAACTAATCGTTTACAGGTGTCAGAATAACCTGTCGATCGACCGGCCGGTCGACCGCCAACAAATTTATAACCGTTGGGGTTACTGGTCGACGGCCCCCTGGCCATAGAGAGAAATCCTTTCTACTGGTAGACCGCACAGTCGACCGCCACCCAACAGAAAGTTGGGTCTGCCAGATGGTCGATCGCTCGATCGGCCGAGCCTAGCTACGGTCGACCGATCGGTCGGCCGAGCCCAAACAATGGGCTTGTGCACGTTTCTGTGCATGTTAGTCGACTGCTCAGTCGACCGAGCCAAGTATCGGTTGACCGGTCGGTCGACCGACAGAAGCCCAAAAACAGGATTTATAGGGTTTGAAAATTAACTTGTTAAATCCATAAAAATTCATTTAAATCCCAATAAATTCCAAAAAATAGGTTCATATAAATACATTGAAGTACAAATATGTATGATCAAAAATCAACACATATTATAAACAATTTGAACTATTTTTGAGGTATGAAAATGGCTTAAATCAAAAATCGTATTTTTCAAAAACCAACTTTTAAATAAAAAACTGATTTTTCAAAACTTGTACAAATATAAAAATAAGATATTGAAACATATTTGAAGCATAGTGTGTATAAATAAAATCCAATACACAAAGTAAATGATATATACTTATTTTTGGCAATAAGCTCAAAATAAGTTTTGATAAATATAAAACTTAAACACATGATATAAACTCATCAAAATAAGTTCTTTAAACAATATGAAACAACAATGTATATGGATAGAATCCAATACACATGTAAATTATGTAAACTTATTTTGATGAAATCTAATCATTAAACCAAACTATGTATTTCTTGAAATTCAAAATCAAAACTGTTAAACGGAAAGCTAAAATATTTTAACATGAAAGATATCATAAATATTTTGTGTGTAAATGAGCTTGAGCAATCCACAACTAATCTATCCTTTATATTTTATGCTAAAACAAAAAATTTTAAGCTTACAAACTCTTGACTCAAGTCTTCTCTTGAAAATATTCTTCTTCAAGTAGACCTGATTCAAACTTGATCCATAAAGTAGACTCCTCTTTGAGTACTTGATGTGATCTTAAAGCGTGAGCTCTTGAATCAACATGTAATAGCTTCAAAACTTGACTTTGAATTTTTGGTTGATGCTAAACACCGACTAAGATCTTGATTGAATATTTGAAACTTAATAAACAAAAGATCATTAGTGTTGGCCCAAGGTTACAATCACCCGGTTTTTGAGTTTTGATGATACAAAACATATATAGTTATTTGTACTAATCATTTCCTAGTGTTTAAGTGTGTTTCAGGGTTCTAAGGATTTAAGTTGTGTTCTTCCCTAAAGATGACTCAATTCGGGTTCTTTTGACTCAAGATGACTCAATTCGGGTTCAAGGATTCAAGCTATGCAACATTCCATGGAGAAGCCCTAATTTGAAGACCTTGTAGTCACCTAGAACCTTTGTAAGAATTAGTTTGTTAAAGAATGAGATTATGATAAGTTGGCTCAAGAAAACACACACACCTTCATTTTTCAAAATACGTTTTGTTTTGGGTAATTGATTTAGGTTCATGTCTTGATGGTTATACATGACTCAAATTAATTTATAATTTTACATCTTATTTATATCATGTATACCAACCTTTATAGCATGATACTTAATCATATAGCCTTACAAAATTATTTTGAAAATTTTTCAAAGTTGAAAATTTTTCATAGAAAAATCTTGTTTCAGGCCTATCGGTCGACCGGATCCATTTCAGGCCTGATCGGTCGACGGTCTGATCGACCGAGCCTTGTGGTCTTGGCGTGCACGTTTGTGCACGTCTGCCAGTCGACCGGACCGGTCGACCGACTGAAAGCCCTTTGCTCTCGGGTTTTCTCGGTCGACCGGGCCAGTCGACCGACAGAACAAAGAGATTTTTTTTCTTTAGCTGCCGGTCGACCGACTGGTCGACCGAGTCCAACGGCTAGTTTGCCAATGGACTGCCGGTCGACCGGGCCGGTCGACCGACAGCCGCCTGCAACCCCAACGGCTAGTTTTCAGAGTTTTAATCATTGGATTTGATTGAGATGTTTTGGTCAGCTCTCTCTGAATTTTTGGGGGCTATTTCCTAACCTATTTAGCTAGTTATAATGATGATTAGATCTCCTCTAATCCCTATAAATAGTTGGCATTGGTCACTTGTAAAAATCAAGAAAAATCCCTTGTTTTCAAATTTCCAAAAGAAAGAAAAGTTTTCAAAGCTCTCAATTTCTAAGTGCATTCTTGGTTACTATTTTTCAGTTATTTTTCAAGCTATTTATTACTACTTTACAACTGAATTTTTCTCACTATACTTCTTGAGCCAAAAATCATTCCATTCTATAAGGAGTTATAAGAGAGAAGTGTGTGGTCTTTTTGATCACCTTGTTACTTATTGTTCTTTGTGTTGAGATCCCTCTTGTGTAGAGGGTTGGATTGGTGGGAGTTCGGTACTCCGGTCTTGGGTAGACCTCTTGTAATTTCCTCGGTGGATATAGTGGAAACCCTTCACGGTGGTGAAGGTGGGGACGTAGAGCGGTGGCTCGAACCTCGAAACAAATCCTTTGTGTTTGCGATTGATTTCCTTATTGCTTTTTATTGCATTACATTTCTAACTTGTGATATCTCTTGTGTGCACTTCTTTATTGCATTCATTTCATTACTTGCATTTTTCGGTCTTTACTCATCTCAAAAGAAAGCAATTACGCGCCTCAACTCATAATCTAGAGAAATCAAAGAGGAGAAGTTCTAGAGCCTTTCACGGGGAATTTGACTTCAATTTCTTGTTTTGAGTGACCGATTGCATCATACTTTCACACTTGCTTAAAAAGATCATTAGATTAGCATAAACACCTATTCACCCCCCCTCTATGTGTGTTTTCAATTGGTATCAAAGCCTTGGTCTCTAGGCTCTTGGCTTAACAACCTTAGAGAGATCCTATATTGCTAATCATTCTATTCATTTTTCATCCTCATACACTTAGTAAAAATGGCCGAAGGAATTAAGACCCCACCCAAGTTTGATGGCCTTAACTTTCCCATATGGAAGGTTAAGATGACCGTGTTTTTGCAATCCTTAGGAAGCCGGGTTGCAAAGTCGGCGACCAAACCATTTAGTGCACCCCTTGGTGATGAGGACACTTGGTCCGATATTGCCACGAAGGAGTTTGATGCTAATACTAGGGCACACTATGCCTTGCTTCAAGCTCTTAATGACGATATATCTCTAGAGTCATTCATTGCAAATTCGCACATGAGATTTGGACTCACTTACTTGTCACTCATTAGGGGACTTCACAAGTAAAGAGGGCAAAAATCGATCTTCTTCGTTCCCAATATGAAAATTTTTCTATGCAAGAGAATGAAACCATAGATGATATGGTTACTAAATTTACAAAGATTACTAATGGACTTTCTTCTTTAGGTGACGGCATTGACAACGACCAAAAGTGAGGAAGATCATCCGTGCACTCCCTCCATCTTGGGAAGTCAAAGCCACTACTTTGAAGGAGCTCAATAACAAGGAAGAAATGGAGCTTATAGGTCTCATTGGGAATCTCAAGACCCATGAGATGAAAAGAAAAGCAAGAGAAGAGATGGCTCCTCCCAAGAAGAAAGCTATTGCTTTCAAGAGTTTTTCCAACTACTTCGACGATGATGAAGAAGAGGATGATGAGGATCTTTCTCTTCTTGTAAAGAACGTTCGGAGAATGTACAACAAGGCAAAGTTTCAAAATGAAGGAGATGGCAAGGTAAAGAAGAGAAGAAAATCATTTGCTTCAATTGCCAGAAACCGGGTCACATTGTTGCGGAATGTCCGGAAAGAGCCAAACCCTCCACCTCCAAGAAGCCGTACAAAAAGAAAGCTTTAAAGGCTACTTGGGATTCGGAGAGTGAATCCGATGAGGAAGTCGACACCGCCAACATGTGCTTCATGGCAAATGAGAGCACAAGAAAGGTAACTCCCGATACTTCCATTGATTGTGATCTATCCATGGATGAATTAGGAGAAGTTTTTGAAGAACTATCTCATAACTATGATTTTCTCAAAAAGAAATACTTAAAAATGAAAAAGAAAAATGAATCTCTCAATCACAAAGTTTTCACTCTTACAAAAGAAAAGGATGAATTGCTTTCTACTCTTGTTTCTACACAAAAGGACTTTGATAACTATAAAATTTCTTGCAAAGGTAAATTTTCACAAATTGATGAAAATGAATTTCCATGTTAAAGAGAAAATTGATTCATTAGGAGTAGTTTTGAAGAAATGTGAATTTGATAAGAATAGACTAGAGGCTATGTTTCCTAAGAAATAAGTCTCAAAGAAACATTTACATGCTATTCATGCTCATGTTCATAAATCATAAACTTTACATCATGCCAAACATGCCCACACTCCACACACACATCATGCATTCATGTATGGTAAAGTCTTTTCATGCACATATTGTGGTCGTAAAGGTCATTTGGTTAAATTTACTATGATAGGCTTAATGCATCGTATAATCATGTTTGGGTTCAGAATACTAACTTTCAAGGACCCAAGAAAATTTGGGTACCAAAGTCAACAAATTTGTTAAATGATGTAGGTACATTCCAAGGCCCAATGACGTAAAGGATTGTGGTATATTGATAGTGGTTGCTCAAGACACATGACTTGGGATATCAACAACTTTACAACCCTATCAAGATACCATGAAGGTGGCACCGTCACCTTCGGAGATGACGCCAAAGGAAAAATCATTGGTATTGGTAATGTTAAACTTGGTACATCTCCTTTAATAGAAAATGTTGTTTTAGTTGATGGCCTCAAGCATAATCTCTTGAGTGTTAGTCAACTTTGTGACAAAAGTTTTGATGTTGTTTTTGATAACCTAGCATGTAGAGTTATTGATAGACAATCCAACACATGTATATTTTTCGGATTTCGTGAAAGCAATGTATACATGATTAACATGTCTAATATGCTATGCAATGCTACTTGTTTGAAAGCCCTCGATGATGACTCTTGGTTGTGGCATAGGAGATTAGGCCACATTTCTTTTGACCATCTATCTAGATTAAACAACAAGAAAATGGTGAAAGGTATTCCTTACTTGAACTTTGAAAAGGACCGCATTTGCGATGCGTGCCAACTTGGGAAACAAACCAAGTCCTCTTTCAAGTCAATCAAGGATATCATGACATCACGACCCTTGGAGTTGATCCATATGGATTTGTTTGGTCCTACTCAAACCAAAAGTCTAAGTGGGAATCGTTTTGCTTTTGTTTTAGTTGATAATTTCTCGCGTTTTACTTGGGTTTTCTTTTTAGAATACAAAAAACATGCCTTTTCATAATTTCAAGCCTTTAAGAAAAGAGTTGAAAAGGAAAAGATTCTTCTATTTTAAAATATAAGAAGTGATAGAGGTGGTGAATTCAATAACTAACCCTTTACCACTTTGTGAGAAACATGGAATTAAGCATGAACTATCTTGTCCTAGAACTCCACAACAAAATGGAGTCGTTGAGAGGAAAAATCGTACATTACAAGAGATGGCTAGGACAATGATAAATGAACATGGTCTCCCTCATTATCTATGGGCCGAGACTGTTAACACATCTTGCTACATATCAAATAGAGTTTTCTTACGCAAAAATACTTCAAAAACCTCTTTTAAGATCTATTTTTCTAGAAAGCCAAAATGTTTCATACTTTAAAGTTTTTGGTTGTAAATGTTTGTTTTGAATACTAAAGATAATTTAGGTAAATATGATGCAAAATCTTATGAAGCAATTTTTGTTAGTTATTCTAATACTGGTAAAGCTTATAGAGTTTTCAATAAGTCATCCTTGACTATTAAAGAATCTATACATGTAAAGTTTGAGGAATCTAATGTGTTTGTTAAGAATGTTGTAGAAATAGATTCCTACATGAAGATATGGAGAGAACTACTTTGAAGGACTCACCTACTCTTGAAGACATGCCAAAGGGTGATGAAGGTAATGAAGTTCAAGAAAATAAGGATCAAAGGAAATGAAATTCAAGAAGTTGAAGTGGAGACTACTCAACCACTTCCAAAATATTGGAGATACAATCCACATCATCCCAAGGATCTTATTATAGGTGAAGTATCAAAAAGGGTAACTACTCGTTCTAAACTTCATGATCTTTGTGGGCACTATGCATTTATTTCTCACTTTGAACCAAAGAACATCCTCGAAGCTGAGGGCGACTCATATTGGTTGCTAGCCATGCAAGAGGAACTCAATCAATTCGAGCGTAACCAAGCTTGGCATCTTGTTCCTAGGCCCCATGATAGACCAACAATTGGTACTAAGTGGATCTTTAAGAACAAGTTGGATGAGTCGGGAAATATTGTTAGGAATAAAGCTAGGTTAGTGGCCCAAAGTTACACTCAAGTCGAAGGTATCGATTTTGAGGAAACCTTTGCACCCGTAGCACGGCTTGAAGCCATACGGATGACACTTGCATTTGCTTCTTATAAAGATTTTAACTTTTTCAAATGGATGTAAAAAGTGCTTTCTTAAATGGATTTATTGAAGAGGAGGTATATGTTGAACAACCCCCCGGGTTTGTTGATCCTACACATCCGAATTTTATTTTCAAACTTGACAAAGCTCTTTATGGTTTAAAACAAGCCCCTAGGGCTTGATATGAAAGACTGTCTTCATTTCTAATTTCTAATGGTTTTAATAAAGAAAAAATAGATACTAGTTTATTTACAAAACATGTTGAAAATGATATACTTGTAGTTCAAATATATGTTGATGATATCATATTGGTTCTACTAATGAAAATCTTTGCAAAGCTTTTGAATCATGCATGAAGGAGGAATTTGAGATGTCTATGATGGGTGAGCTAACTACTTCCTTGGTCTCCAAATCAAGCAAAGGAAGGATGGGATTTTCATCAATCAAGCCAAGAACACGAAGGAACTTATCAAGAGATTTGGACTTGAAGGGGCTAAGACAAGCAAAACTCTCATGGCAACTACCACAAAGCTTGACAAGGATGAACAACGTACAAGTGTAGACATTAAGCTTTATCGTAGTATGATTGGTAGCTTGTTGTATTTAACGGCTAGTAGGCCGGACATTATGTTTTGTATATGTCTTTGTGCTCAATTTCAATCGTGTCCTAAAGAGTCCCATTTGATTGCGGTAAAACACATTATTAGATACCTTAAGGGCACAATTGAAATGGGTTTGTGGTATCCGAAGACCGGACAATTTTTCATGACAAGTTTTTCGGATGCCGACTATGCGGGTTGTAGAGTGGATAGGAAGAGTACAAGTGAAACATGTCAATTTCTTGGTAATTGTCTTGTTTCATGGTCTTCCAAAAAGCAAAATTCGGTAGCTCTCAACTGCCAAGGCGGAGTATGTTGCGGCCGGAGCTTGTTGTGCACAAGTTCTTTGGATGAAACATACTCTCCTTGACTATGATTTGCATTTTGACCATATTAAAATATTTTGTGATAATACTAGTACTATTCATATGACTAAAAATGCAAATCAACATAGTAAGACTAGCACATTGACATTCGGTATCACTTTCTTAGAGATCATTATGAGAAAGGTGATATTGACATTGATTATGTTTCTACCGATTTTCAACTTGCCAATATTTTTACAAAACCACTAGACTATGTTAGATTTTCCTTTATTTGTGGTGAATTGAATGTTTGTGTTATGGAACCATGAGGAATTTTTTTTTTAAATGTTTACCCTTTTTGATGTATGGACAAAAAGGGGAGAAAAAGAAAAGTTAGTTTATTTTGAGTTTTGAGTTATGCATTTTTGAGTTTTGAATTATGCATTTTTGAGTTTTGAGTTATGCATTTTGAGTTTTGAGTTATGCGTTTTGAGTTTTAAGTTATAACAAGTTAGTTTTGAATTTTGAATTTTGGATTTTGAGGCATAAAAGGTTAGTTTTTGAATTATGAGTTTTGAGCAATATGTTTTTGAATTTCTATGTCTCTCTTATGCCAAAATTCTTAGTATATAGCCATTCATATATATAGCATGATTTGAGGGGGAGCTTCCAAGCTTCTTTTCCATTTTTTTTGTTAAATAACTCATATGTTTTGTCATCATCAGAAAGGGGGAGATTGTTGGCCCAAGGTTACAATCACCCGGTTTTTGAGTTTTGATGATTACAAAACATATATAGTTATTTGTACTAATCATTTCCTAGTGTTTATGTGTGTTTCAGGGTTCTAAGGATTCAAGTTGTGTTCTTCCCTAAAGATGACTCAATTCCGGTTCTTTTGACTCAAGATGACTCAATTCGGGTTCAAGGATTCAAGCTATGCAACATTCCATGGAGAGGCCCTAATTTGAAGACCTTGTAGTCACCTAGAACCTTTGTAAGAATTAGTTTGTTAAAGAATGAGGTTATGATAAGTTGGCTCAAGAAAACACATACACCCCTTCATTTTTCAAAATACGGTTTTTGTTTTGGGTAATTGATTTAGGTTCATGTCTTGATGGTTATACATAACTCAAATTATTTTATAATTTTACATCTTGTTTATATCATGTATACCAACCTTTATAGCATGATACTTAATCATATAGCCTTACAAAATTATTTTGAAAATTTTTCAAAGTTGAAAATTTTTCCTAGAAAAATCCTGTTTCAGGCCTATCGGTCGACCGGGCGGTCGACCGGATCCATTTCAGGCCTGATCGGTCGACCGGTCCTGTCGACCGAGCCTTGTAGTCTTGGCGTGCACGTTTGTTCACGTCTGTCGGTCGACCGGACCGGTCGACCGACTGAAAGCCCTTTGCTCTCGGGTTTTGTCGGTCGACCGGGCCAGTCGACCGACAGAACAAAGAGATCTTTTTTCTTTAGCTGCCGGTCGACCCACCGGTCGACTGAGTCCAACGGCTAGTTTGCCAATTTACTGCCGACCGGACAGCCGCCTGCAGCCCCAACGACTAGTTTTCAGAGTTTTAATCATTGGATTTGATTGAGATATTTTGGTCAGCTCTCTCTAAATTTTAGGGGGCTATTTCCTGACCTATTTAGTTAGTTATAATGATGATTAGATCTCCTCTAATCCCTATAAATAGTTGGCATTGGTCACTTGTAAAAATTAAGAAAAATCCCCTTGTTTTCAAGTTTCCAAAAAGATAGAAAAGTTTTCAAAGCTCTCAATTTTCTAAATGCATTCTTGGTTACTATTTTTCAGTTGTTTTTCAAGCTATTTATTACTACTTTACAACTGAATTTTTCTCACTACACTTCTTGAGCCAAAAATCATTCCATTCTATAAGGAGTTGTAAGAGAGAAGTGTGTGGTCTTTTTGATCACCTTGTTACTTGTTGTTCTTTGTGTTGAGATCCCTCTTGTGTAGAGGGTTGGATTGGTGGGAGTTCGGTACTCCGGTCTTGGGTAGACCTCTTGTAATTTCCTCGGTGGATATAGTGGAAACCCTTCATGGTGGTGAAGGCGGGGACGTAGAGCGGTGGCTCGAACCTCGAAACAAAATCCTTTGTGTTTGCGATTGATTTCCTTATTGCTTTTTATTGCTTTACATTTCTATCTTGTGATATCTCTTGTGAGCACTTCATTATTTCATCCATTTCATTACTTGCATTTTTCGATCTTTACTCATCTCAACAAGAAAGCAATTAAGCGCCTCAACTCATAATCTAGAGGAATTAAAGAGGAGAAGTTCTAAAGCCCTTCACGGGGAATTCGGCTTCAATTTCTTATTTTGAGTGACCGATTGCATCATACTTTCACACTTGTTTAAAAAGATCATTAGATTAGCATAAACCCTATTCACCCCCCTCTAGGTGTGTTTTCAATTAGTATTATAACTACATGAATTAATCATCATCAAAACTAGAGTGATGGGTCTTTGGGCCAACAAATCATCAGCTGCTCATATAGGTAAAGATTATGTGAGACGCACAATAGCGGGTCATCGAGTTAGGCGCCCATGAGATTCTGATTGTCTCTTTCCCCCAAGTCAATCAACACCTTACAGCCCTGACTGACCTACGTTTTAAGATAAATAAGATGCGCTCCAAATTAATCATTACACATGACGAGCCCAGAAGCCTCCAACTTGACAGCTCGAGGAAGCACGCGAGGGGCATCAAGCCCTAACCCTAAAGAGGATGCTCCCTCGTTGACAATGAAGACTGATGATTCCATCACCTTCACCCCTTGAGCCTCTTGATCGATCAAATCTTTCGTATCATCAAGCATCAGCCTTTGTTAAAACTCTCCAAGACAGCCAGACACGACCCATGCGCCATGGAAGCAGGAAGTTGCTCCTTTCACAGCAGTCGGGGGCAAGCCACAGCGCAGTGCTGGGCCCTCAAATGACACCTCAATAACCTAATTAGGCAAGGACATCTGGACGAGTTCATCCTCGACTCGGAGGTAGACCTGGAGGTCAGAGAAGTCCCTGCTGAAACGGTCGATTAAAATGATTGCTCCTTAACACCACACGGGATGGGGAGATCCCCACCAGGCAACGTGCTTCCCACCTGAAGTGGTACTATATGTAAAACTGCATGACATCCAATAAAACTATGCCAACTTTTTATTCCATGTCTTCTCCAGGTATAACAAGCACACTCGAGGGAGTAAACAGCCTATATCAGGTATTATCCTGATGGCTATGAGGGAAAATAAGCCCTCGCGGCTATCCCTCGGGGAGCTCCTGAAAGACGGAGGCTCGCCCACTAGGGCGGCTTGGAGTCTACCTAGATAAAGTTTCACCTTGATGGCCACTTGAGTGAGTCAACAGCCTATATCAGGTCCTACCCTGATGGATAAGAAGGAAAAATAGCCCCAGCGGCTATCCCTCAGGGAGCGCCCTGAATGACGAAGGCTCGCCCACGGGGCTGCTCGGAGTCAGCCTAGACAGGTTTTCACCTTGATGGCCACTCGAGTGAGTCAACGGCCTATATCAGGTCTTACACTGATGGTTAAGAGGGAAAAACAATCCCGCGGCTATCCCTCGGGGAGCCTCCTGAAAGGCGGAGGCTCACCCCTTAGGCCTGCTCGGAGTTTGCCTAAACAAGTTTTCACCTTGTGGCCACTCGAATGAGTCAACAGCCTATATCAGGTCGTATTTTGATGACTATGAGTGAAAAACAGCCTCGCGTTATCCCTCTTAGAGCCCCCTGAAAGACGTAAGCTCGCCCACTAAGGCTTCTCAGAGTCAACCTTGACAGATTTTCATCTTGATGGCCACTCGAGTGAGTCAACAACCTATATCGGGTCCTACCTTGATGGCTAAGAGAGAAAAATAACCTCCGCGGCTATCCCTCAAGGAGCCTCCTGAAAGACGGAGGCTTGCCCACTAGGCCTGCTTGGAGTCAGCTTAGAAGATTTTCACCTTGATGACCACTCGAGTGCAACAGCCTATATCAGGTCCTATCTTGATGGCTATGAGGAAAAAATAGCCCCCGCATATATCCTTCAGGGAGCCCTCTGAAAAATGTAGGCTCGCCCGGTAGGGCTCCTCGGAGTCAACCCTGACAGGTTTTCATCTTGATGGCCACTAGAGTGAGTCAACAACCTATATCGAGTCCTACCCTGATAGCTAAGAGAGAAAAACAACACCTGCGGCTATCCCTCAGGGAGCCCCCTGAAAGACAGAGGCTCACCCACTAAGCCTGCTTGGAGTCATCCTAGAAGGTTTTCACTTTGATGGCCACTCGAGTGAGTCAACAGCCTATATCGGGTCCTACCCTGATGGCTATGAGGAAAAATAGCCCCCATGACTATCTCTCAGGGAGCCCCCTGAAAGACTTAGGCTCACCCACTAGGGCTGCTCGGAGTCAGTCTAGACAGATTTTCGCCTTGATGGCCACTTGAGTGAGTCAACAGGCTATATTGGGTCCTACCCTGACGGCTAAAAGGGAAAAACAGCCCCACGGCTATCCCTCAGGGAGCCCCCAAAAGATGGAGGCTCGTCCACTAGGGCTGCTCGAAGTCAGCCTAGACAGGTTTTCACCTTGATGGCCATTCAAGTCAGTAAATAGCTTATATCGGGTCCTACCCTGACAACTATGAGGGTAAAATGGCCCCCGCAGCTATCTCTTGGGGAGCCTCCTAAAAGATGAAGGCTCTCCCACTAGCGCTGCTCCGAGTCAGCCTAGATTGGTTTTTCACCTTGATGGCCACTCGAATGAGTTAACAGCTTATATTGGGTCCTACCCTGATGGCTATGAGGGAAAAAATAGCCCCCGCGGCTATCTCGCGGGGAGCCCTTTGAAAGATGAGACTCGCCTACTAGGGTTGTTCAGAGTCAGTTTAGGCAGGTTTTTCACCTTGATGGCCACTCGAGTGAGTCAACAACCTATATCGGGTCCTACCCTAACAACTAAGAGGGAAAAATAGCCCCCGGCTATCCCTCGGGGAACCCCTTAAAGACGGAGGCTCGTCCACTGGGGCTGCTCGAAGTCAACCTAGACAAGTTTTCACCTAGATGGCCACTCGTGTGATTCAACAACCTATATCGGGTCCTAACCTGATTGCTAAGAGGGAAAATAGCCCCGTGGTTATCCCTCGGGGAGCCCCCTAAAAAACGGAGGCTTACCCACTAGGGCTACTCAGAGTCAGCCTAAACAGGTTTTCACCTTGATGGTACTCGAGTGAGTCAACAGTCTATATCGGGTCATACCCTGACGACTATGAGATAAAAACAGCCGTGAGACTATCCCTCGGGGAGCCCCCTAAAACAGGGAGGCTAGGGAGCCCCCGAAACATGGAGGCTCGCCCATTAGGGCTGCTCAAATTCAGTCTAAACAGATCTTCACCTTGATGGCCACTCGAGTGAGTCAATAACCTATAACGGGTCCTACCCTGAAGGCTCCCTATAAACTAAGACAAAAGGCATCACATGGGAGCGTCAAAAGCAACAGTTTGACCCACAAAAATGGATGACACATCTCTAAATCACAATCATCCATACAAAAGCGGGTTAGCCCCATCGTTCCCGTCTGCGACCGCTCCCCGGATCCGTCAACCCTCTCCGATATCTCTCATCTCAACTTCGAGAGCTCTCAACACGATCGGCAGATCTCCAGGATGATGACCCAGCCCTTCGGGCCGGGAGCTAGGACCCTCGAGGCTCTAGTTCTCAACCCCTAGCCATCATCCGGCGCTCTCTACTCTGACGCCAGATCTAAGGGCAATGACCTTAGAAAGCAGTTTCTGCGCCTTCTCCAGCAATGTCTCATGAACAAGACAAAGATCCGACTGGCATAAGATCTCAGTCCTCAACTCTTCCACATCCTTGTCATGACTCTCCAAACTACCTCGCACAATGCGGAGCTCAAACTCGAGCGCCAGCTTCTCCAAACAACACTTGTCGATCTGCTCCCAAAGAGAAAGGATCTCTGACTGAATCGAAGTTATCTTTTCCTGAAGATCAGACACCTCCTCCAACACCTTCTGCAACTCCAGAAGCCGACTTAATAGCTTCTCTTCAAGCTCTACTTTCTCCCTCCTTAACGAAGAGCTCGTATCCAGTAGCTCGCGCTCCTTTTGAAGGACCCTGTCTATTTTCTTCTTAAGACCGCCACGATCATGTTGTGAGAAATGAGCTCACGATCCAGCTGAGAAGTTAGGAGATTGAGTAATTTGAGCTCTACAAGGCGAGAAAGTAAAAGAGTCATCGAGATTTGGTAGAATGCTCAAACCCCAGATGGCTGCCCTCTTAAACTCTAGGAAACTGAACTATCTCTTAAATCAGTCCCTTACACACGCAACGGTGGATTAAATCCAAGTTGTCACTCCAAATATGCAGTATCCACCTCGAACGTCGCTTCACTAAAAGGAATCATGACCTGATCGAAATTGCCACATTTAAGGCTCTGCTGGGCTGTAGAGTGACGCATGCCACACGAGACAAAACTTGAAGCGACGTCAACCGACAAGTGTCCAAACCTGAAATTCTTCTTCTCCTCTTCCTATTAGAGTCCTCGGGAACTTATAACCTCAAGGGAAAGTCCCCGACCGCCTCCAAAGAGAAGGGAGCAGAGGGGGCATCTATAATGGTCACTTTCTGACCCGCCTGAGATTGTGGCACGTGTCTGTCTGGCCCTAAGGGATACCCGTCACATGGCTGCTTCTAGGACAGTTAATCTAGAGTTTACATCAAGATTGAATTCCATGCGGATCGGATAATAAGGGTAGGAAGTAAATCCAGTTACTAGGAATCTGCACCTCTAAAGTTTGATCCCCATCCCAACGGGGCGGTTGCCTCTCCGAAGCAATTCATTCTTATCTACAGTAAGATACAGACTATCTGATAGAATTGGACTCTCCCCTACCACGATTCAAATCAGGATATTTAGCTCAACGGCCATCAAGATAAAGATTTTAAATATTCAAACTGAGCAGGACTCCCTAATCATATCTATTTGACACAACCTGTATAAACAAGAGATCCCCACGAGGAAAGGGATCATGATCGAAATTCTGGAAACCCTAGCACACTAGAGAATCCTACCTGTAATCACCATTGATATAGTGGAATTCTCTCCTTTTCCTCCGTGATTTTTCCCGTTTCGGGTTTACACGTAAGATCCATGTGTTTGTGCTTACTGTGATTTTGATTTAACAATCTTGTAATATCCCTAATCTAAAATATTGTATTTTTATTTTTCTAAAGTATTTATTTTATTTTACTGGTGATATTATTATTATTTATTAACTTGAGTTACAGTTCAAATTATTTTAAAATAGTAAATGATATTTTGGCCTTATAATTATATATAGCATTATTAAGTATCATCATTTTAATTACTAGCTAGTATTTTTCTCATTACTATGTTACGAGTATTAATATTGCAGTTGCTATTATTATTAATATTGATATTGTTATTATTCTTCTTCATATTGTACTGTTTTAGTCATTATTATTAATGGTAATATTTTTACCAAGTATTATTAGATAAGATTTTTAATGTTAATAATTTTATTATTATTACTATTTTTGTTATTATTATTGTAATTATTATTGTTAATTATTATTATGATATTGTTAATCACTATTAGTATTATTATTATTTTCAGCAAGCCCAATAAACTCAACCCATTCTCTTTTTCCTTTTATTCTTTTTCTTTTTATGCTAAGCCTACATGAGTCAAGCCCACTTTCTTATTTTCACCTTTCTTCTATTTTTCTTTAAGCCCAAAAACTAAGCCCGCAAGTCCACTATCTATTTTTCTTATTCTTCGTATTACTTATTTATTTTAAATAAGGTCCAAATAAAACCCATAACCTATTACCATTGAGATCCTTACCCATTAACCCAAAATCCAATTCTAATCCTAATCAAAATCCTATCTAATCAAATCTTTTCATTAAATATTAACTTATCCTAATCTAAATCCTAACTACTAAATTAAGCAATTTAAACCTGACTAGAATTCAAGTTTCTAAAATATCTAACAACCTATATAAAGACCCAAACCTTTTTTTTCTCTTCTACCTCAAGAGAAAACCCTAATCCAAACTCTCCCACCTTTTTCTTTCTTTTCTCCTCAAGTGAAGGAT
Organism: Agave tequilana; assembly: GCA_038442645.1. Lineage (NCBI taxonomy): Eukaryota > Viridiplantae > Streptophyta > Magnoliopsida > Asparagales > Asparagaceae > Agave > Agave tequilana. Next base: position 68,330 of record JAVJIF010000872.1, on the reverse strand, counting down.
GAACAAAAGGATCTTGAAGTGCAAGATGAAGGAACATGATAGGGGAGAGCAAATCCAAGTAAGTAATTTATTTTCTAAAAATTTATTGATATAAATTGTTTACTAAAATCATGTCCACACTATGATCTCCATGAATAATTTTATACATCAAAAACCTAATCTAAAATCCAACTAAAATACATGTGAAGATATTCTAACTCATAATTTTAATTTATATATGTTTTTAGAAATTTTAACAAAAGATTTTCAAAAAAAAAATTCAAAAAAAGGAGAGGTTGCTGCTCTCGACCAGGCCGAAAGCAGCCGGCCTGGACATGACCAAGCCTAGGCCAGGCCTGGCCAGACCTGCCTGGCCTGGGCCTGGCAACACAGGCCTGGCCTGTGCTAAAACAAAAAAGAAAAAGAAAAAGAAACCTGGATCAGGCCTGAGCCTAGGTCAGAACCTGGGCCTGAGCCTGGGCTGTTGTGTATTAAAAAAAAAAAAGAAAAGAAAGGAAAAGAAGAAAGAAAGGAAGAAAGAAAGATGAATTTGTATATTAAAATAATTTATTAAAAACATCAAAAAATAGAGAAAAATATAAATAATATTCTACAATACATCTACTTTCTGTGATAAAAATTTTAGACTAATACAAATATAAATTAAATCAAATCACCCACTTTAAAACCATTTCTTCTTAATGATAAATTTAGACCCATTAAATATTTTAATAGTTTAAAGCCTATTAAAAACCCAACAAAAAATTAGAAATTGATTTAAACCAAACCTATATTTCTAACTTCCAAACTAATTAATCAAGATTTAAACTCCTTAAAATATCCTTTTAAAATTCTAACAATTTCTATTTGGAACGAATCATGTAGATTTATTGAGGCCTTATGATTTCAGTGCTTTGGACTTGCGATAGAGTTCAGGTGAGTGTTTCTTTTCTTTGTGTAATTTTATTTAATTTTATTGTGAGTGTTTTTTTTCTGTGACGCCCCGATCCTGGCGGATACGGACTCGTCACCGCGACGTATATACGTAGGTCAGAACTGCCCCCACGTATATACGCTAAGCGTAAAAGTACAATACAATACAGGATCAGAGTATAACACAAGCGTGGTATATTCATATATGCCAACAATAAAGTACAAGTACAAGTTATGAACTGATACACTTTACAAGTGTTTTGTTTCACAACCAAGTCCAAAAGAAGATATACAAATGTATACAAGATGCTCACGTAAGGAAGGAAGACGCGTGAGCCAAAAATGAAGAGTACGGCACTGGAGGAACTAGAGCTGGTCGGCCTGCTCACTGAAGTACTCTTGGTCCTCAGTGGATGGATCCACTTCGTTCCAAGTCTCGGAATCTGAATATGCAAATCCACAGAATCAAGACATATAACAATAAACGAGATATAGCCAAATGGCTAATGGATACGAGTAAATAAGATATAGCAATATAAAGGATAAAGCATGGAAATCCAAAGTCCTAAAACAATACATCTACAATTTATGTCTTATTATTATTACTTGTTTCATCGTGATATCTAGCTATGTGGTCCAGCGTCCCAGTGCACATAGATCCATATCCCAATAAAGCAAGGGGGTTATTGGAAATCAGCGGTTGTATCGATGAACTATGTTTACAGTGGATCCCGTGCATGCCCGGGATAACGGCCCAATAATGTTCCGTGCTTGTAACGGAACCCAGCCGCTAGGCCTCAATAAAAGGGACTTATGTATGCCCTTATCAATATGGTACCAGCAATACAGGGAGCAAGCTCTCCCCTCAGTCCCCTGGTGTACCGCAGGTCAGACTGGAACATGGGTTGCACAACACTTCCTAAAACCACTGTAAACACGAACACAATCGATATCCGCATGGTCTCCCCCGGACCCAATATAAGTTGGTCTATTTTATGTAAAGGTCAAATCAATCATGCTTGGTACAAGTGATAGCATGATAAAGTGGAGATATACATTTTAATTAACAAGTCTAACATGAAGATACATGGTAACATGTCATGTGGTATCAATTAGGAAGCATAAACAATACTAGCATATCATACATGTATCAATGAACGATCAAAATTTAAAACAGAAAAGAAAACAGAAGTCTGGCACAGTTTTGAACTGGCGGTCGACCTCCGGTCGAGTGCCGGTCGACCGGGGTTTGTGAAGGCGGTAGGGTTATCGGTCGACTGCCGGTCGACCGTACCGAATCTGGAGCTCCAGGTGAGCTCCAGGTCTCCTAGCCGGTCGACTGGTCTATGGACCGGTCGACCGCTAGCCCAATTCTGTGCACGTTTGTGCATATCGGTCGACTGCCCCCATAGGGCCGGTCGACCGATGTTCTGAAATAGGCTGTGGTCTGACTAAAAATCCAGATTTTGTGGTGGTTGTTTTGAATGGATAAAAATAGGATTTTTATAACATAAAGTGACATGATCTATCAATACAAGTATGCTAAGAATATTACTAGTCTTGGTGAGTAAAGATACTCACCTCGAACGGTCGTTTGGAGTTTCTACGAGTTCCGGACGAGCCGAAATACCAACTTGATTCTCGGCGATAACTCGGACGATCCCAAAATCCAAGTTGCGGTTCTTGAGATGGCAAGGAGAACCGGGGTTTGCTTTGAGAAAGAGAGAGATTTTGCTAAGGTTGGAATTCTTGAGGAAATGAAGTAAAGGATGAAAATGTAAAGGGTTTGGTTTAAATAGGATTTTGAATTTGTAAAGGGGATGGAATTTTAAGAAAGAGAGGGGCTTTTGTGCAAATGTGTAAATGAGATATTTTCTTGACCAATCAAATGAAGCCAAGTGGAGATGAGGTGGCTTCCTTGGCCAATCAAATGGAGCCATTTGGAGGTGAGGTGGAGGGTCATTAATGAAGCAATTAATGTGGAAGAGTGTGGAAAGTGGAGAGGTGGAAATAATTGGGATTTTGGAAATTCAAAACTCTTTTGGCTTAATGAAGAAGGAAGAGAAAATAGAAAAAGAAAAAGAAGGAAAATTAAATTGAAAGGATTTTTTCCCTAACTCAGAAAATTATGAAATTAAAACCGTGGGTTCCCGGGACAAAGTCGAAAGTACGGAAAACATTTCGGAAATACCGGATACGTCCCGAAATCAAGTATCTCGGAACGACTCCAAATTTTCACCAAAAATCTATAATAATATAAAAAGACTTAAAATGAAGTCCTTTCTGAGAAATACCTTATAGTTTTAATTATAAAAATCCCGGTATCAGTAATTTACCGACTCCGTGGGAATTTTCACAAAATCCTAAAATCCTCAGAAAAAGGCTTTATTTAAGAAATAGGATTCTAATTAATAAAGTCTAAAGGACTTTCTGAAAATTCCTAACAGTTTGGAAAATACAAATCAGAAAATTGATCAGCGGCGCTGGTCGACACCGGTTTTGAAGAAATTCATTTTAATTCTAGAAAATTCCAGAAAATCACATAAAATCTAATAAATTGGAAAATGATATTTGAAATTGAAATCGGATAAATACGGAAGGTAATTCGGAAAATACGGTTGAAAAGCTGAATACGCAACAAAGTACGTATTCCGGAAACGAGGTATTACAATCTACCCACCTTACAAAAATTTCGTCCTCGAAATTTCGCAAGATGAAAGACAACAAGGAAAGACATGATAGATGGAATATAACGGTAGAGATAGAAGGGAAGAGTCTTACCAAGTGGTGAAGAGTTGCGGGTATCGTTCTCGGATGACGTCCTCTCGCTCCCATGTGGCCTCTCCTGGCACATGGCGGTTCCAAGACACTAATACTAAAGGTATATCCTTGCTCTTCAGTGTCTTGACACTCCTGTCTAAGATGGCCATTGGCTGCTCCTGATAAGATAAGTCTGGTTGTAACTCCAGTTCGGAATGATCTAAAATATGGCTGTCATCCCTCACATATCTTCTTAACTGAGACACGTGGAAAACATTATGAACTCCGTCCAACGATGGCGGCAGCGCCAATCGATAAGATACATCTCCCACTCGATCCAATATCTCGAATGGGCCGATATACCTTGGACTTAGTTTCCCACGAGTGCCGAAACGGATCACTCCCTTAGTCGGTGAAATCTTCAGGAACACATGATCTCCAACTCCGAATTCCAATGGCCTCCTCCGAGAATCTGCCCAACTCTTTTGCCTGCTCTGAGCTGCCCTGAGATGATCCCTGATAATCTTGATTTTCTCCGTCGTCTGGATCAACATCTCTGGTCCCAATAAACTCCGCTCACCGACCTCATCCCAACAAATCGGTGATCGACACTTCCTCCCATACAGTGCCTCAAAAGGTGCCATCTTTATACTTGCCTGGTAACTGTTGTTATAAGAAAACTCGGCCAAGTGTAGATGGTCTTCCCAAGAACCTCCAAACTCAATCATGCAAGCTCTAAGCATGTCCTCGAGGATCTGGATGGTCCGCTCCGACTGTCCGTCCGTCTGGGGATGATAAGCTGTACTGAACTTCAGACGAGTGCCCAGACTCTCTTGGAGACTCTCCCAAAAGTGAGATCTGAATCTCGTATCTCTGTCTGAAACAATACTGACTGGCACTCCATGCAGACGGACCACTTCCTTCATATACTTCTCCGCCAACACCTCTGTCGTCTGACCGACCCGGAATGGTATGAAGTGGGCCGACTTAGTGAGACGGTCAATGATAACCCACACAGCATTATTACCCTTGGGACTACGAGGTAATGCTGTGACGAAGTCCATAGTGATATGCTCCCACTTCCACTCAGGTATTGGCAAAGGTTGCAGAAGTCCAGCCGATCTCTGATGCTCGATCTTTATTTGCTGGCACACCAAGCACTTAGCCACAAATTGAGCTATCTCTCTCTTCATGGCATTCCACCAGAAGTGCTTCTTCAGGTCTTGGTACATCTTGTTTCCCCCGGGTGTATAGAGTAGGCTGAACTGTGTGCTTCAGCCAAAATCTTCTGTCTCACTTCTCCCTGGGGAACACAAAGCCTATCTCCAAAGCACAAGGCATCATCAGGACGAATACAGATATCCGTCCTCAATCCAGCCTCGACCTGATCTCTAAATGTCTGGAGTCTGGGATCCTCCTTCTGGGCTTCCTTAATCTCCTCTATCAGTGAAGACTGGATCTGTAAAGCCATAAGCTGTCCTGTCTTCTCAGCTCCTCGGACCACCATCAAATCCAATCGGATGAAATCCCGAATCAAGTCCTCCTGCTGAGTGAACTGGACAAGTACTCTGTTCTCTGGCATCCTACTCAAAGCATCCGGGACTGTATTGACCTTGCCTGGATGATATTGCAAGTCAATGTCGTAGTCTGCCATAAGCTCCAGCCACCGCCTCTGCCTCATATTCAACTCCTTCTGCGAGAAGATATACTTGAGGCTCTTGTGATCTGTATATATCAGCACTCTATCTCCCAGAAGATAGTGCCTCCAAATCTTTAATGCAAAGATTACTGCTGCCAACTCCAGATCATGAGTTGGGTAATTCCTCTCATGAGGTTTCAACTGCCTGGATGCATATGCGATAACATGATCATGTTGCATAAGCACGCATCCTAGGCCTTTACCTGAGGCATCACTAAAGATGACCATCCCTCCTCTCCCTGAGGGAGTTCTCAAGATAGGAGCTGAAATGAGCTTTTGCTTCAACTGCTCGAAGGCTGCATCACACTCCTCTGTCCAGATGTACTTCTCCCCCTTCCTGGTAAGCTTCGTCAATGGAGCTGCAATCCGAGAGAAATCCTGGATGAAGCGTCTGTAGTATCCAGCTAGTCCAAGAAAGCTCTTTATCTCTGTCACTGTCCTCGGGACTGGCCACTCCTTTACTGCTTGTACCTTGCCCGGATCAACGGATACACCTTCTGCTGACACCACATGTCCGAGGAATGCTATACTGTCTAGCCAGAACTCGCACTTGCTCCTCTTGGCATGAAGCTGCTCCTGCTGAAGTGTCTGCAACACAATCTTCAAGTGTTCTTCATGCTCCTTCCTGTTCTTAGAATAAATCAAGATGTCGTCGATGAAGACAACAACAAACTGATCCAAGAAGGGTGAGAACACTCGGTTCATCAAGTCCATAAACACTGCAGGGGCATTAGTGACTCCGAAAGGCATAACAAGAAACTCGTAGTGGCCATATCGGGTCCTAAATGCCGTCTTCAGTCTATCCTCCTTCTTCACTCTCAACTGATGATAGCCCGACTGTAAGTCCAACTTGGAGAATACACGGGCTCCATGAAGCTGATCAAATAAGTCATCTATTCTGGGAAGGGGATACCTGTTCTTGATGGTGACTTTGTTTAACTCCCTATAGTCAATACAAAGTCTCTTGCTACCATCCTTCTTATTGGCCAACAATACTGGAGCTCCCCACGGTGAAGTACTTGGCCTGATCAATCCCTTATCTGATAACTCCTGCAGCTGCTTCTTCAGGATTTCCAACTCTGTTGGTGCCATCCTGTACGGAGCCTTAGATATAGGAGATGCCCCTGGGATAGTCTCAATGGAGAACTCAATCGTCCTGACAGGTGGCAATCCTGTAATCTCCGCAAACACCTCCGGGAATTCATCCCACACTGGCACCTTCTGCTTCTGAACTTCCGATGAAATGATCTGCTTTCCCTTAGTGGACTTCACTTCTCCACTAAACTGAAACTCAGGCTGATGGGGAATTCTAAAATTGATCTTCTTCTCTCTACAATCAATTATAGCATGATACTGACTGAGCCAGGTCATGCCTAAGATCACATCGTACCCCTTAGTATCGAGCACGAGCATATCTATGGCTAAGACCTTGTCACACAGTTCTACTGGACAGTCAGTACATACTCTAGATGATAAGACTACCCCATTCCCGGTACTTATCTCCCACTTGTGGTCTAGTAATCTAACAGGAATAGAATGGACGGCCACAAATTTATCGGAGATGTAACAATGGGATGCGCCTGAATCAAATAAGGCGAGAACCGGATGTGAATGTACACTGATGTTACCTGTAATCACCCCCTCTGATGCCTCAGCCTCTGCCTCCGTCAGGTTGTAAGCCTGACCCCTGCCACGCCCGGCTGCTGTCCTGCCTCCTTTCTGCACTGGGCGTATCATATGCTGTGGAGGAAGGGGTGGTCTCCTCACCACTGGCCCCTGGTCTCTCCTCACTGCCGGTCCCTGACTTCTCTGCCCAAGCGGTCCTGGTACTACCCGCTGTCCACTCGGCCCTGGAAGTGCTGGCAAGGTCTGGTTGGTTGTCCCAAATCTCCGGTGTGGACAAGTCTCTACTGCATGATCTCGAGACCCACACCATAAACACAAACCATTTGCCCTCGGCAATTGGGTCGAATGTGCCCTAGCTTCCCACAAAAGTTGCAGACAGGAAGTGATTGGGCTGGCTGATAAGGCGCTGGTCTGAAAGGCTGCCTCTGGATCTTCGCCACTCTGAATGGAACTCCTCGCCCCATAGGCACAAATGGCCTCTTCATGGCCTGCTGTCCCATCTGATCCCCCCAAGTCTTCTCAAACCCCCGCTCTACTTTCCGAGCGGTAGAGAGAACACTTGCATATGTCTTCAACTCCTGAGACATCATGTACATCTGAATATCCATCCGAAGACCCTTCTGAAACCTGCTCGCTCGCTTCTCTTCGTCCGTCACCATATAAGGAGCGAAACGGCTGAGTCTAAGGAAGTCTGCTGCATATTCATCTACCGACTTGTTTCCCTGCTTGAGCCCGATGAATTGCTCCTCCATCTCCTCCTGTGCTGTAGCCGGAAAGAAGCGGCTGTAGAAACTCTTGGAGAAGGTAGCCCAAGTGATAGGCCTCTCCAAGCGAGCCTCCTCTGCAAGCCACCAAGTCCGAGCTATGTCCTTCAGCTGGATCTTAGCGACCTCAACTTGACTCTCCTGTGGGACACGAGCTGCGGTCAGCAGGTCTGTCGTGTCCGTCAACCATTGTTCTGCCTCCAATGGCTCCTCACTCCCCGTGAACACTGCAGGCTGCAATCTCCGGAAATCCGATACATTCCCCGGCTTTGGTTCCTTTGGGGCTGTTAGCTCTTGCCTCAGGAGCTCAGTCTGCTGCTGCTGTACTTCCACCTGTTGTTGCTGGGTCACCATCATGGCTTGAATGATCCTCAGCACATCAACATTCTCTCCTCCTACTGGTCCATTGGGTCCATTCGGGACTTGCCCGACATTGTTCCGACCCGAGCGACGCTCCATACCGTATGATAACTGGAATTGAAAACAATGGAAGGGAGTTTAGGATACGAAGGAATTGATAATTGAAGGAAGCAAGACGGACTCTATAACTTTGTACATTATAATTGGCATAAGCAAATTACTAGAATTTGCCACTTGATTGTACTTTAGGTTTAAGAGCCTGGCTCTGATACCAACCTGTGACGCCCCGATCCTGGCGGATACGGACTCGTCACCGCGACGTATATACGTAGGTCAGAACTGCCCCCACGTATATACGCTAAGCGTAAAAGTACAATACAATACAGGATCAGAGTATAACACAAGCGTGGTATATTCATATATGCCAACAATAAAGTACAAGTACAAGTTATGAACTGATACACTTTACAAGTGTTTTGTTTCACAACCAAGTCCAAAAGAAGATATACAAATGTATACAAGATGCTCACGTAAGGAAGGAAGACGCGTGAGCCAAAAATGAAGAGTACGGCACTGGAGGAACTAGAGCTGGTCGGCCTGCTCACTGAAGTACTCTTGGTCCTCAGTGGATGGATCCACTTCGTTCCAAGTCTCGGAATCTGAATATGCAAATCCACAGAATCAAGACATATAACAATAAACGAGATATAGCCAAATGGCTAATGGATACGAGTAAATAAGATATAGCAATATAAAGGATAAAGCATGGAAATCCAAAGTCCTAAAACAATACATCTACAATTTATGTCTTATTATTATTACTTGTTTCATCGTGATATCTAGCTATGTGGTCCAGCGTCCCAGTGCACATAGATCCATATCCCAATAAAGCAAGGGGTTATTGGAAATCAGCGGTTGTATCGATGAACTATGTTTACAGTGGATCCCGTGCATGCCCGGGATAACGGCCCAATAATGTTCCGTGCTTGTAACGGAACCCAGCCGCTAGGCCTCAATAAAAGGGACTTATGTATGCCCTTATCAATATGGTACCAGCAATACAGGGAGCAAGCTCTCCCCTCAGTCCCCTGGTGTACCGCAGGTCAGACTGGAACATGGGTTGCACAACACTTCCTAAAACCACTGTAAACACGAACACAATCGATATCCGCATGGTCTCCCCCGGACCCAATATAAGTTGGTCTATTTTATGTAAAGGTCAAATCAATCATGCTTGGTACAAGTGATAGCATGATAAAGTGGAGATATACATTTTAATTAACAAGTCTAACATGAAGATACATGGTAACATGTCATGTGGTATCAATTAGGAAGCATAAACAATACTAGCATATCATACATGTATCAATGAACGATCAAAATTTAAAACAGAAAAGAAAACAGAAGTCTGGCACAGTTTTGAACTGGCGGTCGACCTCCGGTCGAGTGCCGGTCGACCGGGGTTTGTGAAGGCGGTAGGGTTATCGGTCGACTGCCGGTCGACCGTACCGAATCTGGAGCTCCAGGTGAGCTCCAGGTCTCCTAGCCGGTCGACTGGTCTATGGACCGGTCGACCGCTAGCCCAATTCTGTGCACGTTTGTGCATATCGGTCGACTGCCCCCATAGGGCCGGTCGACCGATGTTCTGAAATAGGCTGTGGTCTGACTAAAAATCCAGATTTTGTGGTGGTTGTTTTGAATGGATAAAAATAGGATTTTTATAACATAAAGTGACATGATCTATCAATACAAGTATGCTAAGAATATTACTAGTCTTGGTGAGTAAAGATACTCACCTCGAACGGTCGTTTGGAGTTTCTACGAGTTCCGGACGAGCCGAAATACCAACTTGATTCTCGGCGATAACTCGGACGATCCCAAAATCCAAGTTGCGGTTCTTGAGATGGCAAGGAGAACCGGGGTTTGCTTTGAGAAAGAGAGAGATTTTGCTAAGGTTGGAATTCTTGAGGAAATGAAGTAAAGGATGAAAATGTAAAGGGTTTGGTTTAAATAGGATTTTGAATTTGTAAAGGGGATGGAATTTTAAGAAAGAGAGGGGCTTTTGTGCAAATGTGTAAATGAGATATTTTCTTGACCAATCAAATGAAGCCAAGTGGAGATGAGGTGGCTTCCTTGGCCAATCAAATGGAGCCATTTGGAGGTGAGGTGGAGGGTCATTAATGAAGCAATTAATGTGGAAGAGTGTGGAAAGTGGAGAGGTGGAAATAATTGGGATTTTGGAAATTCAAAACTCTTTTGGCTTAATGAAGAAGGAAGAGAAAATAGAAAAAGAAAAAGAAGGAAAATTAAATTGAAAGGATTTTTTCCCTAACTCAGAAAATTATGAAATTAAAACCGTGGGTTCCCGGGACAAAGTCGAAAGTACGGAAAACATTTCGGAAATACCGGATACGTCCCGAAATCAAGTATCTCGGAACGACTCCAAATTTTCACCAAAAATCTATAATAAATAAAAAGACTTAAAATGAAGTCCTTTCTGAGAAATACCTTATAGTTTTAATTATAAAAATCCCGGTATCAGTAATTTACCGACTCCGTGGGAATTTTCACAAAATCCTAAAATCCTCAGAAAAAGGCTTTATTTAAGAAATAGGATTCTAATTAATAAAGTCTAAAGGACTTTCTGAAAATTCCTAACAGTTTGGAAAATACAAATCAGAAAATTGATCAGCGGCGCTGGTCGACACCGGTTTTGAAGAAATTCATTTTAATTCTAGAAAATTCCAGAAAATCACATAAAATCTAATAAATTGGAAAATGATATTTGAAATTGAAATCGGATAAATACGGAAGGTAATTCGGAAAATACGGTTGAAAAGCTGAATACGCAACAAAGTACGTATTCCGGAAACGAGGTATTACATTTTCTTTGTATAATTTTATTTAATTTTGTAGTGAGTGTTTCTTTTCTTTGTGCAATTTTATTTAATTTTGTTGGAGCGTTCTTTGTGTTCTCATTGAGTATTTTAATATTATTTAATTTTGTTGTGAGTGTTCTTTCCCCCTTCAATTTAATAAGAATTTGTGATAAATGATTTGATATATATATATATATATATATATATATATATATATATATATATATATATATATATATGCTACTTACTTTATTTCATATGACCATCTGCTTTATTTTACCTGTATGAGTACCTGTATCATTTCATGATCACTTACCTGTATTCCTTCATGAGACCTCAGTGAGTGATCATCCTATTTAGTTATCTCATATGAGTTTTGTCAGTATCATTGCATATTCATGATTATCACTTTTACGGGGACCTTGGCATGATTATTATACTGCTACCAGACATCTGGTGCTCTATACTCCTGAACTCCTGTACCCCTGAACTCTTGTATCCCCTGTACTCATGTTCCCTGCACTGTTACTCTGTTAATAACACAGTCATACCAGTGTCCGGCGGAGCACGCCGCCTGGTGTCGGGATGACGAGAGTGTATCCCACAATCGTGCTAGCGTCCGGCGGATCCTGAATGGAACTAAGTACCACATGGAGCAAAGTGTCACACCATACACGTGGTGGGCGCCACCTTTACAATCCATTCCCCACACAGAGCAAAGTGCCATACAGAGCAAAGTGCCACACCACACACGTGGTAGGGGCCGCCTCTTAAATCTGTGGAGGCCACCTCTTGAATCTGTGGGGCTACTTACTCTCTCCTGCCTGAACCGCCTGGTGTTAGCGTGATAAGCATTCTCAGTACATATTAACACACACATACCTGTATGATAATAACACCAAGAGCATATGTTATTTGGTCCCTCTCCTATTCGAATAATGGTATCTGCATATGGAGTTCGGATGAGTTCTACTGGAAGTGCGGGCTCCAGCGTGAACTGTCGACGTTGTGGACGCCAGTGGGAAAGAGACAAGATTAACATAAGAATGTAACAACCAAACAGTAATAATATTAGGAGCGTGTGATATTTGGTCTCTCTTTTATTCAGGTCTTGGTACTCACATATCAGGCTCGAGTAATTTCTGCCAGAGTACGAACTCTAGTATGGACTATCAGTGATGTGAGATGCTGGTAGGGAGGCGATTGAAATATCAAACAGTACTGATTATTATTATTGAGTAACTTAAAATACAACTCCATTTATATTCTCCAGTTATAGTGTTATGCTCTGAATTGATACCCTGCCTTATGACGTATGAATGTACACATAACCAGATTATATACCAGACTAGTGACATATGCTAGGATACACATCTTGACATTGGTTGTTTGTTTACAGTTGTAATAGTTGCCTTTTCTCTACATACGTATAGTTATTCAGTTATACTTCAGTTATTTGTTTAACATGTTATTTAGTTATCTTCTGTCTGCAATTTATCATATTGTTATATGTTCATGTTGTTTTTATGCACGAGCACCTTTCCTTTTACACACACTCATTAGGTCGCTTCTGACGACCCTGGATTCGCACGTCCAGGGTATTGGTCATCTCCTTATATTGTTTAAGTGTTCGTGTGATAGTACGCATTATGAGGAGCGAGAGTTTCTTTTTTCTTGATTATAGGTATTCTTTCTCTTTTATTCATGTTATTTCCTGATTCTATTTTTATCGCATCCAGTTGTCATTTTCTTTCTTTTATTCATTTGTTATTATTGTGTTAGATATTTATATATCATATTGCAGGGATATTGATTTATCGTAATAGATTTTGTAACTTGTTCAGGTTACTTTAGGCTTAGCGCGTATACGTAAGATATTTTCCTTACGTATATGCGTCGTCGACCTTTATCACGACTCCGTTTCCGCATATTTTGATAAGCGAGACATGACAAATCTTCTCTCATTATTTTGTTACGTGAATTGATTCCTTAAGAGTTTACCTACTGCAACAATAAACATGATCAAATAAGAGAAAATCTGCTCCACTTCCTTGAATTTTATTGTTCTAGGAAATAAACTATCTGCTGCGTTTAACAGTCATTTTTTTTTTTTTTTTTGTTTATTTGGTTACAATTCTTGCAATTGTCGAATGAGATATTGAACATGAGCGATTAGTGACGAGGATCACCTTCATCTTATTTTCTTTAAAAAAATATTTATTTTTATTTTCTGTTTCTATCAAAATTTTGGTACCGCAGTCCATGTGCGGAGCGCATGGGCTTGTACGTTGTGCCCACCATCACGCCTAAAGCATGTGCATGAGACGAGATAGTATTACGCACCCCAAACTCAATAAAACGTCCAAAACACCTAAAAAAAACTCTGCCATGCAATGCGAAAAAGGCTATAAAAATATCTGGAATGGGTCCAGGCGGCCACTGCGGGTTCATTCCTGTAACGTTCGCTCACCGGCCTCGGTGACAAAATCAAGAGCCATTCATATCCTTCCAAAACTTTTATTATTACATTAACAAAATATTAAAGAAAAGATCCCAGCGCACCAAGATTTTTTAGCAAACAAGCGTTGGCAAATAAAGTTACCGGTGGTAATCCGATCCAACTGTCCCTTTTCCAACCCATTCAAACAATGCTGACCCTGTCACCCCAATAAGGCGCCGGACCAATGGAAGTCTGACACGTGTGTAAAATGACGTGTTAAGTCCAGTCCGGCCGCCCACCCGGAAAGCACGATTTGGAGGCCGGAATTGGAAGCCCAGAGTTAATGATTTTTCCTTTCGCTTACCCTTCAACTCCCCCTCATGAGAAATCACAAATGACCTCCATGTCCTACGCCGGCCCCACGCCTCGGGAACATGGTCTCCAGCTTGCTTGTACGTCAGGGCAACAATGAGAAGGGTAAACTCGTGTCTTTCGGGAGGTTTTGGAGGGATTCGGGTCAAGCCCGACGATTTTGACGAGACAGAGATGGTACCGAGTCTACAGCTGATGCTTTTTAACGCGTGACAGCATGACGCAATTTTGTATACAGGGATGTATGCATTTCCAAATAGCGTGGCAAATGGTTATTACTGAAATGAATAAAGAAAATAGCAACAGGGATTTTGGATGGAATCACTTATAATAAAATTTAATTAGAAAAAAAATCTTTGTTGGAATTGAAGAATATAAATGCGAATTTTTGAGTTGAATTATGGCGAGATCCGTTGATCGAATCAATTGGATGATGGTTGAAGTGTGTTCTCCTTCCATTGGGCATGAACGTGGTATATTCACATGTTCAATTCCGACTTCGAATGAATGAGATATTTAAGTCTAAAGATTGCCTAATTCAAAGTCAAAACGGGACTAAAGGTAGCTAAAAGCATTTAGTCCCACATTGGCCGTGGGATGGAAGTTTGTGGTGTATAAATAGAGAAAATTGAGAAAAAAGGGCGTGCCCTTTGGGTACTTGGAGTTTTCGCGCGCGATTGGGAGGGATCTATGCCCGCCCGCACATGTGTGCGTGCGCGCGCGCCGCCGCTGGCGGCGGCCGGCCGGCGCCGGTGCCGAGCCGAGCTCGGGTTGGCGGTTGGACCGAACGGTTGCGACGGTTCTGTCCGAACCGTCGCAACTGTTGGATTTCTGGCGGACGAAAATGCCCTCCCGGAGCGCTATAAATAGCGCTCCAGATTTCCTTTCTAAAACACACCAAAAATCAAACGTTCTCTCTCTCTCTTTCTCTAAGTTCGAATCTGAAGTGAAATGTTCGAATCTGAAGTGAAATTCGGAGTTCTGAACTGGGCTTCCAGCGAGGAAGGAAATTGAAAGGAAATTGAAGGAAATTCGAATTCAAGAGGTGGCAACAGAAGATGCTCTTCTACTTGACCACTCTTCATCTGGCCAAATTCCTGCAGGAGGATCCACCAGAACCCGGGTCCTTGCAGTCGATGCTTGGACACAAGGTGACTTCCTTTGCCGAAATTATGTTTTAAATGGACTGGATGACTCTCTTTACAATGTCTACAGTCCTATCACTACGGCAAAGAAGTTATGGGCCAGTCTTGACAAGAAATACAAGACTGAGGATGCTGGTACCAAGAAGTTCGTCGTAGGACGATTTCTGGAGTACAAAATGGTGGATACCAAGACTGTAATCAGTCAGGTGCAAGAGTTCCAACTTATCTTGCACGAGATAGAAGCCGAAGGTATGATTCTTCCTGAAACTTTTCAGGTTGCAACTATAGTGGAGAAACTCCCACCTGCGTGGAGAGACTTCAAGAACTACCTGAAGCACAAGAGAAAGGAGCTAAAGTTGGAAGATCTCATTGTGAGGCTTCGTATCGAAGAGGATAACCGCAAGTCCAAGAAAAGGAGCAGCAAGAACTCCTACGAAGCAAAAGCAAATGTGATCGAGGACTCAAAGGGAAAGCGTCTACTTCCAAAGGCTTAAAGCGGAAGAAGACTTCCCAGGGGTACAAAGGCAAGGCCCAAGACGGCAAAAGCATGTGATTCAAAGGAACCTGCTACATCTGCAACAAAGAAGGGCATAAGGCTAATGAATGTCGCAGCCGTCTCAAAAAGAGCAAGAAGAGCCATCCACAGGCGAACTTGACCAACCATGAATCACCAAGCCTTTCTGCTGTAGTGTCAGAAGTAAATCTGACAACCAATAACAAGGATTGGTGGGTAGACACTGGGGCTACCCGGCACATCTGCTCAGAGAAATTATTATTCTCAGAATATCAAAGACTAGAGCAAGATGAGCAACTATTCATGGGTAATGCAGCTTCCTCAAAGGTTGAAGGAAAGGGCAAGGTCATCCTGAAGTGGACATCGGGGAAAGAGCTTACTCTTAACGATGTGCTTCATGTTCCAGACATCCGCAAGAATTTGATCTCCGGATCAATACTTAGTAAGAAAGGATTTAGAATAGTATTTGAATCTGATAAATTTGTACTTACTAAGGGAGGGATGTATGTGGGAAAGGGTTATCTTGTTGATGGACTTTTTAAAGCCAATCTTGCAGTGGTAGATAAAAAGTCTATGTATTTGTACCCTAAGCTTATAAATAAAGGAAAATCTTCTGTTTATTTGCTTGAGTCTCCTATTCTGTGGCATGCTAGATTAGGGCATGTAAATTACAAGTCATTGAAGAACTTGTCTAATCTGGGATATATTCCTAAACTCAACTTGAAGAAATTCGCAAGTGTGAGGTTTGTGTTGAGGCCAAGTTGGCAAAAAATTCATTTCACTCAATTGATCGAAATACAGAACCTTTAGGGTTAATTCATAGCGATCTGTGTGACTTGAAGTTTATGCCAACTAGAGGCGGTAAAAAGTATTTCATTACTTTTATTGATGACTGTACAAGATACTATTATGTGTATCTTTTAAACAGTAAGGATGAGGCAATAAATATGTTTTAACATATAAAGCCGAAGTTGAGAATTAACTCAACAAGAAAATCAAGATTCTAAAATCCGATAGAGGCGGAGAATATGAATCAAATGATTTTAGTGAGTTACGTGCTAATTTTGGTATAATCCATCAAACTACAGCACCATACACTCCTCAGCAGAATGGAATTGCTGAACGGAAGAACAGAACTTTGAAGGAGATGGTTAATTCCATGCTCGTAAGTTATGGAGCTCCGCAGAACTTGTGGGGGGAAGCTCTATTAACTGCAAATTATATTCTAAATAGAGTACCCCACAAGAAACTTGGTCTTATACCATTCGAGTTATGGCATGGAAGGACACCTTCCTACCATTACCTCAAAATGTGGGGGTGCCTTGCAAAGGTGCTAGCACCATTACCAAAAAAGACTAAGTTGGGAGTAAAAACTACGGACTTCATATTCATAGGCTATGCTTTGAATAGTAGTGCCTACAGATTTCTGGTTTATAAATCAAAAATACCAGATATTCATGTAAACATGATTATCGAATCTCGAGATGCTGTGTTCTTTGAAGATATCTTTCCATACAAACGGGAAGCAGATAAGACTTCTGGGAAAAGAACACACGAGATGGCGTTCAGGGACGAAAGCCCCGAGGAACGAAATGTTAATGCGGAAATTGAACCAAGAAGAAGTCAGAGATCTAGAATCTCAAAATCTTTGGTCCAGATTTCATAGCATACGCTATTGAGAGCGAGCCTCAAACATTTAAAGAGGCTATGTCAACCCCAGAAGCACAAATGTGGAAAGAAGCTATAAATAGCGAAATAGAATCCATACTAAGTAATCATACTTGGGAATTGATAAACTTGCCTCCTGGCAGTAAACCAATTGGGTGTAAGTGGATTTTCAAACAAAAATTAAAACCCGATGGATCTATCGATAAGTACAAGGCTAGATTAGTAGCCAAGGGTTATCGACAAAAAGAAGGACTTGACTACTTCGATACTTATTCACCAGTAACAAGAATAACGTCCATTCGGATGTTGATTGCAATAGCAGTATTGCATAACTTAGATATCCATCAAATAGATGTCAAGACTGCATTCTTAAATGGTGAATTAAATGAAGAGATATATATGGAGCAACCTGAAGGATTTATAGTCAAGGGCCAAGAACACAAGGTGTGTAAATTGATAAAATCCTTATACGGTTTAAAGCAGGCTCCAAAATAATGGCATGAGAAATTTGATAGTGTCATGATCAAAGATGGATTCACTATCAATGAATGCGATAAGTGTGTGTATACTAAAACAGTTGGAAATGCATGTATCATTGTTTGTCTTTATGTAAACGACATGTTGATACTTGGGACTAATATTGAGATTATTAAGTCCACTAAAAGAATGTTATCCAACAGTTTTGACATGAAGGATCTGGGGGTTGCTGATGTAATTTTAGGAATTAAAATCACCAGAACACCAGATGGAATCAGTCTATCTCAATCTCACTACGTGGATAAGATGATAGAAAGATTCAAGGATCATGGGATAAAAGAGAATACAAATCCTTTTCTCCCACACGTCCACCTTCATAAGAATATAGGAACTGGAATACGCCAGTTGGAGTATTCGCAGATTATCGGAAGTCTAATGTATTTGATGAATTACACTAGACCCGATATTGCTTACGCTGTAAGCAAGTTAAGTAGATACACTAGCAATCCTAGTGATCTACATTGGACCGCTCTACTACGAGTATTGGGTTACGTATCACATACTAAGGAATATGCCTTAAGATATGGACAGTATCCACCTGTACTGGAAGGATACAGTGATGCTAATTGGATTGCAGATCTGAGGAATCAAAATCAACTAGCGGATACGTATTTACTCTAGCAGGAGCAGCGGTATCATGGAAGTCTTCTAAGCAAACATGTATTGCCCGTTCCACTATGGAATCGGAATTCATAGCCTTAGATAAGGCTGGAGAAGAAGCAGAATGACTTCGATAATTCTTAGAAGATATACCATTATGGCAAAAGCCAGTGCCCGCTATATGTATACACTGCGATAATCAAGCAGCTATATCTAGGGCACAAAATGTTATATACAACGGTAAGTCTAGACATATTCGTCGTAGACATAATACCGTGAAGCAGTTGCTCTCAAATAGAATTATCTCTATTGACTTTGTATCGTCAAAGGATAATTTAGCGGATCCACTTACTAAAGGTTTAAGTGGAGAGCGTATAAACTACGCATCGAGGGGAATGGGTCTAAAAGCCTAACCTTACCGAGTCAGCTTAATGGAAACCTCACTTAGCGACTGGAGATCCCACAGACTAAATTCAAGAGGAAAAACTAGTTATGATTGACTCAGCAAGTAAGCACTTGGGAGCTTGACTCCAATCCATTCCTAAGGTGCACATAAGTGCTTTTCTACAAGTGGATTAAGGATAAGCTTAACGCTTTTAATGATGCCTATATCTTGTTACTAAACAAGTGGAGTAGTGTAGACTACTCTTAATAGGTCCATCACCTATGTGAGTATAGAGTTGGGTCGGCTCTTTGGGAATTTCTATGGAGGCTGTTATTCCCTAAAGATACTCTCTGAAACCAAGAATGTCCATGGCCAAAACGGACACAACCGAGAACCAAAGTTAATTTGGAAAGTCACTGTGTGAAGGTTGTTGACTTGGCTTACACTAACGGCTAACAGTTCAAGACCTAATTCACTGATTAGCCAGTAAGTCCGATAAAGCTCTCGCTATGGAAGGTTCAAGACCTAGTTCGCCTATCCTTATGCAGTTTCTTTTCTCAAGTACCTTTCACAATAGAGTCAGTCTCTTTGTGTGTCATTTCCTTGAATCTCCATTCATTGTGGGGGATTGTTGGAATTGAAGAATATAAATGCGAATCTTTGAGTTGAATTATGGCGAGATCCGTTGATCGAATCAATTGGATGATGGTTGGAGTGTGTTCTCCTTCCATTGGGGATGAACGTGGTATATTCACATGTTCAATTCCGACTTCGAATGAATGAGATATTCAAGTCTAAAGATTGCCTAATTCAAAGCCAAAACGAGACTAAAGGTAGCTAAAAGCATTTAGTCCCACATTGACCGTGGGATGGAAGTTTGTGGTGTATAAATAGAGAAAATTGAGAACAAAGGGCGTGCCCTTTGTGTTGGCCCAAAGGCCTTCCACTCTAGTTTTGATGATGATTAACTCATGTAGTTATGTTTACTAATAATCTTGTGTTGTTTAAGTTTCAGATCATTAACCAAGATATTAGTTGGTGATTAGCTTCAACAAGGAGTTTAGAAGCTTTTCATGATGATTCCAGGGCCAAAGCTTCAAGATCATACCTTGCCTAGCTCATGGATCACGGTGTTTGTGGATCGAGTCATCTTGAAGATGAAGATCGTCAAGAAGACTTAGGTATCCATAGTTTAGATAGTGTGTTTTAGATCCATTTGTAAAGTTTAGTATAGTTGATATGCTCAAGTGCACACAACACACAAAAGATTTATGTTTTGGATTTGGTTTTCATGAATAGTTTATCAAAACAAGTTTAATTGATATATGTATAGTTGTTTCACTCTATACATGCATGCTTAACTTTTATCAAACTTGATTTTGAGCTTAACATCTCTTTGATAAAAATACAAGTTTTGTTTTTGATAAAATTTGCAAGGCTCGAAAATGAATTGATATGATTGATATATGTCTTGAAATTTTTATCACAAGTTTATGTTTCCATATAAAATGATAAAATTATTTTTGGTGATTTTTAGAAGTGTTAAAAGATTTTTAGAAAATATTTTAACATGTTTTTCTGACCCAGATTGTTGTTCCAGGCTTCAACCAAGTCGACTTGGTCCTCTGACTAGTCGACTAGGCAGAGGTCGGTCGACCGAGTCGGTCGACCGACGTGCACAAAACTGTGCACGTTTGGAGCCTTTGGGACGGTCGACCCAGACGGTCGACCGGGTCTGAGAGCTCTGCTCTCTGTTTGTTTGGGTCGACCGGGCGGTCGACCGCTGCAGAGAGTTCTGCTCTCTGTTTGTTTCGGTCGACTGGGCCGGTCGACCGCTGTTGCCCAACGGTCATATTTCTGACCGTTGGCGGTCGACCGGGCCGGTCGACCGTCGCCTGTCAGAGCTGCCAGCTTAGCTCTAACGGCTAGTTTTGTATTGGACCTATATAAACCCCATCTCTTTGGGTTTTTGGCCAAGGTTTTCAAGAAGAAAAATTTCAGTGTTTCTCTAGTGTTTAAACAAGTTTTCAAAATAGTTTTTGTGCTAAAAAGATTTCATCTTTATTGTTTTTGGGTTTTTGGAAAATCAAAGAAAACTAGGGTTTTGGGATATTGATTTGATCTTTAATTTCTATCATATACAAGAGATTTCCCAAGTAGTTTTTCTTTGTTGCTTGTTTCCAAAAACACCTAGTTTCCACACTTGAGCTATCACCTATCCTAATCTATTTAGGATCTTGTTTTTGTGGAAAAGAAAAGAGAGAAAAGAGAAGTGTTTGAGGTTAAGCCTCTAAGTTGTAAACCCTCCTTGCTTTTGTTGTATCCCTCTTTGGTAGAGGTTGATCGGAGTGGTATTGTGGTTGGATCCCTCTTCGGTAGAGGTGATCGTGTTTGTATTGGCTACGGGCCTTATCCCTCTTCGGTAGAGGTGGATTGTGGTTGTATAGCCTCGGTGGCTTTGTAAAGGTTGAGAGAGGAGTTTGGTACTCCTATAGTGGATTGGAAAATCCTACACGGTGGTGTAGGCGGGGATGTAGAGTTGGGTACTCGAACCTCGAAACAAATCTTTGTGTTAGCGTTTGATCCAATTTCTCTCAACTCTATTCTCTTTACTTTTGTGTAAGCATTATTCTTTCATAGCATATTATATACATTGCTTGTGTTGCCATTGCATAATCCATATTGCTATATCCTTGATTGCTTGGCTTGATTGTGTGTGCACATTGCTTGGATTGCTTGTGTGTGTGTGCCCAACTTATACTCATCCAACAAGAGCTTCACATAGCGCCTCAACCCATTTCAAGGGGAATCAAGAGGAGTTAGTCCAGAGCCTCGCAAGGGGAATTCGGCTACACTTGTTGTATTGTATTAGTTTGTGCAAAATTTGCATTAGCTTCCGCATTTAGCGCACTTAGTTTTGCAATTAGTTTTAGATTAGCACTAACACCTATTCACCCCCCCTCTAGGTGTTCCCTTTTCACTTTGGGTACTTGGAGTTTTCGCGCGCGATTGGGAGGGATCTATGCCCGCCCGCACGTGTGTGCGTGTGCGCGCCGGTCTCGCGGGTATGGGTTGCTCCGCTACCCGAACCAGACCCGATCCGCTCCGCTAACCAAACCGCCCGCTCACCAACGGATGTCTGCGGTTGGGCGGTTGGACAATTGGGCGGTTGGCGGTTGGACCGAACGGTTGCGACGGTTCTGTCCGAACCGTCGCAACTGTTGGATTTCTGGCGGACGAAAATGCCCTCCCGGAGCGCTATAAATAGCGCTCCAGATTTCCTTTCTAAAACACACCAAAAATCAAACATTCTCTCTCTCTCTCTCTTTCTCTAAGTTCGAATCTGAAGTGAAATTCGGAGTTCTGAACTGGGCTTCCAGCGTGAAGTAGGAAAGCGACTTCCAAAGAAGATTCTGCAAAATTTGTTCTGAAAGAGGAATCAAAAAATTCAACAGATTCTGTTATAGAATTGTTGTCTGAATCTGGTACTTCTGAAGAAAAATATTCTTCAACCTTCCTTCGTCCTCAACAGTGGGCGCTACTCCAAATTAAAGGCAAATATTCATCCGAAATTTGTCCTTGTACCGCTGCTTCAACGATCCTGTGAAGGTACTGGTTGACTACGGTTCGACCGTACGGTGATTTGGTAGTGCTATCCAAATACCGTGAAGGAGTGTTGTATCTTGGGAGACCAGCGTCCATTATCCCGTTAGCACCAGTGCGGAGTACGTAATTGTCTTAAGGAGATTCGCTCTAAGCGTACCTCACTCCAATTACTGTATAAGTGGATTAAGTCCTTTATACAGGGGATATACTTTACAGTATATCGAGACTGATTTAGATTCAGTCTAATTGGTGTTTAACCAAGGAAGGAAATTGAAAGGTGGTTCTTAAATTAAGGAACGTTCTATTGAACGGAAAACCTCCCACCTGATATTTGCCGACCTGGCCAATTAGATTGTTGATATCTCAGTGATCTTGATTAGTTGTCAGATTGATTCCTGTTAAGCAGAATACCAACAATCTTAATTATAATTTTTCATTGCCTGAGTCTCAATTTATTTTTTGCAATTGTTAGTTGCAAAAATGTTGATGTGACAACATGACGCAATTTTTGTATATATGATGGATGCATTTATAAAGAGCGTAGCAAATGGTTATTACTAAAATGAATAAAGAAAATATAGCAGTTTAGTTACTTGTTTTTGTTTCAAATTGGGGCTGTCAAACTGTGGTGGGAGATTTCCCGGTATAGTTGATCGGACGGTCAACCTCACGCACGGTTGGAGATCTAGGCTGCCTAAAAGACTTTCACACAGAGAGCAAGTAAAGACAAGAAATTTTTACGTGAAAACCTAAGTTGAAAAAAGAAACACGGGAGGAGGGCGAGAATTCACTATTTTCAGAAGGTTTGCAGTGAGTTTTCCTGAGCTGCTCTCCATTTACAATATCCCAAGTTCTCTCCTCTCTCTCATGGGAGGGAAGGTCTATTTGTCTTCGTTCTTGGCCTGGGCCGGATGGAGCGCTGATGAGATTGGCATCACTGCCACGATCTTCTTAACAGCTACGAGATTGTGGGAGCTTGATTGTTGAGATCACCCGCCTAAAATCTCACCTCGTCCATAATTGCCCAGGCTGGAGGGTATTTCATGTTATGAACGTGGGGAAGTGGAATGCATAATTACAAGCAAAGGTCAAGGAAGTCTGTTCCTATAGCTATATCCGGCGTGGAGGCGGGAGCCTTCATGGAGAACCTCTGTTGCGGGGGTCGAGGCGTTTGACTAGTGGAATGGTTCCGCCCGAGTTGAATATTCAAGTGAATGATCTCGGATGGATGTAATCGGTAAGGAACCTGATTGTCGCGAATGTGGACTCGAGAAAGGCCTGAGGCCTTCTCCTCAGGACCGAGTGTTGACTCAGGGGACCGAGTGTGAGCTCAGGGCCAGACCTGATGCCTTCTCCTCGGGGCCAGTGGGTCAGCTGGTATGTTGGGTTTGTTGCTCGCCTGAGGAGTTTCTTATGGGTGGGACACATGTCGTGATCTTGGTAAGGACCAAAATCTGAACACTACATAAACAAAGCAATTTGATTTTGAGTTCTTCTTTGGCTCAGTACTTATCTCGATTTATGCTTTGTCTCAATCACATAATTTATAAAGGGAAAATTGTTGTTGGGTCCCCAGGGGGTTTGACCTGTGGCAAAAACTTCCTGAAGTTTGCATGTGTGCAAAAAAGTCCTTTGACTTATAATGTTTTGTGTGTAGGTACTTGTCCCCACTGTTGCATCGTGCTACCCCTACATGTTGCTGAAGGCACATCACATAAATGTTGATCAAGGAGTTCAAGATATTACAAGGCTTTTTTCATATTTTTTGGAATATTTCTAGATTTTTAGAAATTTATCAAAAGCCTTGAATACACACATTTTACACTCCCCTAGTCGACTAACCCATTCACCTAGTCGACAAAGTTAATTATGATATTCTACTTTTTTTCAACTCATATATACTCTAGTCGACTACCCCTGTATACTAATGACTTATATTAATTTACAGAGACTAATCTGTTTACAGTCTAGAATGTTTAGTCGACTAATAGATGACTGATATACATATCTAGTCGACAACCCATAGACTTAGTCAACTATAACTAATTTTACAGAAACATGAAATTTGTTTCTGTATCAACTGTAGTCAGTCACCCCCATTGATTAGTCAACTAATATAGAAAAAATGTGATAGCTAGATGACTATGTCTAGATCCTAGTCGACTATACAATCAGTTTCTGATTGCTGAATAGTTGTATAAGTTTTTAATTTTTTGGTGTTTCCTCACTCTTTTGTGATTCAAATTCAAATCAAATAACCACCCCAACTGCATGATTTTTTCAACTATTAAAGGGGTTGATTTAATTGATTTAGATACAAATTTTCATAGATAAAATTCTGTCAAAATTCTGAAAAAAAATTTGTTCTTCAGAAAAACTCTCTTTGATTCTTTCTTCACCTAATTCTATTCCTAATGAAGAAAATCTGAGAGTTTCACTAAAAGATTCTTGTATATTCACTTACACACAAAAGTCAAGGTTTATAGAATAATTGTACTTACTGCAAAGAAGGTCTTTCGGTATGGAGAAGAGGTGTACAGATTTGGCGAAGGATTTTGTCAAGTGGTGTATTTTTTGTTGGTTTTGAGAGTTTTCAAAAACAATTAAGGAAAATCTCAAGCGGGTGCTTGGGGACTAGATGTAAGTCAAGAAAACCGAACCAGAATAAAATATCTTGTGTTTGTGTATGCTTTTCTGTGTTTGATTTTGGGCATATTTATTTTTCTTATAAGTTATTTACATTTCTTATTTAGAATTTTTAAAATACTATTCACCCCCCTCTGGTGTTTTGTATTGCCATAGTTTTAGATCCTACATTGGTATCAGAGCAAGAACAAAGATGGTAACGAATTTTCTTCATCTCAATTCAAATAAGGGCATTCATAATGACCACCACTGTTCGACAGTTCAAAGTACAACTATTGAAAGTCTAAAATGAAGATCTATTTACAGTCAATCAACTACAAAATTTGAAATATCGTGGAAGCAACTTACGAGAAGCCACATATAAACTACGATCAATGGTCCGAGGAATAAAAAAGGTGGTTAACTTTGATGCAAAAGTAATGAATGCCCTTTTCTGTGCTTTGACAATGAAAAATTTAATCATGTGTCAACAACCACATCAACACACCAAATATTGCACGCATTACAAGTAACTTATGAAGATACAAATAAAGTTAAGGAATCTAAAATTTATGTTTTTATGCACAAGTTTGAATTGTTCAAAATGAAGAAAAATGAAACAATTGCTGAGATTCACCAACATCACCAGCTTCTTGGTTGCACTTGGAAAAACCTGCAGCCAAGCAGAAATGGTAAGAAAGATACTTCAGGTACTCACATCAGAATGGAAAAAGAAGATCACTGCTATAGAAGAGGCAAATGATATTTTCATACTCACGTTGGAGAATCTAGTTGAAAACTTAATGGCATATGAAATACAAGTTCAAGAGAAAAATGATGAACAATCGCAACCAAAAAAGAATGTTCTTGCCTTTAAAGCATCATCCGATTCAAAAAAATTCAAATGATGATGAAGAAGAAGACGTGGCTATGATTACAAAGAAATTCAAAAAATTTCTAAGTTCAATACAACTAAGGATACTAATGAAGTTCATTTGTGTTTAAATGTAACAAACCAGGACGTACGTAGAAAGATTTCTCTTAAACCAAAAGTCAACTTTAACAACTTCAACAAATTAATCAAGTTCAAGAGAAGGTTTTTCAAGCAACATGGGATGATAGTGACTCATCTTCCTCCGATGAAGAAGAAGAAGTCACCGAATTAGCCAAAATATGTTTCATGGCTCAAGATGAAGAGGTATAAGACTTTTCTAATTATGATGAGTTATTAGATACATTTAATGAGTTATTTCTTGAATTCAAAAATGAAAAATTGAATAATATAGGTTCCTAAAGATTTGAGTTCTTTTGATAAGGATGCATATATTAATTCATACATAAACACTGTTTATAATTCTATTAATTATATTTATATTAACAAGTGAAAATCAAATTTCAAATGGATTTGGGTTCCTAAAGGCTAATCTTTTCGGACCTTATTGAAAACGGGTACCAAGCAAATTGTTATTTCTTATAGGTATCCTGAAAGAAAAGATGGATATTCGATAGTGGCTGTTTCAAACACATGCCGGGCGTATATCAATGCTTTCTTTCGTGCAAAATAAAAATGGAGGAACAGTTACATTCGGAGACAATAATAAAGAAAAAGTTATTGGAATTAGCATGGTTGGTAATTCTAATAAATCCCATATTAAAAATGTACTTTTGATAAATGGTTTGAAATATAACCTTTTGAATATTAGTCAATTATGTGATAAGGTTACAAAATTATTTTTGAAAAAGATGCTTGTCTTATTTATGATGCAAATATGATTGATATTATAATTAAAGGTATTCAAAAAAATTATTATTATGAGTTATCCATAAATTTTCTTCCATCTCCAAATTTATGTTTAGTTACTTTTAGCAATGATTCTTGGCTTCGGCACAAAAGATTTGGCCATTTAAATATGAAAACTATTTCAAAAATTTTGAAATTTGATTTAGTTAAAGGTCTTCCAAAATTAGGCTCCAAAGAGGATCATTTATGTGATACATGTCAACTTCGTAAATAAGTTAAATCTTCTTTTAAATCAAAAGATTTGGTTTCTAAAAGTAGACCATTAAAACTCCTTCATATGGATTTATTTGGTTCCACTAGGATTCCATTTTTGAATAAAAGTAGATATGCATTTGTTATTATAGATGACTATTCTCAATTTACATGGATTATATTTTTGAAAATTAAAAATAATTCTTTTGATGAATTTACAAGTTTTTGTAAGAGAATTTAAAATCAAAAGTCTCTAACTATTACCACCATAAGAAGTGTTCATGGAGTAGATTTGAGAATGAATCATTTACAAATTTCTGTAACAAGTTTGATATTACACAGAACTTTACATTTCCTAGAGCTTCTCCTCAAAACGGAGTTGTAGAAATAAAAAATAAAATATTGCAAGAATGTCTAGAACTATGCTTGTTAATAATAACTTGCCAAAATATTTTTGGGCTGAATCAATTGTAACTACATATTATATTTTAAATTGTGTTCTTATTCGACCAATTTTAAATAAAACATGTTATGAATTATTTTTCAAAAGAATTTCAGAAGTGAGTTATTTTAAAGTTTTTGGTTGTAAATATTTTATTTTGAATATAAGAGATGCTTTGAACAAGTTTGATGCTAGATTCAATAAAGAAAATTTTATTGGTTATTCAACTGGGAGTAAAGCATACAGGACTTTCAATAAAAAAAACTTCTACTATTGAAGAATCTCTGCATGTTATATTTAATTAATCTTTACCTAAATTTTCTCATGATGTAAGTATTGATGATGATGATGATATTATTACATCTCCTATTATTATATCTCATGAAAATACTAATATTTCTAATAAAGATAAAATAACATTTGAATTACCAAAGCTTTTGTAGAGGTGAAAAATCATTCTTATGATTTGGTAATAGGTGATATCTCAGAAGGTGTTCAAACTCGATCCAAGTTGAATTATATGACTCATACTGCTTTCTTATCTTTTATTGAACTTAAAAATATTAAAGAAGCATGTGGTGGTGATTTTTGGATTATTGTTATGTAAGAAGAGTTGAACCAATTTAATAGAAATGATGTATGGGATCTTGTTTCACAACCTATCGACCATACTATTATTGGTACCAAATGAGTGATCAAAAATAAACTTGATGAATCAGGACAATTGTGAATAATAAAGCAAGATTAGCTGCATAAGGTTCCAATCAAGAGGAAGGTATTGATTTTGTTGAAACTTATGCTCTGGTTGTTAGACTTGAGTCCATTCACATTTTGCTTGCATTTTCTTGTTATATGAATTTAAAACTTTACCAAATGGATGCTAAAATATTTTTTTGAATGGTTTTATCAAGGAGAAAGTTTATGTAAAACAACCTCTCAGTTTTGAAAATGAAAAATTTTCTAATCATGTTTTCAAACTAAAAAAAGATTTATATGGCCTTGAACAAGCACCATGTGCTTAGTATGATAGACAAGAGTTTCTTTTTGGATTCTGATTTTGTAATTGGGAAAGTAGACGCTACTTTTTTCATTAAACATGTTAACAAAAATATGTAGTTAATTCAAATATATGTTGATGACATAATATTTGATTCTACTAATAAAGTTCTTTGTCAAGAATTTTCTAAAACAATGCAGAATGAGTTTTAAATGAGTCACATGGATGAACTCAACTTCTTTTTGAGTTTGCAAGTTAAATAAATGAACTCATCAACCAAAGCACGTATGCAAAAGATCTACTCAAATGCTTTGACATGGACAACTCTAATAGTAAGAGAACTCCAATGGAATCTACTACTATGTTCGACAAAGATGAAAATGGTAAGAGTATAGAACAGAAATTATATCAAGGTATGATTGGTTCACTCTTATATATTACTGGTAGTAGACCAAATATAATTTTTAGTATTTGTTTATGTGCTAGATGTCAGTCTAGTTCTAAAGAGTCACTTCTTAAAGCAGTGAAATAGATTCTTATATACATTAAAAATACAGTTAACTATGATTTGTTTTATCCAAAATCAATCTCCTTTGATTTAATATTATATAGTGATGCTGATTTTGCTAGTTGTAAATCCGATATAAAAGTACTCCTGGTACATGTCACTTTTTGAGACATTCACTAGTTTCTTGGTTCACGAAGAAATAAAACTCGGTATTACTCTTTACAACAGAAGCAGAATATATTATTGCTAGTGTAGCATGTGCTCAAGTTTTGTGGATGAAACAAACTTCAATTAATTATGGCATTAGTTGTTCCACATCTTCAATAATGTGTGATAATACAAGTGCTATTAATTTATCTAAAAATCCTATTCAACACTCATGTACAAAACATATTGAAATTTGACATTATTTTTTACGTGACCATGCTATTAAAGGTGATATTTCTTTAAATTTTATAACTACTGATAGTCAAATAGCAGATATTTTCACAAAACCTCTAAAAGATGATGTTTTTATGAAATTTCGAAGAGAATTGGGTATTTGTACAATTTCTGATACATAAAAAACTCATTTGCATATAGATTGCATTTCATATAGTATTTTTTCCCTTTATTAGTCGACTTATCTTATTAGTCGACTTATATTCTTTATTAATTAACTAGACTACAGAGTAGATGACTAATTTTCTCAAACAGAGATTTAGTTATTTCAGGATACTTGACTTAGTTGACTAGGGTTGCCTATTAGTCGACTACACCATGGACTTAGTCGACTAATATGGAAAACTGTGTTTTTTAAAATGGATATTTACTCTAAAACTCGACCTATTTAACTTACATCAAGGATCCGAATTATGTCTTACTCAATGCTACTGTTGATCTACATTCTCTCACTCATATTTACCGTTTCCCATCTTTTTTTACTCTCCAAACTCTAAAACTTCCTCTCTCACTGTTTTGCTGAAGCCAGTCGACTGCAATTCATTCCCTCTTCCAGAATTTCACCAAAATTTGTTCCAATTTAGTATCTCTAAGGGTTATAAGTCCTCTTCCTCAGTACTTATCATGTATAGGGTTAAGAAAGCCAAGTTTACAGCTTCTTCATCTCCTAATACAACTGATTTTAGAGCTTTTCTAAAAAATCCAGGTTTAGAGACTGATTACCTAAGAATCTCTCAGTTAGAAATTATTCCTAGTAGATTTGTGAACTTTACTGATTTCATTAAGTATGATGTCTCATCTTATCTTTAAAATACTCGCCTATATGTCTCTTTTCAATTGACCACCAAAAAAGTTATTATCCATCTCTTATATCTCTGTTTTTCACTAATCTTATATACGAGGATGATGATAATTCAATGCTTTTCTCTACCTTAGTTAATGGTGTTGACATTGAGTTAACTCCAAAGTCTTTAGGAAAGATTCTCAATATTCCACATTAAGGCCTTACACTTAATGAAATTGAGATGAATGATGATGAAATTTTCTCTAGGATCTATCTTCCCGGTCAAAGTCCGCTATGGCCAATAATAAAATTCAACCTATCCTCAGGCTAATTGATCGTATTCTTGCATCTAACATTTGTCCTAAGACCGGTGTCTATAATTATTATTTTAGAGATTTTACTACTTGTGTTTATGTCATCATGGTAAAATTTAAGGTAAATTGGACACGTGTCATATTTGATACACTTGTTAAGGAACTATCTACTTTTCTACCCTATGGTGCTTTCTTTACTCTTATCTTTCATAAATTCAAGATTAACTTAGCTTTAGAGACCAATGTGGTCAAGGTGTTTGAACTCTTTGATAGATTAGTTCTTCTTCGAATTTATCTATTGAAAACACCTCCACTACAACCTAATTTTCCTTTTCATAGTTCTCACAGAGCATCCCAATCTTCCACTCCTCCTACTATTGATGCCTTTTATAACTCTCTTTCTGCTAAAATCTTGAATATTAAGTCCAAACAGGCTTTTAGAAGGAATCTCAAACTTTCATTATCAACAATCAGAGTCTTATTCTGAATCAGTTTTTGAACTTAAACATTAGGATGGATCAATTGGACTCCACTTAGTAGGAAATATTGCACTACTTTAAGACAAACTTTCCACCACCACCTCCATCATCCGGCTCTAGTGTGTGATGTTATAGCAAGCTGATGACTACACTGCATATTATCTAGGTTTCATGGGCATTGCTTTTTTTACATGTATCTTTTTATGTTCAACGTGTAACTTCCTTTTGTTTTATCCTCTTCATGTAACTTTCTGTAATGTTTTTTTCAGACTTGCTTTTGTGTAATAAAGATATTAGACTTCTTGGTGATACTGTCCTTTGCGATAATCTCTATGTTTTGTTACTTTTTGTTCAGGACAAAGGGGGAGAGATCTTATGATACACACACACACATACATACACACACATACATACACATACATATATGTATGTATTATGTATTATGACAGGTGTATATATGTATCTGTGTTATGACAGGTGATGTTAAGAGAGGGGGAGCTTAAGAATTTATATCTTTGATACAAGGGGAGATTAGACTTTGATGCAAGGAGAAATTTACTTATCTTATCACTTATGTTATATACACACACACACACACATTTGTTTGTCATCATCAAAAATAGAGAGAATGTTGAATCCTGCTACCCCTATATGTTCATCACATGGTTACATATAGGTTTTGATGCTAACAAGCTTATCATTATATATATATATACAAACATACATACATACATACATACATATATATATATAAACACACACACACACACACACACACACACACACACACACACACACACACACACACACACACATATATATATATATATATATATATATATATATATATATATATGTATTTTGTACTCAGATATGTCTTGCAGATCAAAAAAAGGATATCTTAATGGAGACATAGCACATACATGTTGATCAAGGAGTTCAAAATATTACAAGGCTTTTTCATATTTTTTGTAATTTTTCTAAATTTTTAGAAATTTGTCAAAAGCCTTGAATTCACACATTTTACACTTCCTTAGTCGATTAACCCATTCACCTAGTCCACTAAGTTAATTCTGATATTCTATGTTTTTCAACTCATATATACTCTAATCGACTACCCCTATATAATAGTCGACTTATAAAAATTTACAGAGACCAATCTGTTTACAATATAGGTTGTTTAGTCAACTAATAGATGACTGACACACAAACCTAGTCGACTATCCATAGGCCTAGTCGATTATAACTAATTTTACAGAGACATGAAATTCATTTCTGTATCAACTGTACTCGACTACCCCCATTGATTAGTCGATTAATATAGGAAAAATGTGATACCTAGTCGACTATGTCCAGATCCTAGTCGACTATACAGTCAGTTTCTAACTGTTGGACAGTTGTGTAAGTTTTTGATTTCCTGGTGTTTTCTCACTCTTTTATGATTCAAATTCAAATCAAATAAACACCCAAACTGCCTGAATTCTTCAACTATAAAAAGAGGTTGATTTAATTGATTTAGAGACAATTTTTCATAGAAAAAATTCTATCAAAATTCTGAAAATATTCTATTCTTTAGAAAAACATTCTCTTTGATTCTTTCTTCACCCGATTCTATTCCTAGTGAAGAAAATTTGAGAGTTTCACTATAAAATCCTTGTATATTCACTTACACACAAAAGTCAAGGCTTATAGGATAATTGTACTTACTATAAAGAAGGTCTTCTTGGTGTAGAGAAGAGGCGTATAGATTTGGCGAAGAAGTTTGTCAAGTGGTATATTATTTGTTGGTTTTGAGGGTTTCAAAATCAGGCTAAGAAAAATCTCAAACGGGTGCTTGGAGACTGGATATAGGTCAATAAGACTGAATCAGAATAAAATATCTTGTGTTTAAATATGCTTTTCTGTTTTTGATTCTGTGCATATTTATTTTTCTTACAAGTTATTTACATTCTACACCCTCTTTTGTATTTGTGTTGTCATAGTTTTAGATCCTACACCCACCACATGTCAATACATGGTCCTTATATTTTCAAAATGCTCCTATTGCTTTTGCTTTAATTGGCCCATGCGATATATTTTGTGCTTTTTTCCTTTTCATCGAGCATGGGATTAATGGCAATTGTGTTGTCTTTTAAATGGAGCAATTAATTTGTTGACCACTTCAAATTCAAAAATGATGGCAGCAACAAATGTATTTGTCCACTTCAAAAAAAAATTAACTTAGCCAAAATATTTATAAAATTATTTAAATATTTGAAAAGTGAAAATAAATGAAAACCAAAAAAGACCATTTTATCTCATGCACACACTCCCTTTCTATCCACCGATCGGGTAAAATCGCTCACAAAAAGCGTATGTTTTAAAATCAAGAGTTAAAAGTATGTGCTTTGGCTTCTTCGATACTTCCGTTATAGCATAGAGGCTAAACGGGTCGAATCCATAAGGACGGGAGGCGATAGAAGCTTACACGATTGTTCTCGTGTGTGTTAAAAGTTCTTCAATATTTAAAAGAATGAAAAGAAAAGAAAATAAAGAATAAAAAGAGAAGTACAGTGAAACACAAAGAAGTGGGAAACATAAAAAAGAATATATTTGTGATTTTTGATAGTATTTCTAAAATAAAGTGAAAAAGAAAGAAAACTCATGGCTACTAACTACTAATGGCTCCACTAACCATGCTAACCTCTTAGTGATAGTAGCCTCACATGTATCCTTGCCCATCGCTAGTTCTTGGTTCAAGAACATTTCAAAGCATGACCCATACGATAACTCATCACATTCAAACTCAACAAAACAAGTGCAAGCTACATTTAAACCATCAAAACTAAATAAGAGCGAGCATGTAATAAAGTAATGTTAGCTTGTTAGAGAGTTAGGATGTTAGAGTATTAGAATCCATCATCATGAGACATCAATGGCTCTTGCAGGAGCAAGGCCAAGTAGAGGCTATTAGATTCATGTGGATTATCAAGTAAAAAGTTAGCAAGTTAGTGGTTAGTAATTAATTGCCATGAGAGAAAATTAGCTAAACATATAAAAGAAATTAGAGAGAAGAAAACAAAGAGAGATAAGAGAGAACCTTGAATAGCTTGTCACCTTCTATTACAAGCACTCTTACTTTCTAACCATGTACCACTCTCTCTCCTATTACAAGATCTAAAAGAAATGAAAAATACAAAGAGAAAGAAGAACTAAATTAAACAATCCTAAACTACAACATGAAAAGAAACTACCTTACCCTCTGGATTTCTCCCTGAAGAACCCCATGGGGGTATTTATAGGCACCAGGGGAAAGGGGGCCAAGAGGACAACCTCTGGCCCAAGGCTGGCGCGGCGCGTGCTGCGCCGCCTGCAATGCGCTGTCGCATCGGTCCCCTATCGGCTCCATGTCCTGGTTTCTCGTTTTGGGACCCTAGTTTTGACAGAATCACTCTTCTAGGTCAATAACTATCTTTATAGGCCTTTAATCACCAATTAAATGGTAATTTTGGGTCTTCTTCTTCATTTCATGCTATGGACCTAGAAACATATAAGAGAGGTATTATTAGCAGAATTTAATATTAAATAAATGTGAAGATGTGATATGAAATGTGCAGTTTTAGAGACTAATCACACCCCCACACTTATCTTTTGCTCGTCCCGAGCAAAACAAAAAACTAAGAAAATTACTACACCACTTTCGCAGGTGACGCGATTGCACTGAGCATGTGTAACAAACCATTAAACTTCTAGGTTTCCCCTAGATAAGGAGTTTTGTCTCCTTATGATTTTCAATGGATTACACCCATAAAATCCATAAAGAAAGAAATTAAATGTTAGTATTTTGAAAATGCATTTTTGAAATAGAGAAAAGTGTTGAAATATTTTTGCGAAAATATAAGTGATCCAAAGTCAGGTTAACAAGAAATTATTTTTCCTTAAACTAAGTCAAAATGCAAAATCTTATTATAAATTAAATGTAAGAATTTAAAATTGAATTGATTCTTTGATCTTTCATAAAATTCTTAAAAAATATACACTATGTGAATAGTAAAGATTTTTGGGATATCGACTCTAACTTTCATGTCATTTATTTATATTATTATTATATTTTCTTTTCTTAGTTTTCTTAGGCTTTCTAGCTTAGCCGGGTAGTGAGCCTTTAGCAGGTGACTCCCAAACCAGATAGTTTTAGGGCACCAGATGAGAAAACATTCCTCAGACTTAAGGACTCGAGTAAACAAGGCCATAAAACTAAATCGGATTATTATTTTTTGTCTACCATTTTAAGCATGAATAATCATGCATCCTGAGGCATAATTACCCAACTTCAATAAATAGTTTTATCATTATTTTTTTATATATTTTTATATTATTTTTATAACATTTTCAGTCTTTGTTTCAATTCCAAAAATTGTATAAGTGTGAAGTGCATAAATCTAAGGCAACAAATTCAAATCAAATTATCTTTTCAATCTTACTTCCTTATCCTAAAATTTAAACAAGATCTATTATTTTGACTTCGTTTAAAAATTCATAATTTTAGGTCTTCCTGATTCCTAAGATAATCTTAATTTTCTTAAAAATAAATCAAAACTATTTACCTTATGTCAAAAAGTTATGTAAAAAGAAAAGAAAAGAGTTTTTATACAAAGAAAATTTTAAAAAGTTCCTAAAAAGAAGTGTAAAAGAAAGAAAATGTAAAACTAACTACCTACATTAGGTCTCTTCTTCCTTTTCTTCATTATTTCTCTCTCTCCTCTTTTTTTATAAAAATTGTACACAGAGATTTGACAGGAGTTTTAAGGGTATTTTAGACTTTTAACCACTCACATTAACCCATGTGCATACACAAAGAACTAAATGCACAAATACTGGTATTTAGGGACTTATTGGCACGCTTGCAAACTTCAGGGAGTTTTTGGCACAAGTTAAACTCCCTGAAGACCTAACAGTAATTTTTCCATTTATAAATTAACTACAGTCAAATAAGACTACTCGTTATGGTCTAGTTTGAATAAGCTTTATAACTGACATTTTAAGTATATTAATGGCTACATCCAATAAACACTAGCATAATGAACTATAAAATAATTGTAAGAAAAATCTTAAAACTATAAATAACTTTGTTTTTTCCTATAAGTCACTTAATAATATTTTACATAAAGAGTTTAGCTATCAAATAA
This sequence comes from Agave tequilana, assembly GCA_038442645.1. Classification (NCBI taxonomy): domain Eukaryota; kingdom Viridiplantae; phylum Streptophyta; class Magnoliopsida; order Asparagales; family Asparagaceae; genus Agave; species Agave tequilana. The sequence goes on along the minus strand of JAVJIF010000872.1, from coordinate 32,315 downwards.
ATGATCTATTTCAAAAAATTCGGTCTTCGACTTAGTATTTGATTAGCTCGCTTAATGAATAATAAGCCGAACACAAACAACTTTAGCTCAGTCGAATAAAACTTGTTTATAGACCTTATTTCTTCAGATAAACATCTGCATCATCCATGTTATTTTGGTCAAAAAAGAATTCAACCTTGATTCATTTTTCCTTTGGGGGATTTCGTTTCAACCACCTAAGTCAAACTGTAAATAGAAAAAAACTCATTCACATAATTTTATTCACTTCAGTCACCTCCTTTCTTAAAGTAAAGATGTGCACCCATGTGTCAAGAATTGAAGTGCTCATCAGTGACCAAAGACGAAATGCCCTTAAGTAATCGCTTCAAAAAAGTGGATTGCTTTGAAAATGCCCTATTTCTGAAGACTCGACTATGATCGTGTCCTCACAAAATAATCATATCATAGAGGACTGTGACTATGATCGTAGACCTCGCAAAAATGTCTTATTTCTGAGGATTATGACTATGATCATAGGCCTTACAAATTGATCGCAACTCTATTTCTGAGGACTGCGATCATGATCATAGTCCTCACAAAATGCCCTACTTATGCGGACTACGGCCATGATCGCATTCCTTACAAAAATATCATGTTTCTGAGCATTTATAGTATTACAACCTTAGGAGTGCGATCATAATCCCATTCTTCACAAAAATGTCTTATATTTGAGTCAGTCCTTACAGAGGACTGAGATTATGAGTCGTAATCCTCATATCAACATCGTCATCAATAGCAGACCCTTGTCCACTGATATTGAATGATCTCTAATGCTTTTCAGATCTAAACACAAACAAAACTCATCGTGAGCACTAATAAAAAAGATCTGCAAAAATTTGATTCACGAATAACTCTGTGTCGGGTTAAGATTGAGGGGAGAGCAACATCGAGGGTGATGGGGAAGGATAAAAAAGAAAATAAAAATATATAAAGAAATGGTGGTTGAGAGGAATCAGTTTATTCTGAAGTGGATGAGGCTGTAGCTAACAAAATTATGACCTTGAGTTTTATTCTAATTGCAGTGGTCAAATTCTGACCCACCCAGGATCAAGATGTGTGTATCTCACCATCAGAATCTCTCGAAGATACTAGCAAGGAAAGCTATCCAAGCGACTCTCTGGAGATCAGCATCCAAAATATTCCCGAGACCATTTCCTCCTTCAGAGGAATTGATCATCATGAGAATATTCACCCTCCCAAGATTGGTCCTTCCATTTGAGTAAAATAACCTCCTCAACCAACTTTGTCATCACCCTCCTACATTTGTAGAGTCCGTTATGCTGCTAGATTATCCCATGTTTCACACATTGTCTACGATTTCTACTTCAATGCAAGCAGTTATAGAAAGCAGCAGATATTACTTCACAATCAAGGATAGAATCTCTGCTATTACTGAAGTATCATAACATGCAGATTATATGGTTATTGAATCCCGCATGACTCGCACTATCAAGAAGATCCCTCTGGGGAAATAAGACAATAGAAGATACAATACAAGGCAGATCGGACAACAACAAAAATAGCCAAGGGGAAAATAGTAATCGTCGAGCCATTTTTTCTACAGAAACAGAGTATTAACTCTACTGAATCCACTGTAATCTCCTAAAAATAGTGAATTCACCTTCTCTTCCCTGTAGTTTTCCCCACATTGGGTTATTACGTATAATTTGAGTCTTTATGATTATCTTTTCTACTTTATCTTAGATTCATGTTACAATTTGGAGTGTACATAAATTCTTTCTTGGAATTTACCCCTTCATTTTTTGTTCTTTCATTGAGAGCTGAGTCCTCATACTCGAGGTCTCTCCCTCCTCAACCTTCCTCAAATAGCCTCTTCTTGGTCAGTGAATTCCCCGCGTAAGAAAGTTACCAGTGGCATAACTTCTAAGGGAAAGACCAAGGTAACTGCCGGAGGCACAACCTCTTAGTGAATCAACAATCAATCGCTCGCGGAGAACACTGCCTTCGCTACTTCACAGAAGTCGTCTGTCAACATGTAGCCTCCACAACAGTAAAAAGATCGGCTGTTTCAGATGCTCTGAGAGATGAAGGAGCAAATGAAGGAACAACAACAGAAGTCAAATCGCGAGCGAAGCAGATGATTCTCGACTGCGATAAAATCCTTCGAGAAATGCCCTGTTCTCAGAGTACGTACACGGATGGGTGTGCCAATTTTCCATTCATTTTTTTGATTTTCTCTGTATTTATTTTTCTTTTAATATCACCTTACTTAGTATTTTGGTATTGGATCTGGATTTTTGGATTCAGAGTCAGCCCTGGCCTGAACTAGAGATTCGATTTTAGTATACTGCTCGATTTAGTTATTTTGGTAGTTAGATCTGAACAATTTTAGTTTCAAATATTGATTTGCAATATTTTAAATTTTTCATGATTTTCTGAAACTTTTCCTGAATTGTTTTACAAAATCTCCTAAAGCCAATATCGTCGGTTAATTCAGAATTTTTAATTCACAAAAGATATTGAATTTTTGGAATCTACTTTCAAATTATCCTTTAAAATCATATTTTATAGTTCTATACATTTTTAGGAATTTTTCTGAATTGCTCAATAATCCAGCCAAACTAGTGTCGGCCAGCATCAGCGATACATTTTAGGATTTTTAATTTATAAAGTAGATTGAATCTCTTGAATTTGATTTCACGCTGTTCCTCAGTGTAATATTTACTATTTTATAGAATCTTTGAGAACTGTTCTGAATTAGTCAAATTTTATCAGATTTAAATATTATTAAAGAATTCTTTTTTATTCTTTTCTTCTTCTCCAATCCTCCTCTTCTTTCCTTCCCCAATAAGCCAGCCCACCTCTGCTGACCTCCTCAACTGACCTCTTTCCCTTCGTATCTTTTTCTCTCTATATATCAAAGTCTCTCTCTCTCTCTCTTAATCTCACTCACTCACTTTCGAATCTCCCTAATTAAAATCCTCCCATCTCTTCTTTCTCCCCTTCTCTTCCTCCACAGCCGATCACCAATATCACCCAGCCTCTGAACTCCCCAACTCTGGCAATACCCTCGTCGTTGGCATCCACCTTCGGCCAACACCCAAACCATCACCACTTCTCCTTCACCTCTTCTTTCTCTCCTCCACCCATTTCACCAAACTACCACCACATCTCCCACCGAATTCATCATCTTCTTCTTCCTTCCTAAATCCACCAACAATCTTCACATCTCCATCTCTCCACCACAAATTCATCCCCATCACCACCAAGTCCAATCACCACCACACCCACCACCATCATTCAACATCACCACCCATCACCTCCCCCTCCTCCTCCACCCAACCCCAATTGGGGCCCAGCACCACCGGGGCCTCCACCTTGCCGCTCCGGCCCTTGGTAGCGCCACCGGCTGGCCATCTCACTTCCCTCCTTTTCCTTTCTCTTCTCTTTTCATTCCCTTCTTCTTTCTTTCTCTCTACTTCTTTCTTTATTCTGAACTCTTCTCTTTCTCTCATCTCACTCTCTCTATACCCTTTCTCCTCTCCCTCACTCCCTCTCTTCTCTCTCTTTCTCTCTCTTCAATATTTTCTCTCTCCTCTTTCTTTCTTCCTCTAGAACATTCCCCGACAATCGTACCCATACTCGAATAATTATTTAAGCAAGTACTTTAAATCTTTTTAGTGACTGTTCCTTGTATCAAGCATTCTCATTTATTTGAGTTTCCCCACTTCGACTGGTGAAAATTACATTTTAAAGATTTTTGTGTAATTGTTGTATTTATGGAAATTATGTTTGTGATGGTAGAATACTTGTATCAGTGTTCTGGGCATTATATTTGTGCCCCTAGACATTTATTTGTATTTTTATGAATTACCCATATTTTTGCGTACTTTTGAGACTAACAATAGTGCAGGTTGCAAGTACCCAATATGCCTACTTCTCAGGCTAGCTACCCAGTAGGCAATATGCCTCGTACCCTTTGGGTTTCGTGTAGCTATAGGGAGTGCGCTTAGACCATTAGGTGTCTCTTTTGGAGCTCAGTGTCATTGATTGTTATTATATAAATGATTGTTATTATATATATTTTATATATGTGCTTGTGTGGTACTAACATTTTATGCATGTACCTATTCAGTCTTTTGGCTCTTTAACCCCTTCGGGCTCTCTACTCGGTCTTCTGGCCTATTAGCCTCTTTAGGCTCTCACTCACTTCCTTGAAAAGGGGAGTGCGTTTAGACCATAAGGTCTCTTAGCTCCGCCTGATAGGCGAGACAGGGCCCAGTACTTTATCAGTAAACTCGCCTAAGCGAAACTCTGCCAGATTTTAGACTCATATTTTAAGATCGAGTCGTTCTTGAATTCCGCCATGCGCTTTAGTGATTAGACACTGTTCGCTGATCCTGTCCCGGCACTACATTGCATCGCTTGTTTGTGCATAATTATAATGCTGCTTTTATATTCTTATTTGAATGATTATGAATTCCTGATATCATTTATATGATTTGATTACTGCCTTTAATATTGACATTGCATATCGATGTTGGATACTGATACTGATACTCTGACTTAAGACAATACTAATACCTAATATTGGATGATACATATATCTGAAACTTGATATGTGAACTGACACCTACTAATGATTCTTAATATAATATTGATACCTGATACATGATACTGAATACTTGATATTGACATTGACATCTAATATCTGACTGAGTATACTGACTCCTAATATAATATATTGAACCTGATAATATGATTCATGAATCATGATTATCGCTTTTATGGGAATATACATGATGACTGAAAATACACCTAGAGGGGAGTGAATAGGTGTAGTACTAATATAATGTCAAATAATACGAAAATGCAACAATTATAAAATGAATGATGCAAACGGTGAACTCAATTAAAAAGTGAAACCGGATTTCTTGTGAAGGGCTCTAGAACCTCTGTATTCCTCTAGACAATGAGTTGATGTGCTCAATTACCTTCTTAATTGAGAGAGTAAAAACTGACAAGTAAAGATGATGCTAACAAAGAATAGCAAGTGCAAATGAATGTGAAACACAAGTGTAAGCAATAGCAAGTAAAGTAGATCAAGAGAGAAAAATAATCACAAATACAAGAGATTCGTTTTGAGGTTCAAGCACAAACCTCTATGTCCCTGCCTTTAACGTGTGAAGAATTTCACTATCCATGAAGGATCTTTTCACAAAGAAGCCTCCACAAAGGAACTTCCATGGTCTACACAAGACCGGAGTACACAACTCCAACTCTCAATCCTATACAAAAGAAAGAGCACAAAGCCAATGAGATTTATAAGCTCTTGGTGGCCACAAAGATCACAATTACTCTCTTTTACAACTTCCTAAAAGAAGTAAGACTCAAAAAGTTTATGAGAGAAAAAATTCATTGAAGTAGATGAATTTAAGAGCTGAAAACTTGTAAAAATTAGTTTGACAATGAGAGCACTTGAAGTAAGAAAACTAGAAAACTTTCTCTTTTGAAAAAACTTGATTTTTCAAAATATTTCCCAAAATAAAAAAATTTTCTTTTTTTTAATCCTCTCCAAGTGAACTATATATATTATAGACAACTGATAAACACTGTTAGTATAGCTTATCAGGTCATTAGGAAAGAGATTAGGTAAAGAAAAAAAGAAAAATATTTGTTAGAGAATAAGTAAAAAATTCTATAATTTAAAAACTCGCCATTACTGTAGCACTGTCAGAACTTCAGTTAACTGGCTGATTGACTGGTGGTTAAAAGTATTTGAACTAACCGTCGACCGCCCGGTCGACCGCTGGTCGACCGATCTTCAACCAAGACCAAACTAGTGCCAATCGATAGACTGCTCAATCGACCGGTCGACCGGTGGGTCGCCCGACTGATTGTTCATCAAAAGCGCATCTTTTTAGTCACATCTTCATATTTATTCTGTATAAAGCATTACTATTTAATTATTTTGTTGTTTAGTAATATGCAAGCCTCCTTAATTAAAAAGAGAAAAGAAAATAGCCTAAAAGAAGCCCACAAATTCAAGAGAAGTCTAAAAGTCCATCAAGCCCAAGATAATTCAGAGATTATCCTATCCTAAATTAGAGATGAAGAAGAAAATCAATTAAATTAGGTTGCTTGATCCCCAAGTCAAAAGATAAAGGAGAGCATTCAAGTTCAAACTCAGGTTTATAGTTAACTTATTTCTTAAGTTATCTAAGAAATAAGGTTATATTAAATTTCAAAATGCAAACGAGAATTATAAGGATAGATCTGTTGATGGTTGGACGAGATGAAGTCATGCGTCAAAGCGCATGCCCAGACTCCACAAAATGGTCGCGTTTTCCCCTGAAAAGCCGTGAAAACGCAGCAATCTTGTATCCGCGTGCGCAAAGTTTTGGGGAGAGTGTTCGTGTGGAACTCTACTTCTCAAATCTTCTATAAATACCCTTAAGAGCAAAGGGTAGAGGCATCTCAGAAGTTCAAGCTTAGGTTTTTCTTTAGATCTATTTTCTTTCTGAATTTTCTTTGTAATTTTCAAGTTTTTTTACTTTGAAGAAGATTTGTAAGAAGGAGAAGCCATTGTAATTCGAGGTGACAGATCAATACAAGGTGCGCATTGCTCATTTCATATCTCCTTTGTTATTTACTATTTTTTTGTTCTTTATTTTAATTTTTTATTTTTATGCAATCTTCTTATTCAAAAATCATACTTTGTTTTTCTTTCACCCTGAGTAACTAAATTCACTTTTTATGACTTGCTAATATCACCACCATGGACCTATAGCATTGAATAAAGAACCAATTAAATTTCATGCATGTTTAAGCCCTTATTTTATCTTGAAGGCACATGATAATGATAATAAGGTTTACTACTTGCTAGTACTTTTTAACTATTTTTCTTAGCTTATACTTGACCATTGTCTTGATATTTTAATGTTAAATTTTAACTAGTGCTATTTCATTAGAGCCTTGTTAATTGTCTTATGTGTTTTACTTAAATTCGATGGTAATTTATCATGTTTAGGGTTTAACATGAAGGCAATCTCTAGTTGATATTATTTGTTTATGGTGGTAAATTATTAGCAGGTTGTGGTCTTTCTCTATATTGATATAAAAATCAAACTTTTTCAACCAGTCTCTTTCTTTAAGTTCTCCAAACAAAGAAGAAGGTGTAAGAAAATAACAATACTGAAACGCTTCCATCACATCTCTCCCTGAGGTTTGACCTGTATAGCCCTCACTACACGGTTAAATTGCGAAGATTCAGAGTTAAAACCAATCACATACACTTTTTATATTCTCTGTATTCTTTTTGGCAATCAAATTTTGGCACTGTTGCCGGGGAGAAAATGGTATACATTATGTTCTAACTAAATTATTCTCTATTTTTGTGTACAGGGACAGTTACAAGAAGTTGGCATCTGCAAAAGATTAGAAGTACCTCATAGCACTACCCTAGAAGGCAGAACACTGGAGACTTCAAGAAAGCCTTGCAAACGCGGCCAACGCCATGTAAAAGCGACAATCCCAGTGAGTTTGAGTTCTGTTTTCTTCTGTAGTCATTGAATCTGAGTTCTGCATCTGCTGCAGTTGTTAGATATTACTGAAACTTATCTGGACACGGTTTATAACAATAACAGTAACTCGTGATTGAAATTTAAAACCAGATAGATTTGCATTTAGGCATTCGTCTATTTTTATTTTAAATTTTCAATTACTGTCAAAGAGTACTGGAGATCGACGTACATCTGCATAACATCTAGAGTAAGAAACACGTGTGGTGATCTAATTGATTTGAGTGATACTATTCTATTATTTTACACATTTGCACAAAATTGACTTAAGGGCATAACCCCTAGCAAGATAAGGTGGGAAAATTATTACCCTCTCTTGGCCCACAAACCACTCCTCACTCACAACTTCAGCCTAAATTTAAATTTTGAATAGATGTTTGCCTTAAGGACTTCTCAGACTCACTAGGAGATTGACCAAGGTGGAAGTTGTTCAAATTTGACTCTAGTCAAATCGGTGACTAGGTAGAGAATTGAGAGACGAAACCTCAAAGGTTGGTGGTTTGACATAACTAGGCACGTCTTTGATGGATGCTGATTAGTCTCCAAAATTGTATATTTCATACCACATCTTAAAATTTATCCAATATTAAATTCTATTAAAAACACCTCTCTTGTATGTTTCTAGGTCCATGGTGTGGAATGAAGAAAAAACCCAAAAATCTCATTTATTTGGTGATTTAGAACCTACAAATATAGCCATTGACTTTAAAAGCTAGGTCTACCAAAACAAGTTGTAGAAAATCAAAAACTAGTAGTAGAAACCAGTAGAGGGACAAACCAACAGTCTGCACCTACTGGCGCAGCGAGCGCGGCCCCAGAAGGACAGCAGAAATGTGGCAAAATCGAATTTTCGCGGCATTCTGGTAGGGCCACATGTCGAGTTTCGACTCGTGGCCCCGTGATGCCTCCCTGTTGCCCCCTTTAGCCTATAAATACCTCAAGTTTTCCAGATAGGGGGGAGGAGAGTTTTTGGTGTGATTTTTGGTGTGCTACAATTCTCTGAATCTCATGTAGCCTTAAAGCCTTCTTTTGTAGGGCTTCTTAGAGGTGGAGGGTTTGCTCTTTGTATCCCGGCAATCGGCTATGGCATGTCTGGGCTTCTGACAATTGTAGCAAACTATTTTCTTTTCCTCCTTCCTTTGGCATCTTCTTCGGTTGTTGAATTTGGCTTTATAGTACATTCTTTTAACATTCTTCACAAGAAGGGATAAATTTTCATCATCATCTTGGTCATCATCTTTATCATCAGAGATGGTAGGAGTGAATTTGAAAGTAAGAGTCTTCTCCTTTTGAGGTGCTTTCTTCTCTAACCTTTCTTTCTATCTCATGAATTTTTAGATTCCCAATGAGGCCAATAAGCTTTATCTCCTCTTTGTCATTAAGCTCATTCAAAGTTGTAAACTTGACCTCCCAAGATGGTGGAAGTGCACGAATCACCTTCTTTACCTTTTGGTCATTGTCAATCTTATCACCTAAAGAAGAAATACCATTTATAATTTTAGTGAACTTGGTAATCATGTCATCAATAGATTCATCTTCATTCATGAAAAAGTTCTCATATTGAGAACGTAAGAGATCAATCTTAGCTCTCTTGACTTGTGAGGTCCCCTCATGTGTGACAACCAAGTATAACCAAATTAGGAATGCAGATTTGTAATGAATTACCCTAGACAAATCATCATTGAAGGCATGAAGCAATGCATAGTGAGCTTTTACATTTGCATTAAATTTCTTGTTAGCAATTTCGGACCAAGTGTCCTCATCACGAAGTAAAAGGTTTGGTCACTACCTTTGCGACCCGGTTCCTAAGAATTGCAAGAAAACAGTTATCTTAACTTTAATATAGGAAAGTTAAGGCCATCAAACTTGGGTGGACTGTTAATATCTATGACCATGTAGACTAGTGACAAATCAAGCAAATGGTGTAATAGAGTGAGTGATTAGCAAATGATCTCTCTAAGGTGGTTAAACCAAAAACTAGAGTCTAAAAGCTTTGATACCAATTGAAAGTACACCTAGAGGGGGGTGAATAGGTGTAGTGCTAATCTAATACCAAATAATACAGAAATACAACAATTATAAAATGAATGATGCAAACGATCAACTCAAATTAAGAAGTGAAGCTGGATTCCCTATGAAGGGCTCTAGAACGTCTCCTCTATATTCCTCTAGACAATAAGTTGAGGTGCTCAATTGCCTTCTTGATTGAGAGAGTGAAAACTGACAAGTAAAGATGATGCTAGCAAACAATAGCAAGTGAAAATGAATAAGAAATGCAAGTATAAGCAATAGCAAGTAGAGTAGAGCAAGAGAAAAAAATAATCGCAAACACAAGAGATTTGCTTCGAGGTTCAAGCACAAAGCTCTACATCTCTGCCTTCACCGCGTAAAGAATTTCACTATCCACTAAGGATCTTTTCACAAAGGAGATTCCACAAAGGAACTATAATAGTCTACATAAGATCAAGTATAAAACTCCAACTCTCAATCCTCTACAAAAGAAGTAGCACAAAGCCAATGAGATTTATAAGCTCTTGGTGAGCACATTGATTACAAAAACTCTCTTTTACAACTTCCTACAGTATATGATGAGAAGTGAGGCTCAAGAAGTTTGTGAGAGAAAAAATCAGATGAAATGGATGAATTTAAGAGCTGAAAACTTGCATAAATTGGTTTGAAAATGAGAGCACTTGAAGTAAGAAAACTAGAAAATATTCTCTCTTGATTAAACTTGATTTTTCAAAACATTTCCCAAAATCAAAAGGTTTTTCTTTTTTTAATCCTCTCCAAGTGAACTATATATATAGGCAAGTGATAAACACTGTTAGTGAAGCTTATCAGGTCATTGAAAAGATATTAGGTCCAAAAAGGGAAAAAAATATCTGTTTGAGAATAAGTTAAAAATCTCAGAATTTAAAAACTAGTCGTTACTGTAGCACTGCACTGTCAAAACTTCGGTCAACCGGTCGATTAATTGATATTCAACGGAGACCAAACTAGTGTCGGTCAGTCGACCGCTAAGTTTGCCGGTCGACCGGTCAGTTACCCGGCAAACGTACACGTCATGCATAAGTTGAAGGCCAGAATTGGTCCCCGCAAGCCTAAAAACATAAGTTTAGGCAAATATTAAATTTAAAGTCATTTTCAAATATTTTGTTATCATTTGAAAAGTTATTTGGCAATACATAGGCTATTGGATACATGATAAAGTTGAAAAAATATGAGACATGTATCAAACACCAAACTTTGTAAAATATCAAAACAAAAAACTAGATGTGAAAATTTGTATTTTGAAAACTTGTATTTTTGTGTGTGACTTTTTGAGCATCAATTCTACATTCTATACTTTAAACATTCTATTTTCTTATATATGTTCTATATATCTTGAAGTAATCTTCAATAGGACTTCTCCAAATGCATATATTGATCGTCTAAACTCAAAACCTTTTCTTAAGTGATCTTGACACTAGAATAGCTTTCTTTTGAAGAAGAACACACCAAAATGTTCTTTGAAACTGAAATACTTAAAACAATTAAAATTGCTTAGTACCGAATAACTTCATGTGGTTTGTAATCATCAAAATAAAACTGGAGAGTGCATCCTTAGGCCAACAATTACTATACTTTACCAGAAGAATGGTATTCCTGATTACTGTACTCTTAACTCTTGTACTCTTGAATCCCTGTAAATGGAATACTCCTAATACTAAACTCTTGTTGATCCCTATAAATGGTCTATCATGAACATACACTCTAAAATGTACACTGAACAATCCATAATAACTTACTCCATATACATTGGGGATGGGGAAAACTGATGAACGCTGGTATGATGCCTTATTTATAGTGGATTATTGTATAGAAATGTCGTGTGGGGTGCGTAAGATAAGTCCCAAAGAAGTTTCGTGTGGGATGTAATATAAGTATCTGGAAGCAGGAGATTCCATTTGGTTGTACCTTGGGTGTAATATAATTCCCCAAGTGACAATTCCAGCACCACTGGGCTGTTGTCCCAGGCCGAGGCGGGACCTATTATAATTATGAGCCATCAGTTCTTTATCAGGTTCCCATAATAACTCATTTTATTCATGTGTGGATGTTTGTGTACCGGTAACACATACCTAGACATATGGATTGAATGAATAATAATAATGGAATAACCCAATAATAATGATATTAGAAATGTGTGAAATTTGGTCTCTCTTTCGTTTGGATACTGATACACCCATATCAGATCCGAGTGAGTTTACTAGAGTATAATCTCTAGTATAGACTGCCAATGATGGGTGACATTGGTAGGGAGATGATTAAAATATCGGACAGTATTGATAATCATTATTGCAGTACACCTTACCCCATACTTGACATAACTTATTAATATAATAATAGAAAAGTCAAGAGCGAATGTTATTCGTTCACTCCCTTGTTCGAACAATGGCATCAGTATACTAGAATTCGGATGTGTTCTACTGGAAGTACGGACTCCAGTATGAGCTGCCAGTGGTATGGGACACTAGAGGAGAATGATTAAAATAATAAGTGATACTGTTCATTGTTGTTGTTATATAATTAAGTTATCCTGACTACTACCTATACATGAATTCCAAATACCACTAAAATTCCTGATACTGGATTACTCCTGACAAAATACCAGCATACCTGGTTGCAAAGATACTATCAAATTCACTTATCAGCAATTCTGGTGGTATCTAATCAGTTGTTGGTGAAATAGGATATATGGTATCTATATAGGGGTTTCCTTATTTGGATTATTTCCCAATGTACTAATCTCATGAATCCAACAATTAAGTCTATACAACTGGTTTTGCCTACAGTTACATACAATGATTGATTGATGTTATAATATAGTTTTATACTAATTCTAATTCTAATTAATTTTACTGTTCATTACCAGCGTGCCTGACTTGAATACATGATTCATTGATATTTTGGGACACATATGTTGCTTATGCACGCTACTTGGCTTCATTTAATGTGCTCGCTGGGTTGCTTTTCTAACAACCTTTGAACTTGCATGTCCAAATTCCAGAGCTTAGACCAAGGTGAACTTCTTACTGCTAATCAGAGTGCACAGCGAAAGCGTGGTATTTTAGTAGCAGGTCTTCCTGAACTATCTTATTTGACTCGCTCTTGAGATTTCTCCTTCCTACTCGAGAGCATCTATCATCTTAGATTATGTAAATCTCTTATAAATTGTACTTTTGTACGCTTCAGTGATGTAATATTTATGTAATATTGGATCACACTCTGTGATAACAGTGTACTTATACTGATTTTGTTAAAATATATATATTACCACTGTGTTTCTGTACTCTAATTTCTACCTGTACTGATATGCTTAGCGTATGTATGTGAGGGTATGTCCACCCTGTATGTGTACCTTGCAGTAGTGTTTCATACCCTATGGGTAGTGTGTTGCATGAAGCTACTAAATAAATAGCTCCAGGCTCAAGTCCCCGCCCTTCAGAACAAATCCACACGGGCAGAGGGCGACACCAAGAACAGCGAGTCCCCAAATCTTTACGTCCTTGAGAAGCTAATCCAGAAGAAGATCGTGAAGGTTAAACTGCCCCAACACTTGATTCTGAGCACCCTCGCCTCCACGACTCCCCACTTTCCAAGGACATCCAAGAGTGTGAGCTTCCGAATAAATTTTTAACTCCCCACCTTTGACAGCTACACTGGAGTAAGGGATCTGATCCAACCCAATCTATCGCTGCCCAGGTCGGATGAGTACTACTAGAAACACGACTATAAGGGGCACCAAATCATCCTCTGCTAGGCACTTCGAAGATACTTAGAAGAGCTCATTCAGCAAGGATTTTCTTAAGGAGTACGTCCTTACTCCCTAGGCAATTTCTCATAGGTCAAACACCACGTCTTCCCAGGAACAAAATGCGATCACTCAGTGCAAGACAATCAACTGAGCGCTAGACTTCCATACAAATAAAGTACACCCTTCTGAATCTTCTTATTGTATTACATTTTGAGATTAAAATATTGTTCCATCCATTTGAAATACACCTAAAAGGGGGTGAATAGGTGTTTTGCTAATCAAGTAAAATTTTAAAACTACTTATGATGAATTATGCAAACAGTCACTCAAAACAAGAATTGAAGCCGAATTTCCCGTGAAAGGCTCTAGAACTTCTCCTCTTTAATTCCTCTAGATAATGAGTTGAGATGCTCAATTGCCTCCTTGTTGAGATGAGTATAGACTGGGAATGAAAGTGATGGAATGAAAGTAATTATATAATGCAAGATGAATAATTTCACAAGTATGAAAAATAAAAATAATAGTTATCAAGATATAACTAATCGCAAACACAAGGAAATTTGTTCCGAGGTTCAAGCCACCGCTCTACATCCCCGCCTTCACCACTATGAAGGTTTCACTAACCTCTAAGAGATCTTCTACAAAGGGACCTTACACAAAGGAATTACAACTTGGTTTATACAAGATCGGAGTACACAACACCACCAACTCAACCCTCTACATAAGAGGTAGCGCAAAGCCAATTGAGATTACAAAGCACTTGCTGATCTAACAAGATCACAGACACTCTCTTACAACTTCCTATAGAGTAGAATATGAAGTGTTGCTCAAGAAGTTAAGTGAGAGATGAAATTCAGTTAGAAAGAATAGAGGAGTTTTAAAACTAACTGAAACTACCTTTGGAAAGAAAGAATTTGGAGATTGAAAGCGAGAAAAACTTTTCTCTTTAAAAATGAACTTGAAAACTTGTGTATTTTTCTTATCAAAAACCAAAACCAATGACTCATATATATAGGCAATGAATAAATATCATTTAAAAATCATACCAGGTCATTTGGGGTGTGCTTAGATACTTGGAAGCCAAAAATGCCTGTTAAAATCTACTAAAAACAAAACAGATATAAAAACTAGCCGTTATGGCCATCTGGCAGCCTGTCGGTCAATCGACCGGTCGACCGACAGGTCATCCAGAAAAGAGCCTTGACTCCGGTCGACTGGACAGTCGACCGCTCAGTATTTTAAAAAGAAAAGTTTAAACTGTCGGTCGATCGACCCGGTGGACTGACCCCAACTAAGAGTTAGGGTCTCTCAGTCGGTCGATCGACCGCAAGGGTTAGCGGTCGACCGGTCGGTCGACTGACAATGTACACAAATGTGCACGCCCCTTGGCCAAAGGCCCAGTCGACCAGGCGATCGACCGTTCTAGCGTACAATGGGCACCAATCGAAATGGCGGTCGACCGTTCTGGCCTGAAATAATTTTTATGTATGGATTTTGAATATCAAACAATTTTTAAAAATATTTTGTATTAGTTTAAGGGTAATGTAGCAATGTATAGGTGATGAAATATATGTTCTAAACTTATTATAAAATTTTGAAAAAATTATGAGACATGTATCAAAACTAAACATGCAAAATACCAATACTACCAAAATTTGTATTTTTCGAAATCGTATATTTTGTGTGTGTAACTTCTTGAGCATTACTACTATATTCTACATTTTAACAAATTAATATCTTACAAGACTCTATGTGGCTATAAGATCTTCAACCGGGCTTCTCCATTTGCGACGTTTGAGTGCTTTGAACTTTGATCTCGTATTTGAGTCTTCTTGAGTCTCTAACACCTTCCTTTAGAGGAAGAAAACTCCTTGAATCCTTATAACCCTGAAATAAACTTAAATATTTGAACTTGATTAGTACAAATAACCACATATGTTTTATTATCATCAAAACCATAAAACCGGGTGATTGTAACTTTAGGCCAACAACTTTAAATTTTACCGATACAACCATCTAGCATGCGCCCTGATAATGGGATTTTCCCTACTCGGAGGTAGCCATGACAACCCTCGATGATAGGATATGTCCCCACTCGGAAGCTGTTATGGTGACCATCCATCCATGACGCCTTAATGATGGGATTTCCCCCACCCGGAGGCTAATTCGTGATCTTTTGTCGATAGGATGTGCCCCACTCGGAGGATCATGTCTGTACACTCCCAGACGGGATGCCCCCCACCCCCCCATGGATGTGTTAAAATAGACACCAATGTCCATCCATACACATGCCCCGATGATGGGATTTCCTCTACTCAGAGGCGAATTTGTGATCTTTTGCTGATGGGATATGCCCCCACTCAGAGGATCGCGTCTGTACGGCCCTAGGTGGGATGTGCCCCCGCATGGAAGTGTTAACGCAGACATGTCTACGGGCCTTTCTAGATTGTCCTACAAGAGTCAAAACCATCTGTTGTGGGATTTTCCTACTCAGAGTCCCACTCTGCTGCAGGTATTTTCCCCTCTCGGGAGCGTCCGATCTTTCGCTAATAGGATGTGCCCTGACTCGAAAGATCACGTCTGTACACTTCTAGACAGGACATGCCCTCGCGTGAAAGTGTTAATGCAGAAGTGCCTATGGGCCTTTCTCGATCGTCCTATGGGAGTCAAAATCCTTCGTTGTGGCATTTCTCTCACTCGGAGTCCCCCCACTCTACTGCTGGGATTTCCCCCTCTCAGAGCTTCTGTTTATTCCCTTGATGGGATGTGCCCCCACTCAGACAGGCAAGCCTATGGGCTCTCCTCATCTGAACCCACGGGCGGATGAACCACCAGTAGTTTTTCTCTACTAGATTCTCTTCATATTATGATGTTGGGATGTGTCCTCACTCAGGAGACAACTCCGTTGATAGGATATCCCCCACACGAGAGGACAACTCCACTGTTAGGCTTCATCCCATGTTAGAGATACAAGATCATCGATCGGTAGGGATCCTTATTCGGGACAAATGCATCCAATCTATTGTTGAGATTTCCCTGACCTCAGACCAAATTTTCTGCAGATACTCCTGGACTATGTCTATACACGAGATCAAGTATATTCATGAGGATTTCTTTAATTGGATTATCCTCTCTTACCAATTTCGGGTGGTCATACATCTAATAGTTTTCCTGAAGACGTGACTTTACAAAATAATCTCTCAACAACAAGTACTACATGTATGATTTTAAAAGTTTTGAGCATGCTCGATTTGTCTGAGGGTAATTCGGGTTGTATTAGCTTGGGAATGGTGACATGGGACATAAGGTGTATATATGGGAGTTTCTTTGTTTGGATTATCCCCTCGATATATTAGTCACATGAATCCATTAAACCAAGCACATACAATCAGTCTTGTCTACATTAGCATTTAACAC
This sequence comes from Agave tequilana, assembly GCA_038442645.1. Classification (NCBI taxonomy): domain Eukaryota; kingdom Viridiplantae; phylum Streptophyta; class Magnoliopsida; order Asparagales; family Asparagaceae; genus Agave; species Agave tequilana. Next base: position 15,521 of record JAVJIF010000872.1, on the reverse strand, counting down.
TTAATTACTTTCCTCAATATGTGTTTGTATGTGCATCCTAACTACTTCATGCAGCATGTCTACCCTAAGAGTGGGATTTTCCCCAATCAGGGACAGAACTCTGATTCTCTGTTGCTGGGATGTGTCCTTCTTGAAGAATCGTATATGTACACTACTAGACAGGATGTGCCCTCCTAGAAGTGTTAACGCAGATTAACCTATGGATTTCACTCGGCGTTTTTACAGGAACCGAGTTCTCCGTTGCGGGATTTGAAAGTACACCTAGAGGGGGAGAATAGGTGTAGTGCTGTTCTAATGACAAATAATGTGAAATTAAAAAACTTTACACTAACAAAATTAGACCCAAGTGATATCCAAAGAGTGAAGCCGAATTTTTTGTGAAGGACTCTAGAACTTTTCCTCAAGATTCCTCTAAATTAAGAGTTGAGATGCTTCAATAGCTCTGTTGGAATAATAAAAGTGTAAGCACAATATTAAGCATGTATAGATGAATAATAATAGCAATGTAAGATATAAAGAGAATAAAGTTTAGAGATATAACCAAACACAAACACAAGGATACATTTCGAGATTTGAACCACTTGCCAACGTCCCCGCCTTCACCTAGAAGGATTTCTACTATCTCCGCCAAGGACTCCACAAAGGATACAATCCCAATCCTCTACACAAGAGGAGGCACAAAGAAAGACACAAAGCCAATAATCTCTACACAAGAGATGGGGGACAAAGCCAATTCTTCTACACAAGAGGAAAGCACAGAGCTAAGGCACAAAATCAAAGAGAAAATAAGAGTACAATACTTGGTGACCACAAAGATCACAAATAACACTTCTCACAATACAAGATCTAAGAGGATAAATTTTACAATGAATAGTTCAAGCTTGTAAGAAAACAAAAATTTTGAAAGCGAAGTACAAAAGAAAACACTAGGGAAAAGTTCTTGAAAGATATAGAAAATAGAAACTTAAAACTTGAATTTCCAAAAAATTGCTTTCTTTGATTTTTCAAAACTTCGAAAAACAATAGAGATATAAATTTGGAGCACAAAAATTTTGGAAAAACTTATTGAAAAACTCTGTTGAAAGTGAGAATACTAGCTTTAAAAAAATCTTCTTAAAAACTCACCAAAAAACCCCATATATATATGCCAAAAAGAAACTAATCGTTAGGCTCAACCCAGGCTAGATTGGCCTTGCGGTCGACCGGGCGGTCGACCACCCAATGACTATATTTTTAACCGTTGGAGTTTACCGGTCGATCGGGCGGTCGATCGAACCCAACATCCAGAGAGCAAAGCTCTCTGGTTGATGACCGAAACCAACCGAAAGCTCTACAGTATAGATCAGTTAACCGGTCAGTTAGCTGAACTACTGCTATGGTCAACCGGTCTGTCGACCGAGCTATGGCTCTCATGGACTGTGCACGTCGGTCGACCGTTCGGTCGATCGGCAGAGCGAATAAGCTCTGCCATCAGTCAACCGCTCGGTCTACCGGCTCATCCCAAAAAAAAAAATTTGAGATTTTTTAAAATGAACTTTTGAAACCCGATTAAATTCCAATAAATTCAAATAAATTTCACAAAAATAAGTTCATGTAAGTACTATGAAGTATAAATATGTATGATAAAAAATTAACACATATTACAAACAAGTGAACTTTTTTTGAGATGAAGAATTTCAATTTAGAAATTAAATATCGTATTTTCCGAAAAACAAACTTTTAAATGAAAACTAGTTTTTTTTTCAAAACTCCATAAATACAAAAACAAGTTGTTTAAACTTGATTCAAGTCCAGTGTGTATGGATAGAATCAAATATACATATAAAATAATATAGACTTATTATTTTATGAATTAAAATACATTTCTTGAAATAAAACATATTTTCTAAATACTAAACTTGTAAATAAAAAAATCATATTTTTCTAAAATTCTCATGAATATAAAAACAAGTTTTTAAATACATTTGAAGCATCAATAGTGTATGGATATACAAACAAAATGATATGAACTTGTTTTTGATAAAAACCAAAATACAGAACGTAAATCGATTAAACGAAAGCAAGTTTTTATGTGTGTGTAAGATTGAGTAATCAAAACTAATCTATTCTTTGTGAGAGATTTAAACTCACAAACTTTAAACTCAAGTCTTCTTGTAAATCTTCTTCCCCAAGTAGACTTAATCAAAACTTGATTCTCCGAGCTAGACTCCTTCTTGAATGCTTGATGTGATCTTTTGGCTTGAGATCTTGAATCATCATGTGATAGCTTCAAATTTGACTTTGAGTCTTTTAGTGAAGCTGAACATCAACTAAAATCTTGATCAATATCTAAAACTTAAACACAACAAGATCATTAGTACTTATAACTACATGAGTCAGTCATCATGAAAGCTAGAGTGATGGGGCTTTGGGCCAACAGGATTTCCCCCGCTCGGAGATCGGAACCTGATACAGGATTTTTCCCTCTCAGAGCTCCGACTTTGTAAATCCTTGACGGATGTGCCCCCACTCAGAAGCGAATATGAATCCAACTCTATTATAGAGATTTTTCTCTCTCGGAGGCTTAATCTATAGCTGGGATTTCCCCCATTTGGAGATGAGACTTACAGGTACTGCTGTGGAACAAATTACCACTTGAGAATTACACATAGTCAATCCTTGAACATCTCAGAATCAAAGCTAATCTCTGAGTATACATTCCATTCCAAATAATAAACTGAAGAGCAAATCAGGTAAGATCATATTGGCCCAAAGGCCCATCACTCTAGTTTTTGTGATGATTAACTCATATAATTATAGTTTACTAATGATCTTGTGTTTATATAGTTTCAGTTATTAATCAAGATATTAGTAGGTGCTTAACTTCAACAAAGGAGTTTTACAGCTGACACATGTAGATTCAAGAGCTCGCGCGTCAAGATCGCATCTAGCACTCGGTTGGAGTCAAGCTCTTTGGATCGTGTTTAGATCGAGTAGACTTAGAGAAGGAGTTCTACAAGAAAACTTTAATTTGTGTTTAGTTTAGTTTATTAAAAGGTAGAATATACAGTTGAAGTTCAAAAATACACACACAAAAATGCACATTTTTCAAAAGTATAATTTTAGATTTTAACCAGTTTTAGTTCTGCTGATCTGCTCGACACCCTTTTAGATTTTTGATCATAACTTTTTATTCTTATATCCAATAAGAATGATTTAAATTGCATTCAAAGATAACTCTTAGGGTTACATTTCTTATTCAATAATTATTTTCTGATTCAAATGTGAAACATGTCAAATATTAGGTTGAAGTCTGTTCTTGTTCCGAAAACAGTTTACACTTTTTGATTTGACACCTTTCAGTATTTTAATGATAACTTTCTATTCTGAAATGACATTGAATTGATTTAAGTTGCATTACAAATAATACTTACAGAGTTACAAATTATTCCTATATTCTTATTTCTGAATTCTGACGTTTTTAGCCTAAAAACTGTGCTCAAAGTTGACCAACAGTCTGTCAGATTGGCAGTAACGGCTAATTTCTGGAGGCTAATTTTTAACATGTTTTTAAAACGTATTTTATTGAATGTTAAGAATCAGTTTATTTCTTTTAACTTGGTAAAACTATACTAAGTTTGCTCTTCTAAAACCCTATATAAAGGGGTCATTAGGGTTGAGTTTATTACAACAACAATTCTATTTGAAAAATCAAGTTTTGGGTTTCAAGAGAAAGAGCTTTCAAGTTTCAGTTTTGTGCTTTTATTTTTAAAAATCTACTTTAACTTTTTGGTTCTCAAAATCTCTCTTCTGATTTTACTCTCACTTATAAATTCTTTTGCTTCAAATTTATATTTTATTCTATAGAGTTTTGTAAGAGAGTTTCAAGAGAAAGTTTGTGGTCTTTTGATCACCCAGAGATTGTTCTATTGTCTTTATGCTACCTCTGGTCTAGAGGAGTGTATTGGGGGGTTGTGTACTTTGAGTGATTGTAATTCCTTGGTGTAAGGCCTCTTAGTGGAAGATCCTATATTGGATTGGGAAATCCTTTACGGTGGTGAAGGTGGGGAAGTAGAGCAGTGGCTTGAATCTCAAAACTAATCTTCTTATTTGTGATTGCTTTCTTGTCTCTACTTATTTTCTTTTTATTCATTCATTATTGTCAATCTATACTCATCACAACAAGATAAAAATTAAGCACCTCAACTCTTATCGAGAGGAATACGAGGAGAAGTTCAGAGCCCTTCACGGGAAATTCGGCTTCAAGTCTTATTTTAAGTGATTGGTGGCATCATTTTATTTTATATTGCATTAATTTTTATTTGAATAGCAATACATCTATTCACCCCCTTTAAGTATAATTTCAATTGGTATCAGAGCCTAGGCTCCTGATATTAGGTTTAACCACCTAGGAGTGAGATCTTGGATTGCTAATCTAGATTTGCATTTGCACACATATTGTTTATACACTTAGATTTCATGGCCCCTCACATGTATAATGTTACCAACATTGATAGATTGAAGTATAGGATGAATGTATACTTTCAAACCCTAGGATTGCATGTTTACCTTGTCGCTACCAGGAAATCTTATCTTGGTAATGACAAGCATATAAAGGTCAATGAACAAGTCTTAGTGGCACTTAGGAATACGCTTAGTAAAGAATATTTATTTATGATTTCTCATTGTGATTTTACTTTTTCAGTGTGAAATATTTTGACCTCTCCCGAGCGACAAACGACAAAGAATGTAGAGAAAGAATCTAGTAGAGAAGAGTCCGATCAAGCTTGCTTCATGCTCCAAGAGAATGACTCCCTTGAGGTACATTCGGATACTCAACTAGATAATAGTGATGGTTCTTCTTGTGATGATTATATGGACGCACATGCCTTAGATGAAGAACTATCTATAGTTTGTGAGAACTTACTTTTCAAATATAAACTTTCGAAAGAGAAAAGTTTAGAATTAAAAGAAGAGAATAAAAACTTGTTTTCTAAACTTGAAATAATTTTGCAAGAGAGCGTTGAGATGTCAAGTGAAATCGACTCATGAAATCCCAACTTGTCATTGTCTTAGGGGCTGTATGGATTGAAAGAAGTGGGTGGAAGTAAGAAAAAGGGGAAGTGTTATGTCTCACTTCCCTATCTATCTAAACACCAGAAAAGAAAAATGAGAAAACTCTTTTTCCTTTTCTCTTTTCTTTTTTACACAATCATTTTCTCACTTTCATGGTACTACAGTTAATTTTGTGGTCATGTAAATCTCATTTGTAATAAGTTGTAACTCAAAACAGTTAATTTTGTGATCATGTAAATCTCACTTGCATTCTAATTTCAGTCCAATTTTTATTTTTCTTAATTGATTTTTATTTTAATATTATTTTGTGGTCAATTTTACCACTTTCACTTTCATATTACTATCCAAATACCGAAAAGACATAACATTTTCCAAACCATACTTCCTAATAACATCTAAACACTGAAAAACTTACTAACCAATTCTCAAGTTTCAAAGGGAACTATTTGCTACTTCCTTACTTCCTCACTTCTACCCCTAACCAAACAGACTCTTAAATGAAAACGAAACTTTAAAGAATAAAAATGATTGTGATAATATTTTGAAGAATGATGAGATTTTGTCTTCAAAACTTGATTTTGTTATAAAAAAGAACAATTCTTTGAAAAAAATTACTTTGATTTCAAAAGAATTGGAAGTTGTTTCAAATGAAAATATTTCTTTGAAAATGATTTGGCTTCTCATTCTTGTCTTAATTCCATTGTTATATCATCTATTGATAAGAATGCATGCTCCACTTCTTCTTCAACAATTGAAAATGATATTTGCATGTTGAAGAATAGTGTAGATTGTTTGGGCTCCACTTTGAGCCAATGTGCCTTAAACCACACACGATTATCCATGTTTCACAAGAAATATGCTCCTCATATGCATGCACACAAAATACGGTATACACATGCTCATCATGCTCACACGCATGATTCTATGTATGCTCATATGTACACTTGTACACATTGTGGACGTAAGGGCCACCTTGCAAAGTTTTGCTATGATAGAATATATAATTCAAATTTTGTAAATAAATTTGTTTGGGTTAGTAAAGGTGTTAACCCCCATGGACCCAAGAAAGTGTGGGTATCAAAATCTACCCTATTGTATTTGATGTAGGTGTGGACTCTCACATGACGTGAGAGAAATGGTGCCTTGATGGTGGGTGCGTTTGAGCTTGATGGACACTACATTGGATGCATCACTTCAAGGATGTTTGGTGGGAGGACCACCATGGTTTGGAGGCATAGAGATTAGCCCTATTAATTTTGGTAACTATCTCTAACTCCTTATTTATGTTTACACACTTTCTCATTGATGATTTTTAGCATATCTTAGTTTTTCATGTTCATTATGTTTAAATATAATATTTATTAGACTTGTGATATATATATGTAGTATTTGAGATATATCCATGTTTATATGGACTATTATATTTGTGTTCTTACTATAGTTTAGCTATTGTATATATCCTAACTCTAAAGCACGTGCATTTACCCTAATGATCATGTTTGTTTTATTTTTGCACTTCATGTTTTGATTATATGTTTAGATGAAACTTTTATTAAAAGTTGTGATTATACTTGTACAACTAATGAGTCACATTTATTTTTCATGTGTTTATGTTTTATTACTCATTTGTACCCATTGGATGTACTTGTATAACCTAGTTTTGATGACTCTTTCATTTATACTTGTTTTCCTATTTTTGTACATGTTTTCATAAAAATGTGTTTATCTTCATGAATATGTTAATTTTGTCTAAAACTATTAGATATACATGTCTATCCTAGAGTCACTTGCTTTTCATGCAATATTCTATTATAGACTCGTTTATATTTGGGATATGTATGTATACTTTTAGTTTTAACAAAACATACATATACCTTGAAATATATTTTGTTTTGATGATTTCTTACTTTTGATAAAAGAAAATTCATATGAGGTTCAATGCCTTATTTTCATGATTTTGTTGATTATATGATTCTTACACTCTATATTTAGTGTTTACTCATGATTTTTTTTCATGAGCATATATGTGCTATATTGCAATTTAAGTATTGATGATCGTGTGATTTTCATGTTTTTATGGGATACTTAATATTTTATTCCTTACTTGAAGAATTTAATAATAAGTTTTAAAATTATCTTCAAACTAGTTTTTATTCTTCAATTTGGTAGAGTTTTCAAATTATGCTAAAATATTTTCAAATCATGATTTTTGAAAATCTCTATCTTCTAAGGGCGGATGGATGGGCGACCATGCCTTATATACTCTTATTAAATATCTTTTATCATGCACATGAAAAGGGTGGTAATTATGAGTTATACACATGATCTTCATGGAATTATATTTATATACTCATATTTGTTTCTTATATATGTATGCTTCAAATTTTAATTAGTATTAATTTCAATTGGTATTTTCAGTTTCATACATACATACATATGATTTGACTGTGCTTGTTTTACAATATCTTTACATTCTTAAAGCACAAAAAGTTATGCTAAGCTTGACTTATTTTTAAATGTTAATTGGTATCTTTTGTAAGCTTTTGCATTGATCTCAATTGGTATTTCAATTGGTATTTGAACTGCTAATCATTTCAATTGGTATTTCATTTTGATACCAAATAAATACCATAAATATCAAAATGTACTTCATATTCACCTTTAATTGGTATCAAAATCTAGTATTGGTATCTTAAAAAAAATTCAAGTGGTATCAACTTTTATTTTATCAACTACAATTTGATTTCATTGATTGACTTTAGGAAATTCAAAAAAAATTGTTTTAAAATTTGTTGATGTGTTTTGCCTATATGTAAGAAGAGTTTAATATCTCCTCTATATATAGATTCATGTTGAAATGTATTACACATATAGTAGAGCAAATCAGGTAAGATCCTGTTGGCCCAAAAGCCCATGACTCTAGTTTTGATGATGATTAACTCATGTAGTTATAGTTTATTAATGATCTCGTGTTTATATAGTTTCAGTTATTAATCAAGATATTAGTAGGTGTCTAACTTCAACAAAAAAGTTTTGGAGCTAACACATATAGATTCAAGAGCTCCCGCGTCAAGATCGCATCTAGCACTCGGTTGAAGTCAAGCTCCTTGGATCGTGTTTAGATCGAGTAGACTTGAAGAAGGAGTTCTATAAGAAGACTTCGGTTTGTATTCAGTTTAGTTTATTAAATGATAGAATATATATTTGAAGCTCAAAAATACACACACATAAAAATGCATGTTTTCAAAAGTATGGTTTTGGATTTTAACCAGTTTTAATTCTGCTGATTTGCTCGTACCCTTTTAGATTTCTGATTATAACTTTTTATTCTTATATTCAATTATCATGATTTAAATTGCATTTTAAAGATAACTCTCAGGGCTACATTTCATATTCTCAAATGTTAAAGATATCAAGTATTGGGTTGAAGTCTGTTCTTGTTCTAAAAACAGTTTACACTTTTTGATTTGACACCTTTCAGTATTTTATTGATAACTTTCTATTTCGAAATGATATTGAATTGATTTAAGTTGCATTAAAATAAGAATTATAGAGTTACAAATTATTCCTATATTCTTATTTCTAAATTCTGACATTTTCAGCCTGAAAACTGTGCTCAAATTTGACCAATAGTCTGTCAGATTGGCAGTAACGGCTAATTTTCTGGAGGCTGATTTTTAACATGTTTTTAAAACGTGTTTTGTTGAATTTTAAGAGTCAATTTATTTCTTTTAAACCTGGTAAAGTTATACTAAGTTTGCTCTTCTAAAACTCTATATAAAGGGGTCATTAGGGTTGAGTTTATTACAACAACAATTCTATTTGAAAAATCAAGTTTTGGGTTCAAGAGAAAGAGCTTTCAAGTTTCAGTTTTGTGCTTTTATTTTCAAAAATCTACTTTAAGTTTTTGGTTCTCAAAATCTCTCTTCTGATTTTACTCTCACTTACAAATTCTTGTGCTTCAAATTAATATTTTATTCTATAGGGTTTTTGTAAGAGAGTTTCAAGAGAAAGTTTGTGGTCATTTAATCACCCAGAGATTGTTGTATTGTCTTTGTGCTACCTCTGGTCTAAAGGAGCGTATTGGGGAGTTGTGCACTTTGAGTGGTTCTAATTCCTTAGTGTAAGGTCCCTTGGTGGAAAATCTTATAGTGAATTGGAAAATCCTTCACGGTGGTAAAGGCGGGAACGTAGAGCAGTGGCTCGAATCTCAAAACAAATTTTCTTATTTGCGATTGCTTTCTTGTCTCTACTTATTTGCTTTTTATTCATTCATTTTCGTCAATCTATACTCATCACAACAAGATAGCAATTAAGCACCTCAATTCTTATCTAGAGGAATCACGAGGAGAAGTTCAGAGCCCTTCACGGGAAATTCGGCTTCAAGTCTACTTTTGAATGATCAATTGCATCATCTCATTTTATATTGCATTAATTTTTATTTGATTAGCAATACACCTATTCATCTCCCTTTAGGTGTAATTTCAGATCCAAACAAACATTTTCGTTCCAGAACATTATTACTTTCATTATAAATTTTTCGATTACATCTATTCAGTTACATACTCAGTTACATCTTATAAGAGTGACACGAGATCTATTACATATTTGTGTTTGCTTTTTGGAAAAAAAATACAGATAATCCAATCTCGACTCGGGCTCGCCAAGATCCTAATGCCGAAAAGAATAAAGATCTACCAATCAGGAGATGCTTCGCATTGGGCACAGTTCCGCCATTCATGCCTCCTTCTACAGATCCTGAGAAATGCCTAGGGAGGTTCCTTTAAAAAAAATAGGAGACTTCCCCGACAAAGGACCATCTCCTCCCTTCTTGATAGTGGGTCCTTAACCGTAATTCTGTGATCAGGTCATCACGATAATCGAAATTACATGATAAAAGGCAGATGCAATGCACCATCTTGATCATCTGCATCCTTCTCCTTCCTCCATCGGGCAAAGAAGAATGAACAACAACTCAATCTATCAAAACAAAAAGTAACAGGGGAAGAGAAAGACTTTTGAAGTTGGGCCTCCCACTTCTAGAATACTCCCTATTTATAGACGCAAAAGCTGAACCGCCTAGAATTCAAAACTTTCACCACGTATGAAGAGAAAGTTTGAGGATTTTTTGGCATATCAGATCAATCAGATTTGATTCAATCCTCCGACAAGATCTTCTCCATTATAAGGTCAAGATTTGGGTCATTAATTTGCCAGATGTCTTCACCAATTTTTAAAGAAGGCTCTGAATGCAAAAAAGCATTTTGACCAAGGTCTTTAGATTGCAAGTGACGTCTCAACTTTCCGAGTTAGGGCCTACTCATTCCGCTTCACTCTTTTTTCTTGGAGCCTGGAGAAAGAGGGAGCGGAGGGACATCTGTAGTGGTTAAACTCTAACCAACACTAAGATCAAGTAATGTGTCTCTCACTATCAGAATCTCCGGAAGTACCAGCAAGAAAAGCCATCCGAGCGACTCCCTGTAGATCAGCATCCAGAATATTCCAGAGATCATTCCTCCTCCAGAGGAATTGATCGTCCTGAAGATATTCATCCTCTCGAGACCGGTACTTTCATCTTGAGTAAAACAACCTCCGCAGCAACTCTATTAGCTCCCTCCTACATTTATGAAGTCCGTTAACTGTCAGATCATCCCATGTTTCACACATGGTCCACGACTCTTACTTCCACGTAAGCAGTTAAGGAAAGCAACAGATATTGCTTCCACAATTAAGAGCAGAATCTCTGCCATTCCAGAAGAATCGCTACATGCAGATCATGCGGTTGTTGAATTTCAAATGACTTGCACTATCAAGAGGAACCCCCAGGTATAGAAGACAATAGAAGATACAATACAAATGCAGACCGGACATCAGCGGAAATAGCCGAGGGAAAAATAATAATCATCTAGCCATTTTTCCTACAGAAATAGAGTATTACTTTGCTGAATCCACTGTAATTCTCTGAAAATAGTGAATCTCCCTCTCCTCTCCGTAGATTTTTTTCAAATTGAGGTTACACGTTAAATTTGAGTTTTTGTCATTGTTTTTTCTACTCTCTCTTAGATGCATGTTATAATTTGAAGGGCAGATAAATTTCTTATGAGAATTTATTTTTACACTAATTATGAATCAAAGTAAGTGGTTGTAGCAAAAATTTCCCTTTCCTTTTTACTTATTAGAATATTCAATAATTATATTTTTCATTTTGGGTTAAAACTTTGCAATAGATAAGAAGATATATTTAATATATTCTGAGATATAACCCACAATCCAATTTGATTATTTTGTGTTGTTCAGTTAGCGATATAAAGTTTTAATTGTTAATATAAAATTATGGAAGATTTTAGGTGAACATGGGATGATATTGTTACTCCTTTCACAGTAAAGCGCTTTACCTATTTACCCTCTATTCTTTTTGGCTACTGAATTATTGGGAGATGAAATGATTCTACAATGTGGTTCTGATCTCGCCGGCCCCGGCAAAAGCAGGAGCATTCTCCACTCCGGCTATCATTGAAATGAAAAGAGGTGGCCGACCCAGTACTTTTGTAGCCAAATTAAGGGTAGTTTGGGTACTACTAAACTTCAAAATTGAAACAGAAAAAGTAAAAAAAAAATGAAAAAGAATAAAAAAAAGATTTTTTCCCCCATATCTTCACCCAAAATCTTCTTAATTATGTATTCACCCTTGAAATCTTCATGTTTTCATATTGACTCTCGAAATCTTATAAGTTAGGACAAAATACTTCATTCGTTAGCTTTTCCATTTTATAAGCTTGTAGTGGTCGGATTTCAACCCCTTTCGAGATTACGACACGAGCCCTGCTGCCTTAGAGGCATCCTAAAGCGGCTAACTAATATTCCGCCAATAAAGCCAAAACGGATCCAAGAAGAGTCTTTGGTTCCTCCACGGGACCGCATTTATCCGGAGCCACCTATCTGGATCATAAACCCAGTCGGGAGCTGCTCGGCTGTTCGGAAGCTTCAGTCTCCATAGCAAAGATCCACACAGAAGATGCATCGGTCTCCACAACGAAGGCCCTCTTCGAGAACTTCCGCTTCTACTCCAGCAACAGATCGGCAACACGATCTCCGCGAATCACAGAATCGGTTGCGCACTTTGATCTTTTTTCCTGCTTCACGAGTTGTATAATTCAAGCAGTTGCAACAACCCAGCAGCTAAGCGGATATTAATGGATAAGGACGGATTCCCCAATCCAAATAATGTTGGCGTAATCAAAACATTCACAAAGGTCTACAGATACGCAGTTCAAGTTACTGCGGATAACGATGGATCCTTCTGCATGTCGAACTCAACAATCAAGGCAAGCGGTTATAGAATACAACAAAATTTCCTTGCATGTCTATCTGAACCGAGAAAACGGTTATGACTCAGAGATCGTACAATTACCAGAATCTCGATTATCTTCATTCACAACAACCGCCTTGACAGGTATAAATACAACTCCTACTCCATCGAGAGGAGTTTCATTACCGATTATCATAAAAAACCACTATACACATTCTCTTTGTTTTCTCTTAGCGATGATATTCATTCTCACGTTCGAGGGTTTTGGCTGGCATCGTACTGGTACCCCTGACCTAAAAGATGTTTCTTTCCTCTGTGTTTTTGACAGATTTAATGGGGAGCATCTAATTTTCTGTGCCAGAAAATCTCCACCACAAAGCTAGAATTGGCTCAATACTCTATTTTTGCATTCGATACTCTAAAATAAGATGTAAAATTACCTTGTGCCCTTCTACTATTTCTTCTTGGTTTCTATCAATAAAAACTCATTTCCTCTTAATCCATTGCTGCCAGAACTATTACTGTTGGTGCTGTTGTGTCACTACTACTGCGACTAGAACTACTCCACAGGGTTGTTTTCTCTGAAATCAAGAAGAGAGAGTGAGTGAGAACATGATGAGAAAATGTGAGAGAGAGAGAGAGAGAGAGAGAGAGAGAGAGAATCAATATAAAAATATGAAGATTATAGGAGTAAATACAAATTTTAGAAAAAAATTTAGAAATATTTTGAGAGTCGTTACCAAAAAAAAAACCAAAAAAGAAAAAACAAAAAAAAATGAGTAGAATCCAAAAACCCAAAAAAAAAAAAAAAAAAGAACGAATAAAAAGAGTAGAAAACGAAAATTGGTGGATTGTTCCGTGGGATGGCGTGTACCGTTTCCGTTTTGTAATTTTATCAGAAAGGAAGAAATAAAATTCGAAAAGAAAAGTAATAGTCAGGATTTCCGTAGGAACCTCAGAGTAATTAAGGGGTATTTAGTTAATAGTGTGATAGAAAAATAATTATATGAACGAGTCGCCGGGGCGGCGAGGGGTGACTTTAATTTGAAGCAAGCGAGCGAATAATCTCAATATTTACTAGAATTAACTGCTGCCGTTAGATAGGATTCACGCCCTCAATCTCATTCAAAAGGCAACTTATAACCTCACCCTCTTTTAGTTGGAAAGAGCACGCTGAATATTTGAATCATATCTCTTTCCTTGGATTGCGGGAGAGAGGTGAACGCAATAGAAGATGGCAGAAAAGGAAGGAGTGAGAGTAGCAAGCGAGGGAATTGGGCTATAAATAAAATAAATAAATAAAATGAAACTGGGGGAGTAGTAAAATTGTGGGAAGAGAGAGAGAGAGAGCGGCGATAACAGGGTATTGCATTTGTTGCGGGGAGAAGGGAAAAACAAAAAGAGAAGGGAGCATCATTTCGTTCATTTGTTACGCTCCCCAACCCCACGGACTTTTGGCAGCCATTCAATGCAATTCTCAGTGTCAATGCTCCACCAGCAACAAACGCTCCTTTCTTCTCCTTCTTCTTCTTCTCCTTCTCCCTCAGCTTTCATCTCAAAATTCCATTTTCCCCCTCTTGCTTCTTCCTCCCCTGCTCGTCTTCCCTATTCGCCCTCCTCTCAGGTACACGCAGTAAACCCTAAAGACCTTCTCCATATAATTTCTTCTTTTTCTTGTCTTTATAAAAAAGATAGTTTTTTTCCTCTTTCCCTTTCAAAGGAAATTCACATGTTTGGTTTGATTTCAGGCGGAGAAAGAGAGAAGAATGGAGTCTGTGGAGTTCTCCTTTGCCAGACAGCAGCACGGGGGTTTGTTGTCGATGATGGACATGATGACGTGGCTTGGGCTGTGGAGAAGGGCAGCTTTTTGGCGGGGAGGATTTCTTGGTTGATGATTTGTTGGACCTCGGTGAACTTGAAACAGAGCTAGAAGACGAAGAAGAGGACGAACGCCAGAGCCAGAAAGAGGAGAAGGAAGTCGAAAAACAAGAAGAAGAAGAAGTAAAACAAGAGGAAGAAGAGGAGGCTGTCGGTATTCTTCGAGAAGACACCAAGTCTGATTTCAGTCTTCCTGTGAGTAGTAACCCCCCCACTTCCTTTTCGCTTTCATTTTTTTTCTAATTTTTTTTCTGATTATTTTGGGTTTGGGTTAGGCGAACGACGATGTGGCGGACTTGGAATGGGTTTCTCGCATGGTGGATGACTCGTTCTCGGAGGTCCCAACATACGAAATCCCCACCAGCTTCAGCCACAGGCCATGGCTGTTGCTCCTCCTCTGCCTCCTCTCCCTTCGGCGGTTCCGGTGAGGGCGAGGCGGAGCAAGCGCGCCCGAGTTCTCTCTGGCTCCTGGTCTTCTTCTTCGTACTCCTCGTGGGACGAGGGAGGCCCGCTTGTGTTCCTCGACTCTTCAACCTCCTCTTCAACCACCACCACCGCCACCAACAATTCCTCGGCTACCTCGTCCTCCTCCTCTTCCTCCAACTCGTCGGTCCAACTATTGTTAGCCCACCAACTGTTCGACGAAATTCACCTTCACCCTCTCACCTCCGCTTCCCACCAAAAATCAGCAGCAGAAGCCTAAAAGGAGAGGGCGGAAGCCAAAAGCAACGTCAGCAACTGCAACTGCTGCAGCGAATGGTGGTGGAGAGGGAGGTGCAGCCACTGCGGCGTGAACAAGACGCCGCAGTGGGAGGACGGGGCCCATGGGCGCAAAAACTCTTTGCAACGCCTGCGGGGTCCGCTACAAGTCCGGCCGCCTCCTGCCTGAGTACCGGCCGGCCTGCAGCCCGACCTTCATCAGTCCGTGCACTCCAACAGCCACCGCAAGGTGATCGAGATGAGGCGCAAAAGGGAGGAGGAGCGGAAACTGGAGAAGAAGCAGCATCACCAGTAGTTGCTTCTTCTCCTTTCCTCCGCAAAGCCTGTCGCTGGCTTCCTTCTAGCCGGCCCGGCCTGGCCCGGGCTCGACCGGGCCGGTTCGGTTCGGGGTTTGGGTTTTTGTACATTTTGGTCCAGTTAGGTTTCGTTAGTTTTTAGAAGTATTAGTAATGTTTTTAGGAATTGAAGTTTTCAATTTTTTTTTTTGGCTATTCAGCTAGTTAGTTTTAGGGGGATTTTAAAATTTGTTTTGCAGGGTAGGGAGTAGGGAAAAGGGCAG
>JAVJIF010000869.1:0-413603 GCA_038442645.1 Agave tequilana | reverse complement strand
GGAGAGCGGCGAGTGAGAGAGCAGAGAGGGAGGTTTGGAGGGTGAGAGAGAGATCGAGCGAAAGAGAGCAGCATGGCTGTAATTTAGAGCAGTGAAAGATAGAGCAGTGAAAAGAAAGTCTAAATTTAACCACTTACACTTTCAGAATTTTGTGCTTGGAATGATCTCCAAAAGGATCTGCAATTTAAAAAAAATTAAATGTTAATGAGATCAAAAGAGATGGAAGGAGAGAGTTAAAGAGCACTGCAGGAGAGAGAGCAGTGAGAGAGAGATCGAGAGCTGAGAGAGAAGAGGATGGAAGGAGAGAGACAGCGGGAGAGAGCTGAGAGAGGAGAGAGAGAATAAACCTTCGACGACTACTTGGACGACGACGCTAGGATCAGAGATGAGGTGTGACCGATGACGACGAGGCTGGGTCGACGATCGACGAGGCTGCGTCGACGATCGACGAGGCTGGGCTGACGATTGACGAGCTGCTGCTTCTTCCTCTCCTCGCTGGAGTCGGCGGCGAAACAAACTTGGTGGAGATCAGGAGAGTAATGGGAAGATAAAAGAGGGATTAGGGTTTTAAGGGTTAATGAGGTCGGGTCGGGTCGGGTATCAATAACAAACCCAAACAAATGATGTCGGCCGACATTGAATCGGCCGACATTTGGATATCGGCCGAAATGTCGACGACATTTACCTAATTTTGAAATTCGAAATTGGTTTCCAATTGCGTGTCAGCCACGTCTTCAAACCGAAATTTCGGCCGAAATTTCGAAATTTCGGCCGAAATTTAAAACATTGCATACGCTCACTCTGTCGTGTACGTTTAGCTGTGTCACGAGCGGTAATCACGCCGCGCGGGATGGCATCTAGTGTTATACGTTAGCTTCGCTCAACCTCTGCTTAGCTCCGCTTAGATGTTCACTCTTGCTTGCTTACCCGTTTGCTTGCTTGATGGTTTAATTAGTTATTTTAATTCAGATTGGGAAGAGTTTGAAATCTCTACTTATACTATTTTTCAAGATCTGTATTGCTTTTCGGCATTCGTATTGAGCTTCTGTATCGGTATCGTTTTCCCGTATTGTGTTATATGACAGTAATATCTGTTTTGCTATCACTTGACATATTTTTCACTTGATATGCTAACACATGTATGTTATCACCTGACACCTGATATTTTAAATCACCTGACTCATGTTTATCACCTTTTACGGGGACTTGACATTGATATCATGTACCCTCTTGAGATTACACTCTTGTATCATGCTTGTTCCTTATTATATTCATGTTAATCCCCGTAAATCGATCATCATGGATTAAATCTATAATAATTGGACAACTTACACCGAGATTGGAAACTGATGAAATCAATAAGTGTACATGTTTATAATGGTCAATGTTGTGCAACTGAAAATTTGATTCTACTTGAGAGCCACCGGGTGTTTCAATGGGGTGTATTGGCACCCCTGCTCCAAATTCCATCCTTCTAGGGCATACAAATAAGACCTTTACGACTTAGCGGTCGGCTCTGACTCAGTACCGAATGCTCCTGAGGCCGTTGTCCCGGGTATGCACAAGATTCAATATAAACATGATTCGTTGATCCCCCATCAGTTTTCAATAACAAGCCTCATCTTACTCATATGTGGGTGTATTTGTACTGGGACGCCGGAGCACATACCTAAACATATAGATCGGACGAGTAATAATAATATAATAATTTGATCGCATTCTATTTAATTTGGATCCTGTGTTATACTATTTATTGTAGTTATCCTATGCTTGTATGACTTGAGCACACGACACCTTGATCATGTACACGTGTGTTTGCTTGTATACGCTACTTGCCTTCATTTTACGTACTTATTGGGTTGCTTTCTGATAACCCTGAACTTGCTTGTACAGATCCCGACGTGGATCCCACTGCAGAAGATTAGGTTTTCTCAAGGAGCAGTCGAACTGGCCATAGATCCTTTCTGTCTTGCCGTCTTTTGATCTGCTCGTGAGATTTTCACCTTGCAGCTCGTGAGCACCTCCTAGTCTTTTGTATATTGTAAATCTTACTTTTGTACCCCTCGTGATGTTATATTGATGTAATATTAAATTACGCTCTGTGATAACTAAGTACTTGTACTCTTTTCTATTGGAATATATAATAAAATATACTTTCGTACTCTGATTCATATACTGTATTGATGCTTAGTGTACATATATGAGGTCTACCGGCCTTGTGTATGTACGTCGCAGTAGCGTTCCCGTACCCGCGGGATCGGGGCGTTACATAAGTGTTTGTCTATTGTTGATTATTGTTTGTTCATTTATTTTTCATATAATAAAATTTTATGGTGTAACATGACACTAGGCTTTGTTTTTGTGAATTGGGAATTTATGTTATAGCATTTTGTTAGGGAACTAGTGTTTTAATTCTATATTGAAAGTTATATTTACTTTTAGGTTGATTTGAATTAAATCAACCAATATCGACCATTAGCCGCATCAAACTAATTTCATATGGTACTAGTTGTATTGGACATATCAGATACGATAAATAAGAGAGAAGTATCGGTCGCTACATATTAGGAGTCGTTACTGGATCGCTACACTCACCATCCAAATTGGATGGTCAATGTGTATCAGTATTTTCTTGCCTTGTTTCTTATAAATGTAAGTGTTCTTACCTTCATATCACCATCTAGCTTACAATTCCAAGATTGGATCTCACTCAATTTGACAATTATCTTGATTAATCACTCTACAATGAAAAAAAAGGTAAATTCTAATTTACCATGGAATTAAACTTCCCTAATTCCTTGCAAGCAAATAGTTGGATTTAAACCCAATCATCAAATTTTCAATTCCTAGAACAAAAATATGTGGGTCCTAAGGTAGAAGGAAAAGAAGAATTAAATATAATGTGATCCAACAAAGTAATACACATATGCATCCCCTCAGATTTCGAAAATTACAACAGCAAATTCTAAAAGCATTGCTGAGGTACTAACTGAGCTAGAAACCATGCTTCAACAATTATAATTTGAATCAGATGCTGAAAATGTGCTTGCATTTGTACATTGACACATGTTAAGACTTCATCCATATGATTATAATGATGCAGTTGGTGGCCATATATCAAATCATGAGCCTAATTTCAGATGGTAGAGAGTCTCTATGACCATAATTTTACCAAACTAGGCCAAGATTTGCCTCAATCATGCATATAAAGCATCAAGAAGATTAATAATTCCCTTCGCACAATTCTCTCAATTATAATTCCAAGGAAATGTCTTACAAGCGAGCATGCTATGAAGCAAAGACAAATACAGGACACAGGTACAACATGATGCCGCACCAGCAATACGGCTAATTTTCATAAAGTAGGACACAGGTAAACCGGTCAATACAGAAAAAATCATGAGTATTTATATTTGTGCAAATCATGAGTATTTATATTTGTGCAAAATGTGTATATACACACCATTAATGATGCAATGATAATATGAACCATGACACATATATGAGGATTGGTCGGCAATAACAAAAATATGTGTTTTTATGTCAATAGCATGAATTGTAAGGTTATAATGTTTAAAAAATAACATATCTCAGAAATTATAATATTTTTTAAATTGTGTAAATTAATAATTAATTAACAAACATATTTTATTAAGAATCTCTTATTAAAAATTAGACATTATATAAATGCAATGCATCTACAACTTATAGAACTATAAACCCACATTCAAATATTAGATTGATTTTTAAGTTTTCAAGTATTAGAGACATTAATAATATGTCTTCGATATGTCTATGTTACGTAGCAAATTGTTTTATACATCAACAGAAGTATCTAACATGTATCCATGAAGTATTATATAAGTGTCTAATACAGGTTATGTCTCTTTCGTCAAAGTATTTGTGATACATAGCAAGCACATAAAAGGGAAAAGGCGTACCATTTACTGCCTTGAACTTTTGGTTATGGGTAATAACAGCTTGATATTAGATAGGTACTGACATTGTACCCAATAACATGAGAAGAAGTCAGCAGTCTCATCTACGAAGTTAATAACCTTCAAATGCCCGCCACACAAACACACACACAATATATATAAATATATATATCTATATATATGGCAAGTTTGCATTAGAATTTCACCTTTTGCACACTAGTTTCACTCGTACCAATAAAATTGTAGAACCAGTCATCTTAAACCCTTTGATCTCTAGTTTTATGTTCCAACATTTATCTCATGCCCCCCCATTGTCCCCAAAGACAAGAAACGAAATTAGCTAACTTGGCATCCCAAGCAGATATCACTTGTTGTTTTTGATCCACGAACATAATCTAAGGCTCTAATAAATATCAATGATGTTGGTTTCAGAAGGCTGCAGTTCACCTAGACTAGAATATACATTTCTCCAAACACAATAGCAAAACAACTAAAATCACCTCAACTTTGCCACAAAAAAAAAAAAAAAAAATAGTAGAAAAAAATTCAAAAGGAAAGGAATTTTTAGAGCATCTTGCAATCAGTAATAACAAAAATCGTACCTGAGAATCTCGAGATCCTTCTTCAGCTCCGGGTAAAGGTAGGAGCAGGCATGTCAAACCTGTGCCACAAAGTTAATCAGAAATAAAGATCAATAAACAGAAATTACGCGAAATTTGATATCAGCAGTCCACTCACCAACTCTGCCCAGCTGTGTCCTTCACATTTTTCTTTAACAACTTGTTCAACTTTCTTGGATCTCTTGGCGGCACAAATAACCCGTCGACGAGTTCATTCTCAGATTTCCAAACAGAAATCTGTAAACTTTGCGCGTTCTCTGAGCTCTTTGTTGTTCCACTGGATATGGGAGGCAATTTGGAGCCCACGAGAGCCCGATTGCCGATTGATTAGCCATTGCTCTGATCACAACCAACAACCACGAATTTCTTGAATATAATAAATTAAATAAAAGGAGTAATTAGCAACTAGTTTCGGAAATTAGGGCAAATTAATCTGAAGAAAGGATCTCTGGGTGAGAGTGGAGAGTTAGGGATAGGGTTTTGGGGAAGAAGAGTCGAGGCTTTGGGGAAATTACGTTTGGGGCAATTTTTTGAAAAAAAACTATTTTTAAAAATAATTTCAAAATAGGCATAAAAAATATTTCTAAGAATAGAACTCTCACACAACCCACGTTGGTATCATATTAGTATTGAACGTCACATCAGCGCTGACGCAAGGGGGTAGTTTTTAGTTCGCCTAAAGTTAGCAATCCCAGATGAATATTTTTTGACATGTGTTCGATCGACCGAAGTTGCTATTCATCGAGCTGTGTCATCGTCTTATAATAAGTGTTTATAATCATTAGAGGAAATGATTGAAAACTTCTAGAACACATAATCTTTTATGTGTATATTCATAATTTATGAATCAAGTTGAAGTGTGTAGATCACCCGAGTGACACAGTGTATCATATAGTTCTCATATGTCGAAACAAACTTCAAATTCGTCTCAAGATAAGAACAGACCCTACCCATTTATTGTTTAACCCAAATCAAACAAAAAAACGCAAATTCCAAAATTATTCCCCATCGTTCTCATCTCTAAGAAGCCGAGTAAGAAAACGTCGAGAAAAAGAGGATACAATTAGCTCTCTCTAAAAAAGAACCAATCCCAGGATAGTTCAAATACATAGTTCTAACAAGTCTCCTTTGATCTTGTGGCACATAACGTTACAGGTGAATTTTTTTATAGAAATCTTATGTTAAGGTTGACACTGGTTGCTTGCAACCACACTGATGCAAACTTCTTTAGATAGGAATACAGATTGAATGCAAAACCAATGCAAAAGGCCGATTGATGGCTCCCATGGCCTTCCATTTGTGGGAAGCTTCCCTTTGTCTAAGGACACCTCCCCTCTCGTTTATGTGATCACATTCAAAAAAAAAAAAAAAACCCAATTCGAAGGGCACTGCAGCTTTCTCTTTTGCTTTCTTTGTTGTTTCTCTTTAGCCTGTTAGTGTGGTCCTCGGACCAGTTGATCACAATCCCTGTCCAAATAAAGTAGCTCATCAATTTATTAGCCATGGGTAAATTCTCTTGTTATAGAGGTTTTTTCCCCCAAGGACAGAAGGTTCACCATTCAGAGCACTGCATACTGTTGAGTTTGCTTAAACTTCACCTGAATGATACACGGTAGTCACTACCACATAACTCATTGCATCATCATCATTGCAAGTTTGAAACGAGGAACAATTAGGAAAAGAATTTCTATTATGTTTACGGAAATTGCGTTGTCGGGAGAACTTATAATCACGTAAAACCTGAATACATATTAAACATATTATCTCTGTCTCCTTTTCAGATCCATCAGATTGGTAAAAGTCCCATACTCGTTTCTTTCCCATATTTTCACTATCAAGTAAAAGGCAATCATACCTTTCATGTCATAAAACAAAACCCAAAAGCAGAGATTAAAAAAAAGGCTTTAGGGCATCTCCAATCACCCCCTCCATTTTGGAGTGTACTTTCACTCTAAAATGGAGTGTTCAACCAAAACTCCTCCAACCCATCACTCCATTTTTCACTTCAAATAGCATATTCCTTATATATTTTATTATTATTGCTTTTAATATTATATTAAAATACTATTAATACTACTAAACTAATAATAATTTAAAATAAAAAAACAAACCTAAAATTTTGATTGGCACCCGGCAAAATGCCGGGTGCTACAGTGCCACGCCATTTCTGGCGTGGCACTGTAGCACCCGGCATTTTGCCGGGTGCTTTTTGGCCCGGTTGGAGCTGGAAACAATCCAACCCACGCCAAAATTGGCGTGGGTTGGAGATGGCCTTAAAGTAACAGAGGTACTCAACAAACTAGATCCCTAACTGCTAGGGATGCACCATAATTTGGAGACTTGAATCAGAGTTGACATAAATGAAATCTTCATCAAAACAGAAGTAGCTAAAAGAACAATATAACATCAATAGAAACATTGGTTTTAGCCTAGCATCGATAAATGGCAAAACTGTAATTTTAGACAGTGGAAATGGAAAGAAAAAAAAAATATATGAAAACCACATAATACAATGTTGGAGACCACATATAAGCATCTATTGTAAATATAGAAAGTTCCAAGCAGCTAATTCAAAATAAAGAAGAAAGCAAGAGATGAAAACCTTTAGGACTTTGACTGAAGTCAGTGAGGAAGCAACAGCATTGCTTGCCAAGACAGCCACCTCACCCAAACCTCTTTAATTCAAAGCAAGCCCACCATGATTTATTGATTTAATTATTCACCAGATCTTACCTATAATGAATCCCATTTGTAAAATCATTCTCAAATGGTGAACTTAAATATGCAGCTGTTAGATCTAAATTTATTCCATACAAGATCTACACATATACTGTAAGCCTCTTTATTATGATCAAAGGGAAGGAGGGTTTTAGGCATACCTGATTCCATCACGAAGAGGATGCCGAAGGTTGCACGATCTCGAGGACGCTGAATTACAATCAACTAATAGATTCACTTCTCTACATTCGTAACAGGATTAGGATTGACATCTCTTATGCAGTAGGTAAATTAAGTGGATACACTAGCAACCCCAGTAAAGAATACTGGACTGAACTAGAGAGAGTTTTTAAATATCATAGAGGCACAATTGGCTATTATTTGACTTACACTGGATTTCCTGATGTCATAAAGGGTATAGTGATGTCAACTAGGCTACTGACTATCACAATTTTAAGTCTTCTACCGTGTATGTGTTTATGTTTGGTATTGTTGTGTCCTAGAAATCATGTGAACAAATAGTAATTGCTAGGAGTACTGTAGAATCTGAGCTCATTGCTTTGGACACTACTGTTGGAATTGAAGAATATAAGGTGAATCTTCGAGTTGAATTATGGCGAGATCCGTTGATCGAATCAACCGGATGATGGTTGGAGTGTGTTCTCCTTCCATTTGTGATGAACGTGGTATATTCACATGTTCAATTCCGACTTCGAATGAATGAGATATTCAAGTCCAAAGATTGCCTAATTCAAAGCCAAAAGGGACTAAAGTTAGCTACAAGCATTTAGTCCCACATTGGCCGTGTGATGGAAGCCTATGGGTATAAATAGAGAAAATGAGAACAAAGGGTGTGCTCTTTGGGTACTTGGAGTTTTCGCGCGAGAAAAAGAGGGAACTATGCACGTACATACGTACGTGCGCGCACGCGCGCCGCGGTGGCCGGCCGGCCGGAGCCGAGCCGAGCCGGGCACGGGCACGGGCTTGGGTCTGAGTCTGAGTCTGAGTTCGGGTTCCCTACCTGGCCTGGTTCTTTTTGAATCAGGGTCCGTAGGTATGGGCCGAACCGCTCCAGCCCGCCCGCGAAAGGATTCGAACCACCCGCCAACGGGTGTCCGCGCGAACAGATCCGAACCATTCGCCAACCGCTGTCGGAAAACCGACCGTGCGGTTGGGCGGTTGATCGGTTGCGACGGTTCTGTCCGAACCGTCGCAACTGTTGTCTTTTTGGCGGACGAGAATACCCTTCCGGAGCGCTATAAATAGCGCTCCAGAGGTTCATTCTCAGACACACCAAACAGAAAGATCTCTCTCTCTCTACAGTTCTGAATTAAGTTCTGAACTGGGCTCCAGCGAAGTGGGAATCCACGACTTCCAGAGCGACTTCCAGCGAAGTGGGAATCCGCGACTTCCAGCGTGAAGTGGGAATCCAAAGCAACTTCCTAAAAGGAGATTCTGCCAAATTATTCTGAAAGAGGATCAGAAAATTCAACAGATTCTTTTATAAGAATTGTTGTCTGAATCTGATACTTCTGAAGAAAGATATTCTTCTACCTTCCTTCATCCTTAACAGTGGGTGCTTCTCCAAAAAGAGTAATGCAAATATTCATTTGAAATTTGTCATTATACCGCTGCTTTTATAATCCTGTGTAGGTACTGGTTGACTACGGTTCGACCGTACGGTGATTTGGTAGTGCTATCCAAATACCGTGAAGAAGTGTTGTATCTTGGGAGACCAGCGTCCATTATCCCGTTAGCACCGGTGCGGGGGACGTAATTGTCTTAAGGAGATTCGCTTGAAGCGTACCTCACTTCAAATACTGTATAAGTGGATTAAGTCCTTTATACAGGGGATATACTCTATAGTATATCGAGATTGACTTAGATTCAGTCTAAGTGATACTGTATAAGTGGACTAAGTCCTTTATACAGGAAATATACTTTACAGTATATCAAGACTGACTTGGATTCAGTCTAATTGGTGCTTAAAGCAAGGAAGGAAATTGAAAGGTGGTTCTTAAATTAAGGAACGTTCTATTGAACGGAAAACCTCCCACCTGATATTTGCCGACCTGGCCAATTAGATTGTTGATATCTCAGTGATCTTGATTAGTTGTCAGATTGATTCTTGTTAAGCAGAATATCCAACAATCTTAAGACAATTATCGTTTCTTACTTCTGTTCTGCTTGAACTTGCAGAAAAAATGTCTGAGACAAATCAAGATACCTCCAGCAAGGCAACAAACATACCGCTCCAAGGTTTGATGCCTACTCCACTTCCTAACCCGAAGCCGGAGAAGTCAGGAAAGTTTGATGGCACAGAATTCAAGAGGTGGCAACAGAAGATGCTCTTCTACTTGACCACTCTTCATCTGGCCAAATTCCTGCAGGAGGATCCACCAGAACCCGAAACTGATCGGGACTCAGTCCTTGCAGTCGATGCTTGGACACAAGGTGACTTCCTTTGCCGAAATTATGTTCTTAATGGACTGGATGACTCTCTTTACAATGTCTACAGTCCGATCACTACGGCAAAGAAGTTATGGGCCAGTCTTGACAAGAAGTACATGACTGAAGATGCTGGTACCAAGAAGTTCGTCGTTGGACGATTTCTGGAGTACAAAATGGTGGGTAGCAAGACTGTCATCAGTCAGGTGCAAGAGTTCCAACTTATCTTGCACGAGATAGAGGCCGAAGGTATGATTCTTCCTGAAACTTTTCAGGTTGCAACCATCGTGGAGAAACTCCCCCCAGCGTGGAGAGACTTCAAGAACTACCTGAAGCACAAGCGAAAGGAGCTAAAGTTGGAGGATCTCATTGTAAGGCTTCGTATAGAGGAGGACAACCGCAAGTCCGAGAAAAGGAGCAGCAAGAACTCCTACGAAGCAAAAGCAAATGTGATCGAGGACTCAAAGGGGAAAGCGTCTACTTCCAAAGGCTTGAAGCGGAAGAAGACATCCCAGGGGTACAAAGGCAAGGCCCAAGACGGCAAAAGCATGCGCTTCAAAGGAACCTGCTACATCTGCAATAAAGAAGGGCATAAGGCCAATGAATGTCGCAGCCGTCTAAAGAAGAACAAGAAAAGCCACCCACAGGCGAATATGACCAACCATGAATCACCAAGTCTTTCAGCTGTGGTGTCAGAAGTGAATCTGACAACAAATAACAAAGATTGGTGGGTAGACACGGGAGCTACTCGGCACATCTGCTCAGAGAAATTGCTATTCTCAGAATATCAAAGGCTAGAGCAAGATGAGCAACTATTCATGGGGAATTCAGCTTCCTCAAAGGTTGAAGGAAAGGGCAAGGTCATCCTGAAGTGGACATTGGGGAAAGAGCTTACTCTTAACGATGTCCTTCATGTTCCAGACATCCGCAAGAATCTGATCTCCGGATCAATACTTAGTAAGAAAGGATTTAGAATTGTATTTGAATCCGACAAATTTGTACTTACTAAGGGAGGGATGTATGTGGGAAAGGGCTATCTTTTTGATGGACTTTTTAAAGCCAATGTTGCAGTGGTTGATAAAAAGTCCGTGTATTTGTACCCAAAGCTAATCAATAAAAGAAATTCTTCTGTTTATTTGCTTGAGTCTCCTAATTTGTGGCATGCTAGATTAGGGCATGTAAATTACAAGTCTTTAAAGAACTTGTCTAATCTGGGATATATTCCTAAACTCAACTTGGAAGAAATTCGCAAGTGTGAGGTTTGTGTTGAGGCCAAGTTGGCTAAAAATTCATTTCACTCAATAGATCGAAATACAGAACCTTTAGGGTTAATTCATAGCGATCTATGTGACTTGAAGTTTATGCCAACTAGAGGCGGTAAAAAGTATTTTATTACTTTTATTGATGACTGTACAAGATACTGTTATGTGTATCTTTTAAACAGTAAGGATGAGGCAATAAATATGTTTACAACATATAAAGCCAAAGTTGAGAATCAACTCAACAAGAAAATCAAGATTCTAAAATCCGATAGAGGCGGAGAATATGAATCAAATGATTTTAGTGAGTTATGTGCTAGTTTTGGTATAATACATCAAACAACAGCACCATATACTCCTCAGCAAAATGGAATTGCTGAATGGAAGAACAGAACTTTGAAGGAGATGGTTAATTCCATGCTCGTAAGTTCTGGAGCTCCGCAGAACTTGTGGGGGGAAGCTCTATTAACTGCAAATTATATTCTAAATAGAGTACCCCACAAGAAACTTGGTCTTATACCATTCGAGTTATGGCATGGAAGGACACCTTCCTACCATTACCTCAAAATGTGGGGGTGCCTTGCAAAAGTGCTAGCTCCATTACCTAAAAAGACTAAGTTGGGAGCAAAAACTATGGACTGCGTATTCATAGGCTATGCCTTGAATAGTAGTGCCTACAGATTTCTGGTTCATAAATCAGAAATACCAGATATTCACGTAAACATGATTATCGAATCTCGAGATGCTGTGTTCTTTGAAGACATCTTTCCGTACAAACGGGAAGCAGATAAGACTTCTGGGAAAAGAACACACGAGATGGCGTTCAGGGACGAAAGCCCCGAGGAACCAATTGTAAATGCGGAAATTGAACCAAGAAGAAGTCAGAGATCTAGAATCTCAAAATCTTTTGGTCCAGATTTCATAGCATACACTATTGAGAGCGAGCCTCAAACATTTAAAAGAGGCTATGTCAACCCCAGAAGTACAAATGTGGAAAGAAGCTATAAATAGCGAAATAGAATCCATACTAAGTAATCATACTTGGAATTGGTAAACTTGCCTCCTGGAAGTAAACCAATTGGGTGTAAGTGGATTTTCAAACAAAAATTAAAACCCGATGGATCTATCGATAAGTACAAGGCTAGATTAGTAGCTAAGGGTTATCGACAAAAAGAAGGACTTGACTACTTCGATACTTATTCACCAGTAACAAGAATAACGTCCATACGGATGTTGATTGCGATTGCAGTATTGCACAACTTAGATATCCATCAAATGGATGTCAAGACTGCATTCTTAAATGGTGAATTAAGTGAAGAGATATATATGGAGCAACCTGAAGGATTTAAAGTCAAGGGCCAAAAACACAAGGTGTGTAAATTGGTAAAATCCTTATACGGTTTAAAACAGGCTCCAAAACAATGGCATGAGAAATTTGATAGTGTCATGATCAAAGATGGATTCACTATCAATGAATGCGATAAGTGTGTTTACACGAAAACAGTTGGAGATGCATGTATCATTGTTTGTCTTTATGTAGACGACATGTTGATACTTGGGACTAATATTGAGATTATTAAGTCCACTAAAAGAATGTTATCCAACAGTTTTGATATGAAGGATCTAGGGGTTGCTGATGTAATTTAGGAATTAAAATTACTAGAACACCAGATGGAATCAGTCTATCTCAATCTCACTACGTGGAAAAGATGATAGAAAGATTCAAGGATCATGGGATAAAAGAGAATACAAATCCTTTTCTCCCACACGTCCACCTTCATAAGAATACAGGAACTGGAATACGCCAGTTGGAGTATTCTCAGATTATCGAAAGTCTAATGTATTTAATGAATTGCACTAGACCCGATATTGCTTACGTTGTAAGCAAGTTAAGTAGATACACTAGCAATCCTAGTGATCTACACTGGACCGCTCTACTACGAGTATTGGGTTACGTATCACATACCAAGGAATATGCCTTGAGATATGGACAGTATCCTCCTGTACTGGAAGGATACAGTGATGCTAATTGGATTGCAGATTCTGAGGAATCAAAATCAACTAGCGGATACGTATTTACTCTAGCAGGAGCAGCGGTATCATGAAAATCTTCTAAGCAAACATGTATTGCCCGTTCCACTATGGAATCGGAATTCATAGCCTTAGATAAGGTTAGAGAAGAAGCAGAATGGCTTCGACAATTCTTAGAAGATATACCATTATGGCAAAAGCCAGTGCCCGCTATATGTATACACTGCGATAATCAAGCAGTTATATCTAGGGCACAAAATGTTTTATACAACGGTAAGTCTAGATATATTCATCATAGACATAATACCGTGAAGCAGTTGCTCTCAAATGGAATTATCTCTATTGACTTTGTATCGTCAAAGGATAAAATAGCGGATCCGCTTACTAAAGGTTTAAGTGGAGAGCGTATAAACTGCGCATCGAGGGGAATGGGTCTAAAAGCCTAACCTTACCGAGTCAGCTTAATGGAAACCTCACTTAGCGACTGGAGATCCCACGGACTAAGTTCAAGAGGAAAAACTAGTTATGATTGACTCAGCAAGTAAGCACTTGGGAGCTTGACTCCAATCCATTCCTAAGGTGCACATAAGTGCTTTTCTACAAGTGGATTAAGGATAAGCTTAACGCTTTTAATGATGCCTATATCTTGTTACTAAACAAGTGGAGTAGAGTAGACTACTCTTAATAGGTCCATCACCTATGTGAGTATAGAGTTGGGTCGGCTCTTTGGGAATTTCTATGGAGGCTGTTATTCCCTAAAGATACTCTCTGAAACCAAGAATGTCCAGGGCCAAAACGGACACAACAGAGAACCAAAGTTGATTTAGAAAGTCACTGTGTGAAGCTTGTTGACTTGGCTTACACTAACGGCTAACAGTTCAAGACCTAGTTCACTGATTAGCCAGTAAGTCCGATAAAGCTTTCGCTATGGAAGGTTCAAGACCTAGTTCACCTATCCTTATGCAGTTTCTTTTCTCAAGTACCTTTCACAATAGAGTCAGTCTCTTTGTGTGTCATTTCCTTGAATCTCCATTCATTGTGGGGGATTGTTGGAATTGAAGAATATAAAGGTGACTATTCGAGTTGAATTATGGCGAGATCCGTTGATCAAATCAACCGGATGATGGTTAGAGTGTGTTCTCCTTCTATTTGTGATGAACGTGGTATATTCACATGTTCAATTCCGACTTCGAATGAATGAGATATTCAAGTCCAAAGATTGCCTAATTCAAAGCCAAAAGGGACTAAAGTTAGCTACAAGCATTTAGTCCCACATTGGCCGTGTGATGGAAGCCTATGGGGTATAAATAGAGAAAAATGAGAACAAAGGGTGTGCCCTTTGGGTACTTGGAGTTTTCGCGCGCGAAAAAGAGGGAACTATGCACGTACATACGTACGTGCGCGCACGCGCGCGCCGCCGCTGGCGGCGGCGGCGGCCGGCCGGGTCGGGCTCGGGCTTGAGTCTGAGTCTGAGTCTGAGTTCGGGTTCCCTACCTGGCCTGATTCTTTTTGAATCAGGGTCCGTAGGTATGGGCCGAACCGCTCCAGCCCGCCCGCGAAAGGATTCGAACCACCCGCCAACGGGTGTCCGCGCGAACAGATCCGAACCATTCGCCAACCGCTGTCGGAAAACCGACCGTGCGGTTGGGCGGTTGATCGGTTGCGACGGTTCTGTCCGAACCGTCGCAACTGTTGTATTTTTGGTGGACGAGAATACCCTTCCGGAGCGCTATAAATAGCGCTCCAGAGGTTCATTCTCAGACACACCAAACAGAAAGATCTCTCTCTCTCTACAGTTCTGAATTAAGTTCTGAACTGGGCTCCAGCGAAGTGGGAATCCACGACTTCCAGAGTGACTTCTAGCGAAGTGAGAATCCGCGACTTCCAGCGTAAAGTGGGAATCCAAAGCAACTTCCTAAAAGGAGATTCTGCCAAATTATTCTGAAAGAGGAATCAGAAAATTCAACAGATTCTTTTATAAGAATTGTTGTCTGAATCTGATACTTCTGAAGAAAGATATTCTTCTACCTTCCTTCATCCTTAACAGTGGGTGCTCCTCCAAAAAGAGTAATGCAAATATTCA
This sequence comes from Agave tequilana, assembly GCA_038442645.1. Classification (NCBI taxonomy): domain Eukaryota; kingdom Viridiplantae; phylum Streptophyta; class Magnoliopsida; order Asparagales; family Asparagaceae; genus Agave; species Agave tequilana. The sequence goes on along the minus strand of JAVJIF010000869.1, from coordinate 398,506 downwards.
TTTGAAATTTGTCATTATACCGCTGCTTTTATAATCCTGTGTAGGTACTGGTTGACTACGGTTCGACCGTACGGTGATTTGGTAGTGCTATCCAAATACCGTGAAGAAGTGTTGTATCTTGGGAGACCAGCGTCCATTATCCCGTTAGCACCGGTGCGGGGGACGTAATTGTCTTAAGGAGATTCGCTCTAAGCGTACCTCACTTCAAATGCTGTGTAAGTGGATTAAGTCCTTTATACAGGGGATATACTCTATCTACAGTATATCGAGATTGACTTAGATTCAGTCTAAGTGATACTGTATAAGTGGACTAAGTCCTTTATACAGGAAATATACTTTACAGTATATCAAGACTGACTTGGATTCAGTCTAATTGGTGCTTAAACCAAGGAAGAAAATTGAAAGGTGGTTCTTAAATTAAGGAACGTTCTATTGAACGGAAAACCTCCACCTGATATTTGCCGACCTAGCCAATTAGATTGTTGATATCTCAGTGATCTTGATTAGTTGTCAGATTGATTCTTGTTAAGCAGAATATCCAACAACTACTTGCTTGAAAGTTGAATGGTTAAAAGATCTTCCGTCTGAATTCTATATCGTGCCTAGACCCATACTTCTAATCTCAGTTTATATTGATTCGAGATCTACTATGAGATTCTAAATCAAGAGAATGCTAATAAGAAGATGAACATACATATTCAGGACAGACTCAAGTTTGTACAGTGCCTATTGGGTAAAGTTGTGATTTTGAACTTTGTAAAGTCTGAGAAGAATCTTGCTGACCCATTGATTAAGGATCTTTTCTAGGAGTATGGTCCTAGAATCATTGAGAGAGATGAGGTTAAGCCCATTTTAGAATTATCGATAGTAGAAACCCAACCTACTTAATTGAGAGCTAGTTCAATGTGGTAGCAACAATCTGGACTGGTGATACTCATGTGGAACATCAACTCGGATATGTTTATATCCTATATACAACACTGTAGCTACTGATCATTTTCTATGGTGATGATGCTTTTATAATACAGCTAGGTAAGGCTAAGTTAAACTCTTATAAGTTCGACGCATGAAGTGTGGAGGGTATAAGGTCCAGCTGTAATACCCTTAGAGGATTTAACTGTTGGAATTGAAGAATATAAGTATGAATCTTCGAGTTGAATTATGGCGAGATCCGTTGATCGAATCAATTGGATGATGGTTGGAGTGTGATCTCTTTCCATTGGGGATGAACGTGGTATATTCACATGTTCAATTCTGACTTCGAATGAATGAGATATTCAAGTCTAGAGATTGCCTAATTCAAAGCTAAATGGGACTAAACTGTTGGAATGCCAGCAGTTGCGACTGTTGGACTGCCAACAGTTGTGACTGTTGGGTGTGTCAGTTGGGCAGCCAACAGTTGTGACTGTTGGGTTGAAAGGTTGCAGCCTTTCCTCAGATTCGAACCTGTTGGCCCCTCCTAAAGGCTATATAAAGGGCTCCAATTCTCAATTGAAAGACACAACAGAAACACCAAGAGCAAACACTTCTCTTCTCTCTCTCTGAGTTCTGAACACTTCAATTTTTCTGCGTTCTGAACTGGGGAGTAGAGTTCTGAAGTGACTTCCAAAAGGGAAGTGGGAAATCCGTAACTCGGTTTCCGAAGCGACTTCCAACGGAGATTCTGCAAAATTCGTTCTGAAAGAAGGCTTAGAAAATTTAACAGATTCTTTTATAGAATTGTTGTCTGAATCTAAGACTTCTGAAGAAGAATATTCTTTAACCTTCCTTCGTCCTAAACAGTGGGTGCTCCTCCAGAGAGTAGAGGCAAATATTCGTTTGAAATTTGTCCTTGTACCGCTGCTTCAACGATCCTGTGGAAGGTACTGGTTGACTACGGTTCGACCGTACGGTAATTTGGTAGTGCTATCCAAATACCGTGAAAGAGTGTTGTATCTTGGGAGACCAGCGTCCATTATCCCGTTAGCACCAGTGCGGGAGACGTAATTGTCTGAAGGAGATTCTCTTTAAGCGTACCTCACTCTAAATACTGTATAAGTGGATTAAGTCCTTTATACAGGGGATATACTTTACAGTATATCGAGACTGACTTAGATTCAGTCTAATTGGTGCTTTAACAAAGGAAGGAAATTGAAAGGTGGTTCTTAAATTAAGGAACGTTCTATTGAACGGAAAACCTCCCACCTGATATTTGCCGACCTGGCCAATTAGATTGTTGATATCTCAGTGATCTTGATTAGTTGTCAGATTGATTCTTGTTAAGCAGAATACCCAACATTCTTAAGACAATTAAATTGAAGTTTCATACTTCTGTTCTGCTTGAACTTGCAGAAGATGTCTGAGACAAATCAAGATAGCTCAAGCAAGGCAACAAACATGCCGCTCCAAAGTTTGATGCCTCCTCCACTTCCTAACCCGAAGCCGGAGAAGCCAGGAAAGTTTGATGGCACAGAATTCAAGAGGTGGCAACAGAAGATGTACTTCTACTTGACCACTCTTCATCTGGCCAGATTCCTGGAAGAAGATCCACCAGAGCCTGCAACTGATGCATAGACTCAATGTGACTTCCTTTGCCGAAATTATGTTCTTAATGGACTGGATGACTCTCTTTATAATGTCTACAGTCCAATCACTACGGCAAAGAAGTTATGGGCCAGTCTTGACAAGAAGTACAGACTGAGGATGCTGGTACCAAGAAGTTCGTCGTAGGACGATTTCTGGAGTACAAAATGGTGACAACAAGACTGTAATCAGTCAGGTGCAAGAGTTCCAACTTATCTTGCACGAGATAGAAGCTGAAGGTATGATCCTACCTGAAACCTTTCAGGTTGCTACTATCGTGGAGAAACTCCCACCTGCGTGGAGAGATTTCAAGAACTACCTTAAGCACAAGCGAAAGGAGTTAAAGTTGGAGGATCTCATTGTGAGGCTTCGTATAAAGGAGGACAACCGCAAGTCCGAGAAAAGGAGCAGTAAGAACTCCTACGAAGCAAAAGCCAATGTGATCGAGGACTCAAAGGGGAAAGCGTCTACTTCCAAAGGCTTAAAGCGGAAGAAGACTTCCCATGGGTACAAGGGCAAGGTCCAAGAAGGCAAGAACATGCGCTTCAAAGGAACCTGCTACATCTGCAACAAAGAGGGGCATAAGGCGAATGAATGTCGCAGCCTTCTCAAGAAGAACAAGAAGAGCCATCCACAGGCGAACTTGACCGACCATGAGTTGCCAAACCTTTCAGCTGTGGTGTCAGAAGTGAATCTGACAACCAACAATAAGGATTGGTGGGTAGACACTGGGGCTACTCGGCACATCTGCTCTGAGAAATTGTTATTCTCAGAATATCAAATATTAGAGCAAGATGAGCAACTATTCATGGGGAATTCAGCCGTCTCAAAGGTTGAAGGAAAGGGCAAGGTCATCTTGAAGTGGACATCGGGGAAAGAGCTTACTCTTAACGATGTGCTTCATGTTCCAGACATCCGCAAGAATTTGATCTCCGGATCAATACTTAGTAAGAAAGGATTTAGAATGGTTTTTGAATCCGATAAATTTGTACTTACTAAGGGAGGGATGTATGTGAGAAAGGGCTATCTTGTTGATGGACTTTTTAAAGCCAATGTTGCAGTGGTAGATAAAAAGTCTATGTATTTGTACCCAAAGCTAATAAATAAAGGAAATTCTTCTGTTTATTTGCTTGAGTCTCCTAATTTGTGGCATGCTAGATTAGGGCATGTAAATTACAAGTCTTTGAAAAACTTGTCTAATCTGGGATATATTCCTAAACTCAACTTGGAAGAAATTCGCAAGTGTGAGGTTTGTGTTGAGGCCAAGTTGGCTAAAAATTCATTTCACTCAATAGATCGAAATACAGAAACTTTAGGTTAATTCATAGCGATCTATGTGATTTGAAGTTTATGCCAACTAGAGGCGGTAAAAAGTATTTTATTACTTTATTGATGACTGTACAAGATACTGTTATGTGTATCTTTTAAACAGTAAGGATGAGGCAATAAATATGTTTATAACATATAAAGCCGAAGTTGAGAATCAACTCAACAAGAAAATCAAGATTCTAAAATCCGATAGAGGCGGAGAATATGAATCAAATGATTTTAGTGAGTTATGTGCTAGTTTTGGTATAATACATCAAACTACAACACCATACACTCCTCAGCTGAATGGAATTGCTGAACGGAAGAACAGAACTTTGAAGGAGATGGTTAATTCCATGCTCGTAAGTTCTGGAGCTCCGCAGAACTTGTGGGGGGAAGCTCTATTAACTGCAAATCATATTCTAAATAGAGTACCCCACAAGAAACTTGGTCTTATACCATTCGAGTTATGGCATGGAAGGACACCTTCCTACCATTACCTCAAAATGTGGGGGTGCCTTGCAAAGGTGCTAGCACCATTACCTAAAAAGACTAAGTTGGGAGCAAAAACTATGGACTGCATATTCATAGGCTATGCCTTGAATAGTAGTGCCTATAGATTTCTGGTTCATAAATCAGAAATACCAGATATTCATGTAAACATGATTATCGAATCTCGAGATGCTGTGTTCTTTGAAGATATCTTTCCGTACAAACGGGAAGCAGATAAGACTTCTGGAAAAGAACACACGAGATGGCATTCAGGGACGAAAGCCCCGAGGAACCAATTGTAAATGCGGAAATTGAACAAGAAGAAGTCAGAGATCTAGAATCTCAAAATCTTTTGGTCCAAATTTCATAGCATATGCTATTGAGAGCGAGCCTCAAACATTTAAAGAGGCTATGTCAACCCCAGAAGCACAAATGTGGAAAGAAGTTATAAATAGCGAAATAGAATCCATACTAAGTAATCATACTTGGGAATTGGTAAACTTGCCTCCTGGAAGTAAACCAATTGGGTGTAAATGGATTTTCAAACGAAAATTAAAACCCGATGGATCTATCGATAAGTACAAGGCTAGATTAGTAGCCAAGGGTTATCGACAAAAAGAAGGACTTGACTACTTCGATACTTATTCACCAGTAACAAGAATAACGTCCATTCGGATGTTGATTGCGATTGCAGTATTGCACAACTTAGATATCCATCAAATGGATGTCAAGACTGCATTCTTAAATGGTGAATTAAATGAAGAAATATATATGGAGCAACCAGAAGGATTTAAAGTCAAGGGCCAAGAACACAAGGTGTGTAAATTGGTAAAATCCTTATACGGTTTAAAGCAAGCTCCAAAACAATGGCATGAGAAATTTGATGGTGTCATGATCAAAGATGGATTCACTATCAATGAATGCGATAAGTGTGTTTACACGAAAACAGTTGGAAACGCATGTATCATTGTTTGTCTTTATGTAGACGACATGTTGATACTTGGGACTAATATTGAGATTATTAAGTCCACTAAACGAATGTTATCCAACAGTTTTGATATGAAGGATCTAGGGGTTGCTGATGTAATTTTAGGAATTAAAATTACTAGAACACCAGATGGAATCAGTCTATCTCAATCTCACTACGTGGATAAGATGATAGAAAGATTCAATGATCATGTGATAAAAGAGAATACAAATCCTTTTCTCCCACACATCCACCTTCATAAGAATACAGGAACTGGAATACGCCAGTTGGAGTATTCTCAGATTATCGGAAGTCTAATGTATTTAATGAATTGCACTAGACCCGATATTGCTTACGCTGTAAGCAAGTTAAGTAGATACACTAGTAATCCTAGTGATCTACAGTGGACCGCTCTACTACGAGTATTGGGTTACTTATCACATACCAAGGAATATGCCTTGAGATATGGAAAGTATCCTCCTGTACTGGAAGGATACAGTGATGCTAATTGGATTGCAGATTCAGAGGAATCAAAATCAACTAGCGGATACGTATTTACTCTAGCAGGAGCAGCGGTATCTTGGAAATCTTCTAAGCAAACAGTATTGCCCGTTCCACTATGGAATCGGAATTCATAGCCTTAGATAAGGCTGGAGAAGAAGCAGAATGGCTTCGATAATTCTTAGAAGATATGTCGTTATGGCAAAAGCCAGTGCCCGCTATATGTATACACTGCGATAATCAAGCAGCTATATCTAGGGCACAAAATGTTATATACAACGGTAAGTCTAGACATATTCGTCGTAGACATAATACCGTGAAGCAGTTGCTCTCAAATGGAATTATCTCTATTGACTTTGTATCGTCAAAGGATAATTTAGCGGATCCGCTTACTAAAGGTTTAAGTGGAGAGCGTATAAACTGCGCATCAAGGGAATGGGTTTAAAAGCCTAACCTTACCGAGTCAGCTTAATGGAAACCTCACTTAGCGACTGGAGATCCCACGGACTAAGTTCAAGAGGAAAAACTGGTTATGATTGACTCAGCAAGTAAGCACTTGGGAGTTTGACTCCAATCCATTCCTAAGGTGCACATAAGTGCTTTTCTACAAGTGGATTAAGGATAAGCTTAACGCTTTTAATGATGCCTATATCTTGTTACTAAACAAGTGGAGTAGAGTAGATTACTCTTAATAGGTCCATCACCTATGTGAGTATAGAGTTGGGTCAGCTCTTTGGGAATTTCTATGGAGGCTGTTATTCCCTAAAGATACTCTCTGAAACCAAGAATGTCCAGGGCCAAAACGGACACACCGAGAACCAAAGTTGATTTGGAAAGTCACTGTGTGAAGCTTGTTGACTTGGCTTACACTAACGGCTAACAGTTCAAGACCTAGTTCACTGATTAGCCAGTAAGTCCGATAAAGCTTTCGCTATGGAAGGTTCAAGACCTAATTCACCTATCCTTATGCAGTGTCTTTTCTCAAGTACCTTTCACAATAGAGTCAGTCTCTTTGTGTGTCATTCCTTGAATCTCTCATTCATTGTGGGGGATTGTTGGAATTGAAGAATATAAGTATGAATCTTCGAGTTGAATTATGGCGAGATCCGTTGATCGAATCAATTGGATGATGGTTGGAGTGTGATCTCTTTCCATTGGGGATGAACGTGGTATATTCACATGTTCAATTCTGACTTCGAATGAATGAGATATTCAAGTCTAGAGATTGCCTAATTCAAAGCTAAATGGGACTAAACTGTTGGAATGCCAGCAGTTGCGACTGTTGGACTGCCAACAGTTGTGACTGTTGGTGTGTCAGTTGGGCAGCCAACAGTTGTGACTGTTGGGTTGAAAGGTTGCAGCCTTTCCTCGGATTCGAACATGTTGGCCCCTCCTAAAGGCTATATAAAGGGCTCCAATTCTCAATTGAAAGACACAACAAAAACACCAAGAGCAAACACTTCTCTTCTCTCTCTCTGAGTTCTGAACACTTCAATTTTTCTGCGTTCTGAACTGGGGAGTAGAGTTCTGAAGTGACTTCCAAAAGGGAAGTGGGAAATCCGTAACTCGGTTTCCGAAGCGACTTCCAACGGAGATTCTGCAAAATTCGTTCTGAAAGAAGGCTTAGAAAATTCAACAGATTCTTTTATAGAATTGTTGTCTGAATCTAAGACTTCTGAAGAAGAATATTCTTCAACCTTCCTTCGTCCTAAACAGTGGGTGCTCCTCCAGAGAGTAGAGGCAAATATTCGTTTGAAATTTGTCCTTGTACCGCTGCTTCAACGATCCTGTGGAAGGTACTGGTTGACTACGGTTCGACCGTACGGTGATTTGGTAGTGCTATCCAAATACCGTGAAAGAGTGTTGTATCTTGGGAGACCAGCGTCCATTATCCCGTTAGCACCAGTGCGGGGGACGTAATTGTCTGAAGGAGATTCGCTTTAAGCGTACCTCACTCTAAATACTGTATAAGTGGATTAAGTCCTTTATACAGGGGATATACTTTACAGTATATCGAGACTGACTTAGATTCAGTCTAATTGGTGCTTTAACCAAGGAAGGAAATTGAAAGGTGGTTCTTAAATTAAGGAACGTTCTATTGAACGGAAAACCTCCCACCTGATATTTGCCGACCTGGCCAATTAGATTGTTGATATCTCAGTGATCTTGATTAGTTGTCAGATTGATTCTTGTTAAGCAGAATACCCAACATTAACTACGTAAGAGGAGCTATGATTGCCGCGGTTGGGGAGGAGGGCTAACCCCTAGAAACTTCCCATGAGTCAGTTATTGTGAGCATGACCATTAACGCTCAACCTGCTCGCTTAATACATAGAAACTTATTATGTGTGTCTTTCATCAATATCTGATTAAAGAGATCTAATTCAAGACAGTCCATTATGTCTCTCAGGTGATGATGAAATTCACTAAGAGTAGATTCAAGGCCGCAAGTTATTGACACCGAATCCATAATATGACGTTGCCCAAATTTTATTATTATTTATGATTTTATATATTGCTTTCTTTTATCTTTCTTGAAACTCAAATTTTAGGGGGATTGTTGGATGTGTATTTGAATTTGAAGGCAAAACTTGAGTTTCCCTCTATCTCCTTTTGATATTTAGTCCCCCATTAGATACACTAAGAAAAGTTGAGTGGATTATATACCAACTATGTCATTGTCTATTGTTATGAATGTTAGGCCATAGGCCACCTTTCCACACGCGCGCACGCACGCCTAACCGAGTCGGGTCGGATTCGGGTCTGGGTGGCGCGCACCCACGACCTGCGGATAGGAATGCAGCTCCATTCAAGGGTTCTTGGACCTGCTATATTTTGAAAATTCTTTTTTGACTTTTCGATGCTGACTCCGAACTTTTGGGCGAAGTAATCCGACTCGAAATTATTTCCGAGCACCTGGAGACGCGGTGTGATTCCTGGGTGACTCAAAAATATTCCCGAGCACCTGGAGACGCTGTGTGATTCCCAAGCACTTGGACTTGGAGTGGACGCCGAGCACTCGGAATCATCCCGATTACTTGGACCCGAGGTGATCTCGGAGCAACCCGAGCACTTGATCTCGAAGTGAAACCCGCGTAATTGGACTCGGAATGTTCTCGAGCTCCATCTCACTCTCCAGAGTACTTCACAATTACTGTTTTGACCTGGTAAAAGCGGATCTGCGAACGTGTTGAGTTGCTGCAAATTAAGTGCAGCAAATCTGAACATGTATTTGATTTGTGTGGGGGCTGTTAGTAACGTGTAGTGCTCTGTGCCAATAAAAGGAACCTCTCTATTCATTCTCATATACACAAAAAAACTGAGATCTACAGTTACATTTTTTCCACTGTCATATTTCTTCAAGTTTTATTTAAAATTTCTGGACAACAATTTTTGATCTGAGGAAGAGGCTCTGCCTACTGTCTTAACCTGAGTGCTGGTGATTTCGGAGGATTCTTTTATCACTACTGGGCAAAGCCAAATCAACGTCTAGACAAGGAGACGGACTTTTGATCTTCTACGGCAGCTACTACGCGCCTGCATTCTCCAGGAAAGATTTAATTTGCTTATACTCTGTTTTTAATTTTGTAGCATCATGATAAGAAGTTTAGTTTAATTTAATTTGTTTTATTAAGATAATTGATTTGCATGTTTTTTAAGAAATAACACAATTCAACCAACATTTAAGACTTCAGGATTTTTGATTGAGTCAAATTTGGTCATTCATAGCCTTCAAAGCCAATGACGGCGTTAGACATGATAGAAAACCTAGGTAGACCCTCACTATTGATCACTGGGGAACTCCCAAGCGACGACCATTTCAACATCATATTGGTCTACGAACAGTGTTAACCACCAAAGATATGTGTTTGGGTGGAGGGGTGGGGGGGGTGGGGGTTGGGGGAGGGCGAGGGGGAGAGGGAGGGCTTAGGTTGTGGACCGATGATTGATCGGGTCGCAATGACGACAAGAAAGGATATATGCTTGTATTCAAAGACTTCCCAAAAGGAGGGGCATCAGAATCTTCAATGAAGATATTAAAGTTATGGATCATAGCATGAGGTTTGACGATCACTTTCAAAAACCGACCCTTAAATACCATTTCATTAGCTTAGTTAAGCTTCACGAGTCCTTCCACCTTGGAGATGATGCAGTCGAGAATCTCCCAGGTCCACATACCATGTGCCAGGTCCAATGATTGCATCAAAACATCGCTGCATATAGAACTTTAGACGTTGGTTGCCAGGTTGGAATCTAAGGAACCAAAGCAAGCATGGCACGTCATTATGGAGCGAAATCAATCGAGAAGGACGTGGTCATGATCCTTTGATGATATACAATGGAAAAAAAATGAAGAACTTCTGATTCGTGAGAAAAATTCCCATTCACATTGAAGGGATAAACAAAGGAGAGACTTTGATAGAATTTTCTCTGCAAAACTGACTTGCTGAGGAACTTCCCAACATGAGAGAGTGCCTAGGGTTTACTATCTCTTTGATCAGGGTTTTAAAAAAAGATGACAAGGGCAGAAAGGAAAAACTAGATCTTTATTCCTCTTTGTAAATTTAAACATAAGAAGTTTGAAGATTTTCCGGCAACGATGCTTTCCGGGGTGTTCCCTGTGAGGAAGGCAGTATGAAGGTAAAGGACTCCATTTTATCACTGAAGGAGTTCTACTGAAGACTATTATTGCTAATTAGGGTTTTTATCTAGGCATCATTAGGAAGTAAAGGAAGCTATAGTCAGGCCAGAGAGAGCAAGCAGCGGAGGTGGGTTCTTTACCTCAAAGCTTAAATCTGTGAAGGAAGTATCTGTAAAATTTAAGGTGGTAGGTGCGGATTCTAGTGATTTGGAGTTGAAAATGGCTGTGGAGGTGAGGATAGAATCTGTTGACTTGGTTGGAATTAGAAGCTTGTGTTAGACTTATTAGTTTTAAAGTCTAATTTATTTGGGCCTAATCAAGTCAATTGGATATTTGCACCCGCCCACTTAACCTATGTTGTTTGACCCAATAAAGAATTGATCAAACCTAAATGGTTTGGGTCTAGACACGTTTTCAATTACACTTAGCCATTAGTGTATTTAAATTAGAATGTGGGACTCATCTACACGTGTGAAACTCGTGTTATAAATCAAGGGCCTAGATCTATGATGAGTTGAACTAGGGTTTCTTGATGCTATATATATCATGAGTAGGGTTCCCTCTCCACCAACAAGAATAAGCATCTCTCTCTTGGAGGCCTCTCATCTCCTCTAAGGATAAAGAAGAGAACTTGGTGGCTGGAGAGAAGAATCCTCTCCCTCAACTCCGGCGCCTTCGAGATCGTGCAATATTCGGCATCCTCGCGATGGAATCAGGTATGCCTAAAACCCTCCTTCCCTTTGATCATGATAAAGAGACTTACAGTATATGTGTAGATCTTGTATGGAATAAATTTAGATCTAACAATTGGTATCAGAGCCTCCTCTTTATCAGATCATCGGGATATAAAGTAATAATTTTTGGTCTCGATTTATGAAAATTATGAATCTCTGTATTTAATTCAATAAAGATTATTTTTTGTGTCTCAAGTAATTGAATTAAATTGGAGATGGTTAAATTAAATTCATGTATATATATATATATTTTTTATGGTTTATATCTGTGTGTTATATTATTTTTGATTCTTAAAAAAAAAAAAAAAAAAGAAGGGGGTCGTGACCTATCTGCATGCAGGCGCTCAAGCGCCTGCATGCAATGAAAGATAATAAAAAAAAAAAAAAAAAGGTTAATTATTTAGGGTTTCCTTAATTTGGGATTATGAGATTAATTAGGATTCAAAAATTTAGAGATTGAATTTTACTCTAATAAGGAAACTTACTCCTAATTAATCTCATATTAATTTTCAATTGGGATTGTTGAGATTGATTTGGGTATTATGATTGAGATATAATTCTAGTCTATTAAGAATATTTTGGGATAGAATTCTACTCAAATAAAGAAACCTAATCCCAATCAATCTCACATAAAGCTAATTGGGTTTTTATTCAGTTTATTTAAACCCAACCCAATAAGAAAGGAAACCAATAACTTAACCATTGCGGGTCGGGTCTGATTCAGACCCGTTAGCACTGCAGACCCGTTTTGCAATAGAAACTTCAATTAGCCGTTACGGGCTCATACGACCTCTGTTTTGGGCATGTAAATAGCCGTTCGAAGCTCTTGACGAGCACTACAGTATTACAGGAACTATACATGACAAAACAGTAGTTAGTTGACATAAAGAAGGCATTGAAGTGTTTGTTTATCATGGTTATGTGTACCCTTACATGCTTCCGCTTTATCATCAATATTATATTGCTTATATTGTCTAGCATAATGAATATTGATGTATACTAAAGTTAATAACACACAGATAAAGATATATACATGTTCAAGCTAAAGAATTTATAAAAGAGCTTATTTAATTGCGTATGTAGTTCATGCGGACAATAGCCGGCCCAAAGGAAGACTATTGTTTGGCCGAATTATGTACGGCGTCGGATACTTGATGTGGGTAATGCAAGTGGGAGAACCTTGATGTGTGGTAATCGGCCCAAAGGAAGGTTATCACACTATTGGCCCATATTGCATTACCCTCATCAACTAGTCCGATGGCGGAACAAGAATACAGATGCATAAATTTGTGTGGCCCATGCGTGTGGCAATCGGCCCAAAGGAAGGTTGTCATTATGGCCGGGTCATTACATATATTATATGGCCAATATAGATTACTTAAACTTTAGGACCAATCCTATAAAGTGACAGTCGGCCCAAAGGAAGGCTGTTCTCTTACATAGGACCTAGACTTTAGGATATCTATATTGGGCCAGTACAGTGTTGGCATATTGAGACACAACTTGTTCTGAAAGTTTAACCGGCAGCTCTATCGGTTAGACTGGTTGCATTTTCTAAAATTCATTTTTTTTTATGGCTATTACAGTAGAATTTTATTAAATGCAATGTTTATGTTAAACTGATGAGAAATTGTACACTTATGTAGTTTAAATTGAATGGTACAAACTTTAAGAAGTGGTAAGACCAGTAAATGATCGTTCTTGAATTCATGCACCTAGAGTACACCTTAAAGATTGATGGATCTCTACTATCACTAATAAAAGTTCAGTAAAGAAAAGGTCAATTATGGTACGTGGGAGAGATCTTACAAGAGGTGTCTAATGGTCATAAAGTACACTATTCCTATAACTATTAGAAGTGCTATGCCCGATAAAGTCAGTGCTCACTTAGCATCCAGGGTAAACTTTTAATAAGAAAAGGAAAGTGAAACTAAAGGGAGGAACATAAACATCACTACAGTGGCTGATCCTAAGTGGCAAAAGTGCAGAAAAAGTAGCCTAAGGTCATTGCATACTTCTTCTGTAAGAAAGTAAGCCACCTCAAGTAGGAATGCATAAAGTATCAGAAATGGCTATTTAGCGGGTATATCTCATATTTATGTTTGTTTTGAGATTAATTTAGCTATAGTGCCACTTTATAAATTATGAATAGATAATTCACATAAGCGATTCAATGCGGAACTTCCAAACCCAAAGGAGGCCCAGCCCAGCTGAGCGATACGTATACATGGGTGATGGAAATAAAGTTGCAATTAAAGTTGTTGGAGTTTGTAGGCTTAAATTAGATTCTGGTTTTTTGTTTTAGATTTGGATGAGACTTTATATGTACCGTCCTTTTAGGCGGAATCATATTTCTATTTCATTTGTTAGACAGATCTAGTTTTGCTGTCACTCTTGATAATGAAATGCTTAGTCTACTTTCCAAACCTAAAGTTGTTGGTACTAGAATTCTGATTGATGGCTATATAAATTGAAACTTCATGGTTTATATACTGAATCTCTATATGTGAATAGCATAGGCACTAAGCGAAAATTAATTAAAGAAACATTAGAAAGTTTGGTACTAGACGAAGTTCAAGTGTCTTAATTTAGTGTATACAGACATTTGTGGTCCATTCCCTACAGCTTCTTGGAATGGCCATGAATATTTCATCACTTTTACAGACAATTACTCTCGTTATAGGTACCTGTACTTGTTCCATGAGAAATCTCAATCATTGGACATGTTTAAAGCCGTTAGATTTGATCATGGTGGTGAGTACTATGACAGATATGACGAATCAGGTAAATGTCCAGAATCATTTGTCAATTTCTGAAAGAGTGGTATTGTCGCTTAGTACACCATATCAGGGACACCTCGTCAAAATGGTATTGCTGAGAGATAAAATCACACACTAAAGGATATGGTTGGGAGTATGATAGCTCACACTACTCTACCAGAGTCATTATATATTGAAGCCTTAAAAATGGCTGTCACCTCCTTAATAGAGTACCTAGCAAAACAGTAACTAAAACCCCGTATGAGTTATGAACTGGGAAATCTCTCAGTGTTAGGCATCTATATGTTTGGGTTGTCCAGCGGAAGCTCGGTCATATATACCATATGAGAAGAAGTTGGACTCAAGGACAGTTAGCTGTTTATTCGTAGGGTATTCTGAGAGGTATAAAGGCTTTAAGTTTTTATTGTCCCTCCATTAAGAACATAAAGACGGATTGCTAAATTTTTTTGAGAATATTCAGAACAGTAGGAGTCAACTACATAAAGATTTCATATTTAAGAAAGGACATATTGTTATACCCATAACAGTTGTTTCAAATGATAAAGTAGTTGTTCCACTTCAAGATGAAAATATAGTTGCATCCTTACAAGATATATATACAGTTCATCCTGAAGTAGATCATGCTGGTAAGGTAGAAACTAAAAATTCTCAACCACAAGTGCCTAGGAGATCAACTAGGAAGAGGAGATCAGTCATTACAAATGACTATATAGTTTATCTCCAATAGCATGAGTTTGACATATGGCTAGAGGATGACCCCCACATCCTTGAATGAGGCCAAACTCAACATTTACTCCACTAAGTGGTCAAATGCCATAAAAGATGAGTTAAAATCCATAAAGGACAATGATGTTTGGGATTTAGTAGAGTTGCCTGAAGGAAAGAAACCGATTGGTTATAAATGAGTATTCAAAACCAAGCAGGATTCGAAAGGCAATGTCGAAAGGTATAAAGCACATCTTGTCACAAAGGGATTCACTCAAAGAAAGGGCATTGATTATAGGAGACTTTTTCCCTAGTTTTCATGAAGCATTCTTTTAAGATTATTATGGCACTCGTGGTTCACTTTGAAATGGAGTTATACCAAATGGATGTTAAGATTGCCTTTCTTAATGGTAGCATTAAGAAGGAAATCTATATGGTGCAACCATAAAGTTTTAAAGTGAAAGTTTCATAATATTTGGTTTGCAAATAAAGAAATTCATTTATGGTTTAAAGCAAGCATCCCGTCAATAGTATTTGAAATTTGATCAAGTAATATCTGACTTTGATTTTAAGGAAAATATAGTTGATCAATGTATTTACCATAAATTTAAAGAGAGTAGATTTATATTTCTTGTGCTATATGTGGATGACATTCTATTAGCAAGTAACGATATAGATCTTCTACTTGAGACCAAGAGTTTTCTCTCAAAGAATTTTGAGATGAAAGATCTTGGAGACGCTTCTTTTGTGATAGGCATCCAGATTCAACGTGACAGGACACGTGGAATATTAGGTTTATCACAAAAGGCCTATATCGATAAAATGCTAGATAGATATGGCATGAAGAATTGCTCTTTGGGTGATGCGCCTGTCACTGAGGGAGATAAGTTAAGTCTACTCTAATGTCCCAAGAATGATCTACGGAAAGAGCAAATGAAAGACATTCCATATGCATTGGCGGTTGGATGTCTGATGTGTGCTCAAGTTTGTACCCATACAGAATAGCATATACCATTGAGAAACTTGACAGAAACTTGATCAATCATGGGATTGATCTCTGGAAGACTATCAAGAAGGTTATGCGATATCAATAAAAGACTACATGAAATCTGATCAGTTGCCGCTGATCAGATACACAGATTCAGATTATGTTGTATGTATCGACAATAGGAAGTCCACTTCATGTTATATTTTCCTTATTGTAGGAAGATGGTGGATTTAGTCGAGAGGCCATTACAGCTACACTGTGACAATAAGAGCTATAAAGCTCTACTGCAATAGTGACAAGAGTTCAGCAAAGTCGAAGCATATCGACATCAAATTTCTTGTCATCAATGATAAAGTTCGGAATCATATTTTGTCTGTTGATAGTGATGACACTATTCTTAACATTACAGATTCACTCATTAAAGGACTTTCACCTTAAGTATTCTTAGAGCATATTGCTCATATGGGGATGACTAGTCATTATGATATCCTGATTTTTTGGGAGTGGATAATTTATGTAACAGACATTATTTCTAAGTGCACTTTATGGATATTTGTTGATTCTGATAAATTTATAACTGTTTTTCTTAAAGTTTACTTTTGCGCATTTGAGTTTGTTGAATTAGCAGTTAGACTCGTTGGAGTCATAAAGTTAGACTCGTTGGAGTCATAAGGCTAGACTCGTTGGAGTCATAAAGTGGAAACCAGTTGGAATTGTACCTTATTTGATCAGAGGACATTTCCATGCCACATGTCCACATTTGATCTATGTCGTTAGGGGTTCTGAAACTTGTGATGTGGAAGGTCCTACCTCGATTATACAGAAGGTAACGATCGCCATGTTCGGTGGCAGGACTCTTAATGGACCAGATTGTTTTGAAATGTGGTTTGTCGGCGGTTAAAGTTTTTTTTTTGACGTCATAAAGTTATGCATAATATCTATTCAGTATGACTTGCTTGGCCCAAGTGGGAGATTGTTAGACTTATTAGTTTTAAAGTCTAATTTATTTTGGGCCTAATCAAGTCAATTGGATATTTGCACCCGCCCACTTAACCTATGTTGTTTGACCCAATAAAGAATTGATCAAACCTAAATGGTTTGGGTCTAGACACGTTTTCAATTACACTTAGCCATTAGTGTATTTAAATTAGAATGTGGGACTCATCTACACGTGTGGAACTCGTGTTATAAATCAAGGGCCTAGATCTATGATGAGTTGAACTAGGGTTTCTTGATGCTATATATATCATGAGTAGGGTTCCCTCTCCACCAACAAGAATAAGCATCTCTCTCTTGGAGGCCTCTCATCTCCTCTAAGGATAAAGAAGAGAACTTGGTGGCTGGAGAGAAGAATCCTCTCCCTCAACTCCGGCGCCTTCGAGATCGTGCAATATTCGGCATCCTCGCGATGGAATCAGGTATGCCTAAAACCCTCCTTCCCTTTGATCATGATAAAGAGACTTACAGTATATGTGTAGATCTTGTATGGAATAAATTTAGATCTAACAGCTTGGTGTTGATAGTTGACATTTTATTAGTTACAAACAATTGACTAGAGGGACGGTAGTAAGGAAAGACAATTGCCCTTAATTGAATCAATCTTCGCAATGCTTCATGAGTTTGGAAGAAAAAAAATATATAAAATTTTACTTGGATTGTTTTCCGGACTACAATGTTTTTCCAAATAAATGTGCCAAAGTTTGGAAAGGAACAGAAAGGGAAAATCAAATGAAACTCAAATGAGAAGGTGATGTGGGGTATGTTTGTGGGTGGGATGTTTTCTCAAACAACAGAGAGGTCATAAGATCTTAAAGGTTCCTGATCGGTCATTGATTTTGCATATATATTTCTCACATTCTCATATTTAATATCAAATAAATCTTGTTATTTAGTCTTATTTTTATTTAATAATGTACATGCCCATTACCAAGGGAGAAGGAAGAGAAAATGAGCCCAAAACCCACCCAAATTCTGATTTAATTCAGAATTAAATTCAAATTAAGGATCAGAGCAGATCAGAGCAAATCAAAGAAGATATAACTAGTTGAACAAGTGGTTAAAACAGATCTTTACAAATCAATTGGTTAAAGCCAAAGATCAAAGAAGATTTTGACAAATCTAAGACAAAAAATCTGAAAATCCAGTAAGAGATAAAAGGAGATCTAGAAATTAGGGATCAGCACCCCCTGGGTGTGGCCACTTGGTTTTCGTGGCCAAAGCCGCATTTCTGCGGCCAGTTGGTTAAGATTCACGGAGCGTTTTGCTTCCTATCTTCTCACACTCTCTCCTTTTGGTTTTTGCCTATAAACACTGAGATTTCTCAGTGTACAGAAGGATCAAGTAAAGAATAGAATAATTTCTATATAGGTTTAACTTAACTTTTTCTTTCTCTTTTTAATGTAATTTTTTATGTAACTGAGATCGAAGAAGAGTTTCACGGGAGAATAAGAGTGATACTTGTACTGAGAGTGACGCCGGTGTAAGTATTCTTTCTTTCTTTCATTGTTATTCAATTCAATCAAAGTTTTTTTCCTTCTCTTGTTTTGTTGCTTCTCTCTTCTGTGTTTATGAGTCCAAAAGACTCCAATAGCTTCAAAGTTATCTCACCCTTGTAAGTGTCGTTGATGGCCTATGGTGATGAACAACCATTTCTATGATAGTATAGCTTGCACCTTGATTTGATAGTATAGATCGGGAATAGGAAAGATCTCATCTGTCATGCTTCGCTCACCTTCAAGCAAAGGTACACCATTGATAAGGATTTCAGGTAAATCATCAACCAGAAGAGTTAGGTAAGTTCTTTAGTTTTCTTTTCTTTTCTTTTAATCCTTTAGTTTAGATCACCACTATCTCCCAACTCTTTTATTCACTCTTTTTAATTTTTTTGTATAAAATTATTTCCTATTTTCTTCACCTTCTCAATCTACCACTTTCTTAACAATTTAATATAACTTATTTTTCTTTTCTTTTAAGAACAAGAGAAGAACTTTAACCATTTTAAGTAACTTAAAAGAGAACTTACAAAAAACTTTCATCGCTAGTTCTTACTTGTGGATCACGACCCGCATAGCCACTCGCTATAGTGATAGCATTGAGCACTTGCACTTCTGTTCTGTATTCCTGAAATTTTGTATTTTTTATGTACAGGTTCCAACTCAATCAAATTTTGGCGCCGTTGCCGGGGAGGAACGGTAAGCAGCGCTCTTTTTTAAATTTACATTTTTTGGTGAACTTTCTTCTTTGTTTTTGATGTACAGGTTTAATAATAAGGAAATTTTTGCTGCAGTAGACATATAAGTGGCATGGACTTTGCTCATGAAAGCAGAGCCTAGAAGCCCTCAGATTTGCTGCATTCCCATTGCAATCTGAGTGAACTTTAACCTGTATTTTTTGCAGGTTGGTTGAATTGTAAAGTTTATATATATATATATATATATATATATATATATATATATATATATATATATATATATATATATATATAGCTATTTATTTTCTTGTTTGATTCACTGTACATATATTTCTAATTCAATAGTAAAAGATTGATTATAAATGCTAAAAACGGTTTAGACTTTGCATTTAGGCACGTATCTATTTCGTTACATTTTCTATTTACTGTTGAAGAGTGCTGGAGCCAAGGTATGTGTGCATAGAATTTAGTATAAGGTTCATTCTTATATGAAGTATTGCTTGAGTGTTACTTTTCTATATACTTGTACATTGCACTAAACTGAAATAAGGGCTTTTCCTATAAACAAGATAAGGTGGGGATGTCATTACCCTTCCTTAGCCCACAAACAATCTCCTCAATCACTAACCCAAGCCTAACTAAAACTGAGTAGAGTTGGCCCTAGGGACGTCAAGAAATCAAATAGGAGACAGATCTAAGGGGAAGTTAATTAGAGTTTGACTCTTGCCAAATCGGTGTCAAAGGTTGGGGATTAATCAGGCAAAACCACGAAGAATAGTGGTTTGGCATAATTAGGTCCGCTGCTTAGGCACGGATACTTTTCACTGATCTTGCCCCTACCTGACCGATAAACTTGTGGTCAGATTCTGCAATATACATCCCGTGGACAGTCTAACTAGTTAGGAGTCGTTTAGGTCTAAGGTTTACCTTACTTATGTTAGATTTTTTTTCTTTTTATTTGTTTGTTTATTTATTTTTGACATTTCTTGTGTGATATTGCTTATAATAAAAAAATTTCAATTTTAATGGTAATCCATATTACACCTCGACCTCCTTTGACTCGGATATTACCAACCCGACATATCATAACTTTAACCAACTAAGTGTGCCAGATTGATCTTATCCGAATCAATACATGCCTTGTCCCAATACTATGAACAAGACTGGAATAATTATCACTACTCTTCACAAAGTCAATGAGAATACAACTTCCCGAGTCATATGATCAACCACCATTCCAATATTCAGCCTATAATTTTCCTAGTCATGATCAACTAATAGAATAAATATCTGAGGCTATGAAAAGTATAGAAACCATGATTGCGTCTCATTAACAAAAGCTGAAAATAATGGAATTCACAATTCCTACAAGACTTCTAAATCAAAGTCCTTACCCCATGTTCCAAGTCCCACAATAAAAAGAAGAACCTATTAACTCAGATAGGAGTATGAAAAACCGGATTAAGTCTGAAAATAATTTTTTTCCAATCTATCGATAGGCTAGAAGTACAAATGAGTCATTATATCAATATAGTGAAAGATAGAAATGAGAAAATTCTACCTAACATATGTTCGACCATTCCCGATTGCGCTAGCCATATTGATAGGAATGAAGAATCTTGGTGTCTTGGAGACTTTGATCAAGACTCGATTTCATCACACAAATTTGAACTTGACCAATTTCAAATCTTGGACAAATTGACAAGTTTTTCATTCAATGAGATTGAACTTGAATGTGAATGTGACCCCGATCCGCAACCTTGTGATTCAGTTTTCATCTTCGAATCTATGTTGATTCCGGTAAAATTTTGACCAATTTTCGGAGCAACATTTATTCTAGTACCCATAAATCTAGAAATTGAATCACCAAATTTGGATAGTCACATTCCATTGATGGGAGAAGGATGTGAATTTCAATTCTTTGATTTGGACTTAACTCTTGAACCAAAATCGACTCTCGAACCCAAAGTTGATTTTTCTGGGTTAGTAATGGTTCCCGAACCTATCACTCTTGAATCCAAGTCAATTATTCTACCAAGTCGCATTCTTTTGTTGGACATAGGTATTGATCATAATGACTCAGTAATGATTTTTCAAGACTGGTCATGTAAAGGGAATAAGTTTCATGATAGGATCTTTCATGATTATATTCATGTTGGGGATTGTAATTATATACATAGAAAAGAGGTCAATAAAGGTGGGTTCCGTGAACCACCACATTATCTTGATTGGATAGTAACACTTGACCCAATCCGACCACCACCAGAACGACCACATTAAGGTAATATTTTTCTTCCTTTTTTCTTTTTCATACATTTATGCATTCATTCATATATTAAGGATAATGCATGAGATAGGTGTGGGGGAGGGTTCTAACATAACCTAGGTTTTCTTTTTTACTTTAAATTAAAAAATTAACATTTTTCTTTCTTTAAAAAAAAACTTTTTGAAAAGGGAGCAATATTTTGACATATTTTTGTAAGAAATTAAGTCAATTTTAAGGAATAAGAGAATCATTATTAGGATTTCTTATACTTGGTCAAAATAAGATTATTTGTTTGATTTCTAGAGTTAGGAAGAAAATTTGAAAAAGTAATTTAGTCTCGATTTTTTACCTTGATGAAATATGCATGCTTTATACACTTACACACTTAGGGTTCAAAAATAAAGATTCTTATGTCTTATATTAAGAAAAAGAAAAAAAATATATTTATATCAAAAATCTTCTGATTAAGCTGGGTATTTGTGCCTCATAAAGTATAAGTATTCACGCCTAAAAGTGGTCCATATAATAAAATTATTAGTTTTGTGGGCTTGTTTGTTCGAGTCCCTAAGTCCTTGGGGTGTTTTCTCACCCGGTACCCTAAGACCGTCCGATTTGATAGTTACCGATTAAAGGCTTGTTATATGGGCAGATTAGAAAGCCTAATAGAACTAAGGAATAATAGCACAAAAAATGTGATAAATAAATAAATAAAATAAGGCATACGAGTTAGAGTAAAAGAACCCTTAGTCAAAATTTTACGGTCACGAAGGTGCATATGACTTAGGGTAAAGTAATGGACTAGATGAGAAATATAATTTGACTCCTTACCTTGATTGATAATAAGTTTTTGAATAAAGACTAAGTTTAGGAATGAAAAATTCAGTTTTCCTATAACTTATTGATTACTTAAACTCTTACAATAATACTTCAAATATTTTCTCTTCTTTTCAAAATGCTTTTCGAATATTAATACTTTGTTTCTCTTTCTTTATGGATTTTGTGGGTGTAATCCATTGAAAACCCTCATGAGACAAAACTCATCCTCTAGGAAAAGCCTAGAGCTTTAACGGCTTGTTGCACGTGCTTAGTGCAATCGGGTGATCTGCGAAAGTGGTCCAATAATTTCTTAGGATTAGCTTTGATGTATTACTCGAGGACCAGCAAAATATAAGTGTGGGGGTGTGATCGGTCACTGATTTTGTATATATATTTGTCACATTCTCATATTTAATGTCAAATAAACCTTGTTATTTAGTCTTATTTTTATTTAATAATGTGCATGCCCATTACCAAGGGAGAAGGAAGAGAAAACGAGCCTAAAACCCACCCAAATTCTGATATAATGTAGAATTAAATTCAAATCAAGGATCAGGGCAAATCAAAGAAGATAAAACCAGTTGAACAAGTGGTTAAAACAGATCTTCACAAATCAATTGGTTAAAACCAAAGATCAAAGGAGGTTTCGACAAATTCAAGACCAAAACCTGAAAATGCAGCAAGAGATAAAAGGAGATCGAGAAATCAGGGATCAACACCCCTTAGGTGTGGCCACACCCAGGCCATGGAAACACGACCAAAGGCGTGTTTCCACGGCCAGTTGATTAAGATATAGGGAGCATTTTGCTCCCCTATCTTCTCGCACTCTCCAATTTTAATTTTTGCCTATAAATACTGGGACTTCTCAGTATATAGAAGGATCAAGTAGAGAATAGAATAGATTACTGTATAAGTTTAACTTAGATTTTTCTTTCTCTTTTTAATATAATTTTTTTATGTTATTGAGATTAAAGAAGAGAACAAAAGTGATGCTTGTATTGAGAGTGACACCAGTGTAAGTATTCTTCCTTTCTTTCATTTTTATCCAATTCAATCGAAGTTTCTTTTTCTATTCTTATTTTGTTGCTTTTCTCTTCAATGTTTGTGAATCCAAACGACTCCAATAGCTTCGAAGTTGCCTCGCTCTTGTAAGTACCGTTGGCCTATGATAATGAATACCCATTTCTATGGTAGTATAGCTTGCACCTTTATTTCATAGTATAGATCGGGAATGGGAAAGATCTCATCTGTCATGCTTGGCTCGCCTTCAAGTAAAGGTACACCGTTGACAAGGATTCCAGGTAAATCATCTACCGGAAGAGGTAGGTAAGTTTTTAGTTTTCTTTTCTTTTCTTTTAGTCCTTTAGTTTAGATCACCACCATCTCCCAACTCTTTTATTCACTCTTTTTAATTTCACTGTATAAAATCATTTCTTATTTCTCCACCTTCTCAATCTACCACTTTTTTTAACAATTTAACATAACTTATTTTTCTTTTCCTTTTAAGAACAAGAGAAGAACTTTAACCATTTTAAGTAACTTAAAAGAGAACTTACAAAAAACTTTCATCGCTAGTCCCTCCTTATGAATCACGACCCTCATAGCTACTCGCTGTAGCGGTAGCATTGAGCACTTGCACTTCTGTTTTGTATTCCTGAAATTCTGTATTTTCTATGTGCAGGTTCCAACTCAATCAGATACTCGTAAAGAAAAGATTGTCATGCTTAATGATTTAAAGAAAAGAAACCATTGCTTCATTGCCTCGCTGACACAGGAAAGTGAGTTTGCCAAAAGACTGATTCTATCTCCTAGGTAAGGCATATCTGTATTGTTAAGTTGTGGAGCATAATTATTACCTTGACGATTAGTCGCCCTACAGAGAGTCATTACACAGATCGACCCACGCAATCAGATTGTTGTGGGGGTTGGAAGGGGATCAGGGAGCCTCCCTTTCGGATGCTCGGGGGCAGAGCCCCCGAAATAAAATTACGTTGAGGAGTTTGTAGATCCTGGAGCGAGGGTGAAACACTCCTGGTAAAGAGGTCGGCGAGTTTGGAGTTTCAGGTTGAGGGGAAGGTAGAAGTCTCGCTCTGGAGTAGCAGCTTGGTATCACTCCAGAGGAGTAATCTGAAGCATCTAAGCCGATGAGCACTCCAAAATGATAGTGCAGAGTAGCATCTCGGAGATACATAGTGGAGATGCAGTCCAAACTAGAAGCTTCGTAACCTATGAAACTTAGGGAATACATCAAGGGCAGTTTGGTAATTTCATAACTTTAAACCATAGTTTTCTTTATAAAAAGAGATACGCCGTTATTAGGGTTATGTGTATGTATGCCTTTGTAAATACAGTGCGGCAATAAGGTTCTCTCTTCTTTTCCTATAATCTCTCTGATAATATAGTAGATTTGGTGTGGCTCCATAGTTTTTTTCTGATTTGGGTTTTCCATATAAAATTCTGGTGTCTTTTATTGTGTATTTGATCTGCATTCTTTCTTCTTCCCAATTTATTTCTCAACAACAACTGGTATCAGAGCTACAGTTCATGATGGTGGAATAAGGAAAGATTAGAGTCAAAAGGTTCAACGACACGAACTTCCTATTTTGAAAGATGCAAATCAAAGATTACCTGTACCAAAAGATCCCTATATTCCTCTCGGTGGGAACGCCCAAAAGCCGAAGGAGATAACCGACAATGAGTGGGAGGGCCGTAGAAGAAATTTGGTTATCCCTGGCATCGACAATTATGTTTAACATCTTCAGAGAGAAGATGACCCAAGACTTAATGGCAGCCTTATCGAAGTTTACGAGAAATCCTCAGCATAGAATAAGGCTTTTTTGATGAAAAAGTTAATCAACCTAAAGATGGCGGACAACAAAAGTGTCGCTGAGCATTTCAATAAATTTAATACGCTGAAGCCAGTTAGAAGCTATTAGGATCAATTTCGATAATGAGATCAAGGTGTTGGTTCTATTGTCCAGTCTAGCAGAGACCTGAGGTGGTCTTGTAATGACGGTAAGCAATTTTTGTGGGACAAGAACCTTAAAGTTTGATGGCACGGCGAGTGTTCTTCTCAACGAAGAGGTAAGCATGAAGTCATCGGGTGCACTGAGACATCAGGGAGTGCCATGAGTTCAAAAAGAGATGAAGGTTAATGAATAGAGAAAAAATAACAAATCCAAGTTCAGATTTGGGAGAAGCAAATCAAATCAAAGGGTGCTGGCTATTGGCAATGCGGTGAGAAGGGGCATTTTCAAAGAGACTGTAAGCAGAAGAAGGATGGAGATGGCAAAGGCAAAGAGAAGAATTCAGTATATATTACGAGCAACGAGGAATTTGATATCCTGATTCTCTCCTTGGCTGGTTTTAGCGAATAGTAGGTTATTGATTCGGGTGCCTCTTTTCATGCCACTTCCCATCAAGAAATCTTTCAAAATTATATGAAAGGAGATATTGGAAAGGTGTATTTGGGAGATGATGAATAGTGCAATGTCGTTGGTAAGGCAGTTAGCCTCTCAAATAGCTCGACGCTAAATTTGAAGGACGTCAGGTACATACCGAAGCTAAAGAGAATCTGATCATTGTTGGTCAACTTGCGAATTCCGAGATGAAAACAAACTTCGATGGTGATTTGTGTAAGTTCACGAAGGTGTCATGATCATGGCACATGGCAAAAAAGAAGGTACCCACTATATGACGTCGGGCTCTACGGCTTCAATTCAATTGCATCATGAATGTGATCGTCGGTATATGGCATCGCCGACTTGGACTATGACTGAGAAGGGGATGAAGGTTATGCTCTCCAAAGGCAAGCTGCCAGGGTTGAAGTCTTTCGATTTAGATTTTTGTGAAGACTGTGTCGACGAAAAGCAGAGAAAAGTCAGTTTCTCGAAGGTAAAGACGTCCCCGAAGGCAGAATGGTTGGAACTAATTCATACTATTGTGTGGGTTAAGGCTTCTATTTTTTCTCTTGGTGGCTCATTATATTTTGTAACTTTTATTGATGATGCAAGTAGAAAGGTCTAGATTTACTTCTTGAAGCAAAAGTCAGACGTGTTTGATTTGTTCAAGAAGTGGTTGGACCAAATTGAAAATGAGACAAATGTGAGGCTTAAGAGCTTGAAGTCAGACAATATGAACGAATACTGCGATAGCATATTCGAGGAGTTTGGAGCTAATCGGGGAATCAAAAGAGTAAAGACAGTTTCATGAAATCCTCATTAGAATGGAGGTGGCCAAGCGCATAAACTGGACCATTCTGGAGTGTTCCAGGAGCATCCGAATACTCACAGGATTGTCCAAACAATTTTGAGCAGATGCAGTCAACACATCGGTGTATCTAATCAATAGAGGACCTTCGGTGCCTCAGAATTAAGAAATTCTGGAGGAAACATGGACCGGAAAAAAGGTAAACATGAACCATCTACGTATATTTGGTTGTATCTCTTATGTGCATGTTGAACTAGATCGCAAGAGGAAGTTGGATTCGAAGTCCAAGAGGGGCATTTTCATTGAGTGAGTAACAAGCGAATACGGCTATCGATTTTGGGATCCGGAGAGCTGAAAGATTCTCAGGCATAAGGATATGGTATTTAATAAGAGGTTGGTGTACAAGGACTTGCTGACGGAAAGGAGTACTACGAAGCAGCATAGTAATGATGCGGATTTGGGGTTTGTTAAACTAAATGATGTTCCTTTAGAGAAGACTCAGAGAATTCCGGAAGGGAATAAGGGATCCCGAGTAGAGCCTCCAACCCCCAAACTGAGGTAAGGCGATCGACCAGGATGACCAAAGCTCCAGAGAGATACTCTCTTTCTTTACACTATCTGATATTGACTGACAGTATTGAACCCGAGTATTACGAAAAAAAATCTTATAGGTGGAAGCCAAGGATAAGAGGGAGCTTGCTATGATTGATGAGATAGAATCTCTCATGAAGAATCAAACATAGGATTTGGTTGAGTTGGCCGAAGATAAGAAAGCTCTGCATAACAAATGGGTTTAACAGT
Organism: Agave tequilana; assembly: GCA_038442645.1. Classification (NCBI taxonomy): domain Eukaryota; kingdom Viridiplantae; phylum Streptophyta; class Magnoliopsida; order Asparagales; family Asparagaceae; genus Agave; species Agave tequilana. Next base: position 371,545 of record JAVJIF010000869.1, on the reverse strand, counting down.
TGAGGGAGGAGAATGATGACACCAAGAGGTACAAGATGAGATTGACTGTGAACGGATTTCAACAGCGAGAAGGTATTAATTTTACCGAGATTTTCTCTCTTATTGTGAAGTTAACCACTATTAGATCTGTTTTGAGTATTGTGGGAGCAGACAATTTACATCTAGAGTAGCTAAATGTTAAAATTGCATTTCTCTATGGTGATTTGGAGGATGACATCTGTATGGTGCATCCATTGGGATATATCATGCTGGATAAAGAACATTTAGTTTGCAAGCTCAAGAAAGTCTCTGTGGTTTGAAACAAGCTCCTAGGCAGTGGTATTTGAAGCTTGACAGATTTATGGTTAGAAATGGATACACGAGACTGCAAGTTGATTATTGTTGCTATTTCAAGTATTTTAAGAATTCATACATCATACTACTTTTGTATGTAGATAACATGATTGTTGTTGATTCAAGCATGAAGGAGATTATGAATTCAAAGCTCAGTTGGCAAGTGTAACACCCTGATCCCGCGGGTACAGAGACGTAACTGTGACGTATATACGCTGGACGAAAATACTCTCATATATATACACAAAGCATTAGTACAGGCAAGAATCAGAGTACAAAAATACGTGATACATTATGTATTCCAACATAAGAGTACAATTACAATGTTATCACAGGATATAACATAATATTACAAGGATATTATATCATCGATGGGCACAAAAGTGAGAATACAAGGAGGTATACAAGTATAAACAGTATAAAGAATGCCCATAGTTACAAAAAGAAAACTTAAGAGCCGAGCAAGAGGCCTGAGAGAAAGAGACCCTAGACAGTCAACTGCTAATCCACTACATAATCGTTGCGCCACTCGGATCAATAGGAAGTCCACCACGGTCCAAGCTCTGGGATCTGGACATGCAGGTCCAGGAGAGTCAGAAAGCTGCCCAACGAGTGGTAGGATGAGTGTCAATTGGCGTGCACAAACTAGCATACGTGTATCGATAAATCTGAATCGAAATGCATGTATCAAAAACTGTATCGTGAGCACAACATACACAAGCAGGGAATGAGACATCAAGTAAATTATATGTGGCAAAACTAGTTGTAAAAGCTCAGCTTATAGATTCATGAGATTAGTACATTGAAGGAATAATCCAAATAAGAAAACCTTCATATATATACCATATATCTCATGTCACCACAACCTGAGTTCATACAACCCGAGTTGCAAAAGAACATGACGAATTATTAGTTAGTATTTTATTATTATTACTCCTCTGACCTATTTATCTAGGTATGTGTCCTGGCGTACGTTCAATATACATACTTTTATATATGAGTAAGTCTAGATTGATTATTGGAAACTGATGAGGAAACCAACGAATTATGTTTACAATGAATCCCGTGCATATTCGCGACCATGACCCATTATATTTCGTTGTTGTTACGGAACCTACCGCTAGGCGAAATGGAAGAGAGGGTCATATTATATGCCCAAGGAAGGGGTATAAAAATTAGGGTGCCAGCATACCTCTTGAACACCTAGAGGCCCACAGATAGAACCAAAGTTTAGTTGCACAACATATCTTATGTCATTGTAAACACAATAATGAATCGAACTCTATCAGTTTTTCCTTACCCGATGTAAGTTATCCTTTTTATTACCGATTAATATAATTATCAGGATACAGGAATGAGCAGGAGCATGCTACAGGAATAGTAAAGTATAAGAGTACATGTTGTCAATTATTACATTCCTGTAATATACAATCATAAATCAAGTGTTTAAATAGCAGGTGTCAGGTGATAATATCAGGTGTCAAGTAATAACATGCAGGTGTCAGATGTCAAGTGATAACATGTCAAGTGATGGCACATAGACATTAATCGTCATATAACACAATACGGGAAACGTTACTGATACAAGAGATCAGTAGAAATACCAAAAAATAATACAATTTTTGAAAAAAGGTTCAAGTAAAGATTTCAAACTCCACAATCAGAATTAAAATAATTTATTAAACTATCAAGCAGGCAAATAGTAAGCAAACAAGCGAGCGAACATCCAAGCAGAGCTAAGCAAAGCTGGAATGAAGCTAACATACAGCACTAGATGCCATCATGCTCGGTGTGATTATCGCCCACGGCGCAGCTAAACGCACATGACGAAACGAGCGTATGAACATTATGCTACCACACGTGACAAAGCCGCGCTCACAGCGTAACTATGCTCAAACGGAGTTAACAGCAAAGTGTCGAGCGCTATGTCCGCCGACGATGCATAGCATAAAGAAAGTCCAGAGGACTTTAATAAACCTCAGAAGTAAAGCCCGGAAGCTATAGTATAAAACTACAGAGCGGTTAAATCCGGAGGCTGAGTAAGGTAAAAATAATGTTAGCGAGCAGACAAGCGAACATCCAAACGAAGCTATGTAAGGCTGAGAGAAGCTAGTGTACAATGCTAAACGTTATCACATTCGGCGTGGTTACCCCTCATAGTGCAGCTAAACACACACAGTGAAGCGAGCGTATGAATGATATGCTATCGCACATGGTGAAGCCATGCTCATAGCGAAACTACGCTCGATCGGAGTTAGCGTTAAAGCGCTGAGTGCTAGGCTCGCCTACCAGGTGGAGCATGTGAAACTCAGAGGGTTTAAGTCCAAAGACTGAAAAAGCTCAGAGGCTAAGAAAATCCCGAAGGCTATGGTCGATCACGAAGGGTCGGCCAAACACAGTAATAGAGCAGTATCACAAGCAGTATACATATACAGATATTAAACTACGCTATTATAAGCATTCGTCACACCGATGCAAATATGTCACACTGGTACAAATGCACATGTCCACACAATACAAATATACACCCACACCAATACAAATACACAGTCCATAATGCAATACAATAATCTCAGAAGACAATATGAAATACAGAACGCCTGTCGAAGCGGGGTACCCAATAAAGCGAGAACACTCGCCTAAAATCTTCAAAATATGCTGTAAAATCTCGGAACTCCAAAATCAACGTGATATGTGATAAATATATTAAATATAATATAAAGAGAAGAGAGAGAACAAAAGTGAAAGGAGAAGGATAGGAGAGAGAAACAAAAGAGGAGAGAGAAGGGAGCTCATGGCCCAGGTGGTTGTGGGTCATGGCCAGGAGAGAGAGGGCATGAGGAAGTGAGAGAACAGAAGAAGAGAGAGCATGAGAGAGAGAGAAAGAAATAAAGAAGAAAAGGAAAGAAAGAAAAAAGAGAAAGAGAGGGGACTGCACATGCAGCTCCTGCACAGGGGGGCCCTACGGCCTGGTCGTAGGCTCAGGTAGCGTAGGCCACTAGCGCCGGCCAACTAGAGGAGGAGAGGAAGAAAATTGGAGGGGAGATTTTGGATGGTGATGGGTTATGGTGTTTTGGTGGTGAAGCTGGGGAATTGAGGGTGGTGGAGATGAAATTGAAGGGAGAGGAGGAAGGAAGAGGTTGTGGTGGTGGAATGGGAGGAGATCTAGGTGGTGGAAGTGATGGATTTGAAGGGGAGATGGCTATGATGGTGGATTTGAGAGGATGGTGGTTTGTGGGTAGTTTTAAGGAAGATGGAAAAGGAAATGGGGAGTAGGGAGATGGGTAGTGCTGGGGTAGAGCTCAACCGACCATGGGGACGTTGTCAGTGTGGGAGTTGGATTGAGGTGGTGATGGTGGGGGATGGTGGAGGTGATGAGGTGATGAGTTAAGAAGAAGGAGATGGAGATGGTGGGTGTTGGAAATTGAGAGAAGAGGAGAGTAGAGGGGGTTGTAGTTGGAGTTGAGGGGATGCCACCGGCCTAGAGGTCCATCAGAGGGGTTGCCGGGAAGCTGGGTGGTGGCTACTGGCCTCTTAGAGGAGAAGAGAGAGAAAGGGTAAGCGGGAGAGATTAGAGATGGAGAGAGTGATTAGAGAGTGAGAGAAAGAAAGAAGAAGAGAGATTAAATGGGAGAGGGGGTTTGAACCCCATGTCCAGCGCTGGGGGGAGACCCTCATTGGCTCAAGTCTCCGCCCAGGAGGAGGGTCGCATCCAGGGTTTATAAGAGAGAGAGCGTGGAGTTGGATATTTTGGGGAAGATGTGGAGGAGAAAAATAGGAAAAAGAAATAAGAAAAGAAAAAAGTGAAAGAAAGGAGAGGAAAAGGAAAAAAGGGAAAAAGGAAAAGAAAAGAAAAGAAAAGAAAGAAGAGAAGGAAAATATCCAGGCAAATCTTTCAGATTCAATAAAACATAAATATTATTTTTTCGGCCAAAATTAACAACTTCAGAAAGATCCCCAAAAATTTATAAATTAGAAAATAGTAAACTGAGGATCATAGTGAAATTAGATCCAACAAGTTCAATCCCGTTTGTAAATTAAAAATTCTGAAATCAATCGGCGACACCGGTCCACACCAATTCGGTTGAATTTTGATTAATTCAAAAAAATCCCCAAAATGTATTAAGATACAAAATATAATCTTGTGAAACAATGTGAAAGCAGCTTTCAGAAATTCAATTTCATTTGTAAATTAAAAATCTGAGAATCGATCAGCGATACTAATTGATACTGATTTTGAAGATTTTGTAAAAAAATTCAGAAAAATTAAGAAAAAACCTAAAATATTGAAAAATATTTAAAACTGAAACCGGTCAAATCCGACTATCAGAAAAGCCAAATCAAGCAGTACAGTGGAATCAGATCCCTAATTCGGAGTCGGGCTGACTCTAAGTCCAAAAATTGGGAATCGATACCAGCTAATAATATAAATAATCACTAATTAAAAGTAAATATAAAAATAACTACAAGGAAAATAGGAAAATAAGATCAAAAAATAGGAACATATATCTAAGTCCGTATTTCGGGGACGAGGTGTTACAATCCGTCCACCTTACAAAAATTTGGTCCACGAAATTTCAGTAAGGGGAAGATGAACACAAAAAGGATAGGGATAAGGATTATACCAATTAAGATATGAATAACTAAGGGTAACGCTCACAAATCGACTGAACCATAACCTCAGGACCTACACCTTTTCTGCATTTTCTGCCGTATAAAGCTTCAGAGGTGCCATATTAATACTGATCTGACATCTGTTAATAAGAGAATACTGCTAGAACTTCAATAGACTGACCCACTTTGAATAATATGAAATGATCTGTCTTAAGAACTGGCCAAACTTTCACTATCTGAATTCTGCTAGAATCGATGGAGACTACTTCTTTCAAAAAGATGAGACCCAAGAATACGATAATATTTATTCAGAACTCATACTTATTCTGCTGGGCATGAAGCTGTTCTTGATGAAAAGTCTGTAATAAGATTACTGGATGTTTTTTCTATTCTCTGTCACACTGGAAGTAGACTATAATATCATAGATAAAGAAAACCCAGTAAATTGATCGCAAATCAAGAATTTAGAATAATCATAACGCGTCCTAAATAATGTTTTCTGGATGATAACCCGACTATAGATCAATTCTGAGAATACCTTGGCTCTGTGTAGTTGATTGAAGAGATGGTGATCGTTCTTGGAATATTATAAATAAAAATTACCCTAGCTTTATTTGACAGAAGTCCTGAACTCTAAAATTTGTTTCATATTGATGCTCCTCATGCAGTGTCATAATTAGTCTAATTAAATTAGTGATGACTATTCCACTTTCTGCACTAATCTTCATAGAACATCCAAACATATAAAAGTAGGGCGCAAAGCCGAAAAACTATTCATATCCTGATATATAAGACAATGTGATGTACTAGAATTAAAGAATGTCAGAACAGGACGAAAGTGAACCATATCTGTCCTGCCACTACATTACTAGTCTATTCATATCTTAAATTGGTATAAAGATGATGAGAACTGAAAAGTAAAAATATGAAAGAGATTCATGAATCAAAGGAAGGATGATTGATTGAGTTTAGACCTGCACAGAAAAATACATAATTTCAGAACTTAAGAATAGAAGTGCAAAGTACTCAATACTACCACGATAGCAAGTGGCTATGTGGGTCGTGATTCATAAGAAGGGACTAGCAATGAAAACTTTTAGTAAGTTCTCTTTTAGTTCACTAAAAATGGTTAAAGTTCTTCTTTGTTCTTTAGAAAGAAAAGAGAAAAAAGCTATGTTATGTTAGATTGAAGGTGACAGATTGGAGAAAGTGGTGATTTTGGAAAATAGAAAATTAAGTTATAGAAAGAAATAAAAAGAGTGAAGAAAAGAGTTGGTGATTGGAAGAGTGTTCTAAACTAAGAAATCAAAGGAAAGAAGGAAAGAAAACTTACTTGCTTCTTTTAACAGATAACTTACCTTAGATCTTTGGCACGTTTACGTGAATTCAGAGGCAATTAGCACAAAGTCCATAAGATTGAACTCAATCCCCATCCACATTACATCATCAAATATTTCGACGAGCAAGCATGAAATTATACAGATTTTAAGGAGGGATTCATCGCATGAGCTATCAGTGGCACTCGTAATGGCAAGGCAAGACTGATGCTATAAGATTCACTTGGATAATTATCAAAACCAAAAAGAAAACAGGTAAAAGAAGAAGAAAAAGAATATAAACATGTTACTTTTGATTGCATAGAGAACGATGAAAGAAAAGAGATGAATACATCAGTGTTACTCTCAATATAAGTTTCTCTCTTACATACATGAATCTCAGTCTAACCTATATCTACAAAGAAATAAAAATTACATTAAAATAAAAATGAAAACTTATACTAAACTAGAATGAAAATTAGTCTAAGAATCATTCTCTGCCTAATCGTCTTCTCTGGCCTCAGAATTTGTAGGTATTTATTGCGAAAATGCAATAAGGGAAAGCGTCTGAAGATAGGGGGAGCAAATACTTCCCCTTATCTAACCAAACGATCACGGAAACACGGCTTTGGCCGTATTTTCGCGGCCTGGCCGCATACAGGGAGTGCAGCTCCCTGATTTTAGAATCCCTTTTTATCTCCTAGTGGATTTTCAAATTTGGTTTTTGGATTTGACGAAACCTCTTTTGATCTTCAGCTTTAACCAACTTGATTTGTAAAGATCTAATTTAACTTATTTTCAACTGGTTTTATCTTCTTTGATTTGCTTTGCTTTCCCTGATCCTTGATTTGAATTAGTTCTGAATTCAGAATTTAGATGGGCTTTGGGATTGTTTTCTCTTCCTTCTTGCTTGGTAAAGGCACTGCAAATAATTAGATAAAAAGATAATTAAATAGCAGAATTTATTAGATAATAAATATGGGAATGTGACAATAAATATGCATTATCAATGACCGATCACACCTCCATATCTATCTTTTGCTCGTCCTCGAGCAAAACAAATAAAAAGTAAAATAGAGCTAACCTAGTCTAACTCACTTTCGTAGGAACCACGATTGCACTTAGCATGTGCAACAAGCCGTTAAACCTCTAGGTTACCCCTAAATGATGAGTTTTTTCTCGTGAGGGTTTTCAGTGGATTACACCTATAAAATTCATAAAGAAAGAAAAACAAAGTGTTATTATTTTCAAAAAGCATTTTGAAAAAGAGAAAATATTTAAAGTACTATTGTAAGAGTTCAAGTAATCTATAAGTTTATAGGAGAACCGAATTATTCATTCCTAAACTTAGTTTCTATTCAAAAACTTGTTATCAATCATGGTAAAGAATCAAACTATATTTCTCTTCTAGTCTATTACTTTACCCTAAGTCATATGCACCTTCGTGACCATGAAATTTTGACTCGGGTGCTTTAACAGTAACTCTTATGCCTTATTTATTTTTTTATACTATTGGTGGTATTATTATTTAGTTCTGTTAGGTTTTCTAATCTGCCTATGTTACGAGCTTTAGTCGGTGAATCCAAATGAACGGTCTCAGGACACCGGGTAAGAAAACACCCCAAGGACTTAAGGACTCGAGTAAATAAGGCCACAAAACTAAGCATTTTATTTATTATATGGATCACTTTTTGGCGTGGATACTTATACTTTATAAGGCATAAATGCCCAACTTAATCAGAGAATTTTTTTATATATATTTTATTTTCTTTTTTTCTTTTATTTATAAGGCATAAGAATCTTAGTTTTTGAATCCTAAGTGTGTAAGTGTATAAAGTATGTACATTTCATCAAGGTAAAGAACATGACTAAATTACTTTTTCAAATTTTCTTCCTACCCCTAGAAATCAAACAAATAATTTTGTTTTGACCAAGTATAAGAAATCCTAATTATGATTCTCCTATTCCTTAAAATTAACTCAATTTCTTATAAAAAAATAGGTCAAAATATTGTTTCCCTTTTCAAAAAGTTTTTAAAAGCAAAGAAAATGTTATTTTTTAAATAAAAAAGAAAATCTATGTTATGTTAGAACCCTCCCCCACACCTATCTCATGCATTGTGCTCAATGTATGAATAAATGCATAATGGCATGAAAAAAAGAAAGAGAAGGATAATGTTACCTCAGGTAGTCGTTCCGGTGGTGCTCGGATAAGCGTTGCTACTCAATCAAGATAATATGGTGATTCATAAAATCCACCTTTATTGACCTCTTTTTCATTTACATATTTACAACTCTCAATATGAATAGGATCATGCAAGATATCATGAAAATTATTCCCTTTACATGACCAATCTTGAAAAATAATCACTGAGTTATTATGGTCTATACCTATGTCTAATAGAGGAATATGATATGATGAATTGGATGATTTAGGCTCAAGAGTGATAGGTTCGGGAACCATTACTGACTCGAAAAAATCAAATGTGGGTTCAAAAGTCAGTATTGGTTCAATTGTTGGGTCCAAGTCAAAGAAATAAAATTCACATTCTTTTCCTATCAATGGAATGTGACTATTCAAAATTTGTGATCCAATTTCTAGATCTATGGATACAAGAATCAATATTGGCTTGAAAAATGGGTCCAACTTGTGTAAGAATATCAGAGTCAACATAGATTCAAAAATTGGAATTAAATCACAAAGCTACGGGTCGGGGTCACGTTCATGTTCAAGTTCAATTTCAATGAAATGAAAACTTGTCAATTTGTTAATGGGTTGATATTGGTCAAGTTCAAGGTGATGTGAGAAAATTGAGTCTTGGTCAAAGTCTCTAAGACAACATGATATTCCTATCAATATGGCTAGGGCAATCGGGAATGATCGAAAATGTGATAGGTAAAGTTTTCTCATTCTTATCATTTACTATGTTGATTAAGTGAGTCATTTGAGCTTCTAACCTACTGAAAGACTCATTTTGGGACTGAATATATCCTTTTGAGATTGAATCATGGATTTCACACTCTTTTCTAAGTCAGTAAGTTCTTTTTCTTGTTGCGGGACTTAGAAAATAGAGTAAGGATCTTGGATTTGAAAGTTTTGTGGGAATTGTGAGTCTATCATTTTTCACCTTTTGTTCTTGGAACTCAATCATGGCTTCTTACTCTTAATCACCTCAGATTTTTCTTCTATGGGTTGTCATAACTAGAAAAATTAGAAGCTGAATTTGGAATGGTGTTGACAATATGACTTGGGGGACTTGTATCCTCATTGATTCTGTGAAGAGTAGTGATGATTTTTTCAATCTTATTCATAGTATTGGTGAAAAACACCTAGAGGGGGGGGTGAATAGGTGTAATTGCTAATCTTAAAATTTTAACACTCTAAATGCGGAACCTAAAAACAAGTGAGGCTCAACTTTGTACAATCCAACAAGTGTAGCCGAATTCCCCTTGCGAGGCTCTGGACTAAACTCCTCTTGATTCCCCTTGATATGGGTTGAGGCGCTATGTGAAGCTCTTGTTGGATGAGTACGGGATTCGCACACACAAGTATGAAATGGATGATATGAAGAATGATGCGAACACAATGATATATGGCAAGAATTACAAGCAAGCAAATAGTATCACAAGAGATTCAAACAATATCACAAGTATGCAATAGAAAGCAATAAGGAGCTATTGAAAAGTAAAGCAAGAATTAGACGCAAGGCAATCGCAAACAAAGTGATTTGTTTCGAGGTTCGAGCCACCGCTCTACTCCCCGCCTTCACCTCCGTGAAGGGTTTCCACTATCCACCGAGGACGCCTTTACAATTTGGTCTACCGAAGACCGAGCACCGAGCTCCACCGAGTATAAAGGACCATTACCGAAGAGGTTGCTCCACAAGGAAGGGATTACAAGAACAAAGTGATCACAACAAGATCACTACACTTTTTCTCAAACTCTTTTACAAACACTCTCACTTCAATTACAACTTCACTATAGAATGAGTATATGATTTTTGGCTCTATGAAGTGTGGTGAGAAAACTTCAGTTGTAGAGTGATATTAGTAATCAAACACAACTGAAAAACAAGCTCAAAAAGAATTGGAATGAAAGCTTTAAACTCTTTTCTTTTCTCTTTGAAAACAACACAAACTTGAGGATTTTTCTAGGTAATATGCAAGAGAGACTTCTCCTCTTTTATAGGGTTAGAAAATAGGTTAAAAACAATTTCTTTACACCTAATTTGACCTGCAAAAGCTCCCCAACAACTCTCCAAAAATATGTTAAAGCTGAAAACAAAACAGTTTTTCAGAATAGCCCAAAGAGGAAAGAGCCGTTGGATTGTTGCAGGCCTGGCGGTCGACCGGTCCGGTCGACCGCCAGCCCAGCTGCAAAGAGCCGTTGGCTCTCGGTCGACCGGTCCGGTCGACCGTCCCAAAAGAGGAAACACAGTTTCCTTCTTCCGGTCGACCGGTCCGGTCGACTTAGAAAACCAGAGAGCAGTGTGCTCTTGGTCAGTCGACCGGTGCGGTCGACCGACGGACGTGCACAGACGTGCACGTCCAGGCTATGGCGCCGGTCGACCGGGCCGGTCGGCCGGTCAGCCTGAAAAGGGAAAAACTGCAGGATTTGAACTTGGAAAAATTTGAAAAATTGTTTTAGGTTTAAACAAACTAGAGTAACATGTTAGTAGGAGTATGTATACATGATCTAGACAAGATATTTATTTTATAAAACTTAGGTTCATGTAAATCTCTACTAAGGCATGAAACCAAATTTTGAAAATGAAAACAAGAAAATTTTATCAAAAACAAATTTTGTGTGTGTGTGTATCCTAGAGCCAAATAACCAAGACTCAAACTTTAACATTCTATTCTTACAATGATTCTAAGGACTTCAAGATCTTCAATAGGTTTCTTCATATGATCTTCAACACTTGTTCCTTGAGCCAATTGGAGTTGACTTGAGTCCAAATCCTTGTATTTGTGAGAGAAGACTTCTAGAATGAATAGAAACCTGAAACACACTTAAACAACAAATATTATTAGTACAAATAACTAATATGTTTTGTAATCATCAAAATACACTAATCATGGGTGATTGTAACCTTGGGCCAACAATCTCCCTCTTTTTGATGATGACAAAACATATAAGTTATTTAAACAAATAAAGGAAAAAGAGCTTGGAAAGCTCCCCCTCAAACAATGCTATGTAAAAAAAAATAATTATTAGTGAGATACATGAAGTATCGAAAACCCAATATTTTTGTCAAAAGCTTAAATACCATTTGAAATCAAACTTAATACCAATTAAACTTATACTTTTTCTCTTTAAACTTATAGTAAATAAACTAAACTCAAACTATAAGTAAACTTATTTATTTTTCAATAAACACTTAAACTTATATATTTTTCTCCATGAAATGAAACTCAAATAGTATCAAACTTAAACTTTTAAATCAACTTTAAAAATTAAGCTTATATATTTTTCTCCCCCTTTTTGTCATACATCAAAAAGGGTTAAAATCAAAACAAAACACCAAAATAGAAATATTTTTAAGAATCTATCATGCAAACATTCAACTCACCACAAATAAAAAAAAATCTAGCATAACCTAGAGGTTTAGTAAAAATATCGGCAAGTTGAAAATCGGTAGAAACATAATCAATTTCAATATCACCTTTCTCATAATGATCTCTAAGAAAGTGATACCTAATGTCAATGTGTTTGGTTTTACTATGTTGATTTGCATTCTTTGTCATGTGAATAGTACTAGTATTATCACAAAATATTTTAACATGATCAAAGTGTAAATCATAGTCAAGGAGAGTATGTTTCATACAAAGAACTTGTGCACAACAAGCTCCGGCTGCAACATACTCCGCCTCGGCGGTTGATAGGGCTACCGAATTTTGCTTTTTGGAAGACCAAGATACAAGACAATTACCTAAGAATTGACATGTTCCACTTGTGCTCTTCCTATCTACCCTACAACCCGCATAGTCGGCATCCGAAAAACTCTTCATTTCAAATAATCCGGTTTTAGGATACCACAAACCCATTTCAATAGTGCCCTTAAGGTATCTAATTATGCGTTTAACCGCAATTATGTGAGATTCTTTAGGACAAGATTGAAAACGTGCACAAAGACAAACGGAAAACATAATATCCGGCCTACTAGCCGTCAAATAAAGCAAACTACCAATCATGCTACGATATAATTTAATGTCTACACTTTACCTTGTTCATCCTTGTCAAGCTTTGTAGTTGTTGCCATGGGAGTTTTGCTTACTTTCGATCCTTCAAGCCCAAACCTTTTGATTAGTTCCTTTGTGTACTTGTCTTGATTGATGAAGATCCCATCCTTCTTTTGCTTGATTTGGAGTCCAAGGAAATAGTTGAGTTCCCCCATCATAGACATTTCGAATTCATCCTTCATGCATGATTCAAAAGCTTTGCAAAGAGATTCATTAGTAGAACTAAAAATAATATCATCCACATAAATTTGCACAATAAGAATATCCTTTTCTACATGTTTTGTAAACAAAGTTGTGTCAATTTTACCTTTCTTAAAACCATTTGAAATCAAAAATGAAGAAAGTCTTTCATACCAAGCCCTAGGGGCTTGTTTTAAACCATAAAGAGCTTTATCTAATTTAAAAACAAAATCCGGATGTGTAGGATCAACAAACCCGGGGGGCTGTTCAACATACACTTCCTCTTCAATAAATCCATATAGAAAAGCACTTTTAACATCCATTTGAAATAATTTGAAATCTTTATATGAGGCAAATGCTAGTGTCATCCGTATGGCTTCAAGCCGTGCTACGGGTGCAAAGGTTTCTTCAAAATCGATCCCTTCGATTTGAGTGTAATCTTGGGCAACTAACCTAGCCTTGTTTCTAACTACATTACCCGATTCATCCAACTTGTTCTTAAAGATCCACTTAGTACCAATTGTTGGTCTATCGTGGGGCCTAGGAACAAGGTGCCAAACTTGGTTGCGCTCAAATTGATTGAGCTCCTCTTGCATGGCTAGTAACCAATATGAATCGGCCTCGGCTTCGAGGACATTTTTGGGTTCAATATGAGAAATGAATGCATAGTTACCACAATAGTCATGAAGTCTAGAGCGAGTAGTTACCCCTTTTGATACTTCACCTATGACGAGGTCCTTGGGATGATGTGGATTGTATCTCCAATCCTTTGGTAGTGGTTGAGTAGGCTCCACCTCATGTGTTTGATTTTCATTTCCTTGTGCCTCTTCCACCTTAGCTTCGCTTCCTTCATCATCCTTTGGTTTGTCTCCCATAGTAGAAGCATCCTCCAAGGTCACTTTCTCCAAACCTTCATCCAATGCATCTATTTCTACAACATTCTTAACAAACTTGTTAGATTCCTCAAACTTAACATGAATAGACTCTTCAATAGTCAATGATGATCTAATGAAAACTCTATAAGCCTTACTAGTGTTTGAGTAACCTACAAAAATAGCCTCATAAGATCTAGCATCAAACTTTCCTAAATTATCTTTTGTATTTAAAACAAAACATTTGTATCCAAAACTTTGAAATAAGAAACATTTGGTTTTCTAGAAAAGTACATTTCAAAAGAAGTTTTAGTAGTATTTTTACATAAGAAAACACGATTTGATATATAGCATGATGTATTAACGGCCTCGGCCCACAAATAATGTGGTAGACCATATTCACTTAGCATTGTCCTAGCCATCTCTTGTAATGTTCTATTTTTCCGTTCAACTACTCCATTTTGTTGTGGAGTTCTAGGACAAGATAGTTCATGCTTTATTCCATGTTCATCACAAAAAGTGGTAAAGGGTTGGTTAATGAATTCACCTCCTCTATCACTTCTTATTCTCAAAATCGAAACATCTTTTTCAACTCTTTTCTTAAAAGTTTGGAAATATGAAAATGCTTGGTTTTTGTGTTCAAGAAAGAAAACCCAAGTAAACCTTGAAAAGTCATCAACCAAAACATAAGCAAATCTATTCCCACTTAGACTTTTGGTTTGTGTAGGGCCAAAAAGATCCATATGGATTAACTCCAAAGGACGTGATGTCATGATATCCTTAATTGACTTGAAAGAAGACTTAGTTTGTTTCCCAAATTGACATGCGTCACAAACTCGGTCCTTTTCAAAATTCAAGCAAGGAATACCTTTCACCATTTCCTTTGTGTTTAACCTAGAAATGTGATCAAAAGAAATATGGTCTAATCTCCTATGCCACAACCAAGAGTCATCATCGAGGGCTTTCAAACAAGTAATATTACAAGACATATTTAACATATCAATCATATAAACATTACTTTCACGAAAACCGGAAAATACACAAACATTAGAAGTTCTATCAATTACTTTACAAGCAACATTATCAAAAACAACATCAAAACCTTTATCACAAAGTTGACTAACACTCAAGAGATTATGCTTGAGGCCATCAACTAAAACTACATTTTCAATTAAAGGAGAGGTGCCAAGTTTTACATTACCAATACCGATGATTTTACCCTTGGCGTCATCTCCGAAGGTGACGGTGCCACCTTCATGATATCTTGATAGGGTTGCAAAGTTGTTGATGTCCCAAGTCATGTGCCTTGAGCAACCGCTATCAAGATACCACAATCCTCTACGTCGTTGGGCTTTGGAAAGTACCTACATCATTTAACATAATTGTTGATTTTGGTACCCAAACTTTCTTGGGTCCTTTAAAGTTAGTGCCTCGAACCCAAACATTATGACGTGATACGTTTAATCTATCATAGCAAAAATTGGCTAAGTGTCCTTTCCGCCCACAATGTGAACATGAGAACACTCTACCATACATGAATGCATGATGTGTACGTGTAGTGTGAGCATGTTTTGGGGTTTTGCCATGTTGTTTAGGTTGTGTAGCATGAACATGAACATGAGCATGAGCATTTTTCTTTGGGGCTTGTTTCTTAGGAAACATAGCCTCAATTTTCTTCTTATTAAACTCACAATTTTTCAAAACAACGCTTAATGAGTCTAATCTTTCCTTAAGCATAGAAACTTCATTAGAATCAATTAGTGGGGTCTTACCTTTGCAAGAAATCTTATATTTTTCAAAATCATTTTTAGTAGTGGCCAAGGTGGAAACCAAATCATCCTTTTCTTTTGTAAGAGTAAAACTTGATGACTTAAAGATTCATTTTCCTTTTTCATTTTAAATACTTTTTTTAAAAAATCATAATTTTGTGACAACTCAACAAAAGCCTCTTCTAATTCATCCATAGAAAGCTCATTATCATAGGAAGGGGAAGAGGTTACCTTGCTTGTGCCTTCATTAGCCATGAAACACATGTTGGCGGTGTCTATTTCTTCCTCGGATTCGGTCTCCGAATCCCAAGTTGCCTTCATAGCCTTCTTCTTGTAGGGCTTCTTTGATGTGGAGGGCTTAGCTTTGTCCGGACACTCCGCAACAATGTGTCCGGGCTTTTGGCAATTGAAACAAGTGATCCTTCTTTCTTCTTTGCCTCCTTGCCATCTTCTTCTACCTTGGTACTTCGCCTTGTTGTACATCCTCCGGACATTCTTAACAAGGAGTGAGAGCTCCTCATCATCTTCTTCTTCATCGTCTTCATCGGAGTGTGTAGCTTGACTCTTGAAGGCGATAGTCTTCTTTTTGGAAGGAGCCATATCCTCCCTAGCTTTCCTTTCCATCTCATGGGTTTTGAGGTTCCCAATGAGACCTATAAGCTCCATCTCTTCATTGTCGTTGAGTTCCTTCAAGGTTGTTGCTTTAACTTCCCATGAAGGAGGAAGAGCACGGATGATCTTCCTTACTCTTTGATCATTGTTGATATCTTCACCTAAAGAAGAGAGTCCATTAGTAATCTTGGTAAATCTTGTAACCATATCATCTATGGTTTCATTTTCTTGCATGCTAAATGTTTCATATTGGGATCGAAGAAGGTCAATCTTAGCCTTCTTTACTTGTGAGGTCCCCTCATGAGTGACTATCAAGTGTGACCAAATCTCATATGCGGATTTGCAATGGATAACCCTAGAAATGTCATCATCATTAAGGGCTTGAAGAAGTGCATAGTGAGCTTTGGCATTGGCATCGAATTCCTTAGTCTCTATTTCGGACCAAGTGGATTCGTCACCGGGGGGTACACTAAAGGACTTAGTCACGGCTTTTGCAACTCGGCTACCTAGAGATTGCAAAAATACGGTCATCTTAACTTTCCATATGGGAAAGTTAAGTCCATCAAATTTAGGAGGGGTCTTAATTCCATCGGCCATTTTTACTATATGAATATGAATGAAATGATTAGCAAATTAGGATCTTCTCTAAGGTTGTTAAACCAAATCCTAGAGTCCAAGCTCTGATACCAATTAAAAAACACCTAGAGGGGGGGGTGAATAGGTGTAATTGCTAATCTTAAAATTTTAACACTCTAAATGCGGAACCTAAAAACAAGTGAGGCTCAACTTAGTACAATCCAACAAGTGTAGCCGAATTCCCCTTGCGAGGCTCTGGACTAAACTCCTCTTGATTCCCCTTGATATGGGTTGAGGCGCTATGTGAAGCTCTTGTTGGATGAGTACGGGATTGGCACACACAAGTATGAAATGGATGATATGAAGAATGATGCGAACACAATGATATATGGCAAGAATTACAAGCAAGTAAATAGTATCACAAGAGATTCAAACAATATCACAAGTATGCAATAGAAAGCAATAAGGAGCTATTGAAAAGTAAAGCAAGAATTAGACGCAAAGGCAATCGCAAACAAAGTGATTTGTTTCGAGGTTCGAGCCACCGCTCTACTCCCCGCCTTCACCTCCGTGAAGGGTTTCCACTATCCACCGAGGACGCCTTTACAATTTGGTCTACCGAAGACCGAGCACCGAGCTCCACCGAGTACAAAGGACCTCTACCGAAGAGGTTGCTCCACAAGGAAGGGATTACAAGAACAAAGTGATCACAACAAGATCACTACATTTTTTCTCAAACTCTTTTACAAACACTCTCACTTCAATTACAACTTCACTATAGAATGAGTATAGGATTTTTGGCTCTATGAAGTGTGGTGAGAAAACTTCAGTTGTAGAGTGATATTAGTAATCAAACACAACTGAAAAACAAGCTCAAAAAGAATTGGAATGAAAGCTTTAAACTCTTTTCTTTTCTCTTTTGAAAACAACACAAACTTGAGGATTTTTCAGGTAATATGCAAGAGAGACTTCTCCTCTATTTATAGGGTTAGAAAATAGGTTAAAAACAATTTCTTTACACCTAATTTGACCTGCAAAAGCTCCCCAACAACTCTCCAAAAATCTGTTAAAGCTGAAAACAAAAACAGTTTTTCAGAATAGCCCAAAGAGGAAAGAGCCGTTTGATTGTTGCAGGCCTGGCGGTCGACCGGTCCGGTCGACCGCCAGCCCAGCTGCAAAGAGCCGTTGGCTCTCGGTCGACCGGTCCGGTCGACCGTCCCAAAAGAGGAAACACAGTTTCCTTCTTCCGATCGACCGGTCCGGTCGACTCATAAAACCAGAGAGCAGTGTGCTCTTGGTCGGTCGACCGGTGCGGTCGACCGACGGACGTGCACAGACGTGCACGTCCAGGCTATGGCGCCGGTCGACCGGGCCGGTCGGCCGGTCAGCCTGAAAAGGGAAAAACTGCAGGATTTGAACTTGGAAAAATTTGAAAAATTGTTTTAGGTTTAAACAAACTAGAGTAACATGTTAGTAGGAGTATGTATACATGATCTAGACAAGATATTTATTTTATAAAACTTAGGTTCATGTAAATCTCTACTAAGGCATGAAACCAAATTTTGAAAATGAAAACAAGACCAAATTTTATCAAAAACAAATTTTGTGTGTGTGTGTATCCTAGAGCCAAATAACCAAGACTCAAACTTTAACATTCTATTCTTACAATGATTCTAAGGACTTCAAGATCTTCAATAGGCTTCTTCATATGATCTTCAACACTTGTTCCTTGAGCCAATTGGAGTTGACTTGAGTCCAAATTCTTGTATTTGTGAGAGAAGACTTCTAGAATGAATAGAAACCTGAAACACACTTAAACAACAAATATTATTAGTACAAATAACTAATATGTTTTGTAATCATCAAAATACACTAATCATGGGTGATTGTAACCTTGGGCCAACAATTGGGATTGGGGAATATATTGATTCGGATAAGACCAATCTGGCATACTTGGTTAGTTAAAGTTATGATATGCCACGTTGGTTATATCTGAGTTAAAAGAGGTCGTTGTGAAGTATGGATAACCATATGCATTGGAATAATTATAGTTGTAATCCATATCACACAGATATCAAAAAACGAGCAGACAAATAAACAAACAAAAAGAAAGAAAAAAATCTAGCCTAAGTTAGGATAGACCTGAGACCTAGACGACTCCTAACTAATTAGATTGTCCATGAGGGGTATATAGCAGACTCTGACTACAAGTTAATCGGCTAGATCAGGGCAAGATTGGTGGGAGATATTCGCGCTAAAATGACGGGCCTAATTAATCCAAACCACCAGCCTTCAAGGTTTCACCTCTCAATCCCCAACCTTTGACATCGTTTGGCAATAGTCAAATTCTAATCAACTTTCCCTTTAGGTGAGTCTTCTATTAAGTCTGAGATATCTCTAGGGCCAACATCTACTCAGTTTTAGTTAGACTTGGGTTAGTGAGTGAGGAGATTGTTTGTGGGCTAAGGAGGGTAATGGCTTTCCCACCTTATCTTATTTATAGAACAAGCCCTTAAATCAATTTAGCGCAACGTGTACATGTATATGAAAAGCAACACTTAAGTAATGTAAACAATTCAAAAGTGTTGCTATACTATATGCTATGCACACATACCTTTGCTCTAGCACTCTTTAACAGTAATGTGAAATGTAAACGAAATTAGACAAATGCCTAAATGCAAAGTCTAAACCGTTTTTAACATTTAACAAACATCAAGTTACTATTGACTTAATTCAGTGTGCAGAGTAAGTTAAGTAAGAAAATTAAATACTGCAGAATACTAAAATTTTCAACACAAGTAACCTGCAATCAAACAGAGTGAGTAGTTCACACTGAATGTCGCACCAACATGGCTTTGGCTGTGTTTCCGCGGCAATGCAGAGAGCAACTGTGCTCTGCTTTCTGGAGCAGAGGCGCAGTGCCGCTATTTATTTCCTGCAGCTGTTAGAATCCAGAATTTATTACCTGTAAACCAAAATAAAGAAGAAAGTTAACCAAAAATGTAAATTAAAAAGAGTTACTTGTCACCCCTCGCCAACAATGATGCCAAAGTTTGATTGAGTTTAAACCTGCACAGAAAATACAGAATTTCAGAACTTAAGAATAGAAGTGTAAAGTACTCAATACTACCGCGATAGCACATGGCTATGCGGGTCGTGATCCATAAGAAGGGACTAGTGATGGAAGCTTTAGTTAAGTTCTCTTTTAGTTCACTAAAAATGGTTAAACTTCTTCTGTGTTCTTTAGAAAGAAAAGAGATAAAAGTTATGTTAAGTTAGAATGAAGGTAATAATTGGAGAAAGTGGTGATCTAGGAAAATAGAAAATTAAGTTAAAGAAAGAAATAAAAAGAGTGAAGAAAAGAGTTGGTGATTGGAAGTATGTTCTACACTAAGAAATCAAAGAAAAGATGGAAAGATAACTTACCTTTGATCTTTGGCACGTTTAAGTAAATTTAGAGCCGATCAGCGCATAGCCCATAAGATTAAACTTAATCCTCCATTCACATTACATCATCAAGAATTTCGACAAGCAAGTATGAAATGATATGGAGTTTAAGGAGGGATCCATCGTCATGAGCTAACGGTGGCACTCGCAAAGGCCAGGCAAGACCGATGCTATAAAAATCACTTGGATAATTATCAAAACCAAAAAGAAGATAATAGAAGAAGAAAAAAAGAACGTAAACATGTTACCTTTTGATTGCATAAAGAAACGATGAAAGAAAGGAGAAGATTACATCAGTGTCACTCTCAACATAAGTCTCTCTTACTTACATCAATCTCAGTCTAACCTATATCTACAAAGAAATAAAAATTACATTAAAATAAAAATGAAAACCTACACTAAACTAGAATAAAAATTAGTCTAAGAGTCCTTTTCAACCTATTCGTCTTCTCTGGACTTAGAATTTGCAGATATTTATAGCGAAAATGCAACAAGGGGAAGCGTTTGAAGATAGGGGGAGCAGACGCTCCCCTTCTCTAGCCAAACGGCCGTGAAAACGCAGCTTTGACCGTGAACTCGACCTAGGTGTGGCCAGGTGGCCACACCCCGGGGGGTGCAGCTCCTTGATTTCAGAATCCCTTTTTATCTCCTACTGGATTTTCATATTTAGTTTTTAGATTTGATGAAATCTCCTTTGATCTTCAGCTTTAACCAACTTTATTTGTAAAGATCCAATTTAACTGATTTTCAACTGGTTTTATCTTCTTTGATTTGCTCTGAATTGTCCTGATCCTTAATTTGAATTAATTCTAAATTAAATCAGAATTTAGATGGATTTTGGGCTTGTTTTCTCTTCCTTCTCCCTTGGTAAAGGCCCTGCAAATAACTAGACAAAAAGTAATTAAATAGCAGATAATGGTAAATATGCAATATCAGTAACCAATCAATGGTCAAGAGGGAATAGATAACTTTGTATTTTGTAGTTGGATTGTATATCCAGGACTCATGCATTGCAGTTGTAAATTTTTTTACCATTAATTTGCTGACAGGTTGTACTGAGGATGTGAGAGCCTGGGTTTTGATACCATCCTGTAACGCTCTGATCCCATGGATACAGAGATCTTACTATGATGTATATACGTAGGACGAAAATAACCTAACATATATACGCTAAACATCAGTACATGCAAGAATCAGAGAACGGAAGTACGTGGTGCATTATGCATTTAACATTAGAGTATAATTACAAATTTATCACAGGATGTGACATAATATTACAAGGATATTACATTACCGATAGGCGCAAAAGTGAGAATAGAAGGAGATATACAAGTATGAACAGTATAAAGGATGCCCACAAGTTACAAAAAGGAAACTCGAGAGTTAAGCAGGGGGGCCTGAAAGAAAAAGACCCTGGACAATCAATCACTGATCCACTATGCTACCACTGCGCCACTCTGATCAACAAGAAATCTACCATAATTCAAGCTCCGGGATCTGGACATGCAGGTCCAGGAGAGTTAGTAAGCTGCCCAACAAGTAGTAAGATGAGATCAAAAACTGTATCGTGAGCTCAACATACACAAACAAGGAATGAGGCATCAAGTAAAGTATATGTGGCAAAACTAGCTGTACAAGTAAAATATATGTGGCAAAACTAGTTGTACAAGCTCAGATTATAGATCCGTGAGATTAGTACGTCGAAGGAATAATCCAAATAAGGAAACCCTCATATATATACCATAAATCTCATGTCACCATAACTTGAGCTCATACAACCTGAGTTGCAAAACAACACGATGAATTATTAATTAGTATTTTATTAATTTTTACTCCTCCGACTCATATATCTATGTATGTATCCTGGCGCACATTCAACACACATACATTCTTATATGAGTAAGTCGAGATTAATTATTGAAAATTGATGAGAAAACTAATGAATTATGTTTACAATGGGTCTCGTGCATACCCGGAACCATGACTCATTATGTTCTGTTGCTATTACAGAACCTACCGTGAGGCGAAGTGAAGGAAACGGTTTTATTGTTTGCCCTATGAAGGGGTATAATAATTGAGTTTCTAGCACATCCCATGGAACATTTGGAGGACCACAGGTAGAACCAAAGTTTAAGTTGCACAACATACCTAATGTCATTGTAAACACAACAAAGAATTGAAGTCCATCAGTTTTTCCCTTGCGCAGTGTAAGTTGTCCTTTTTATTACCGATTATTATAGTTATCAGGAAATATAAATGAGTAGGAGCATGGTACAGGAGTACTAGAGTATAGGAGTACATGGTGTCAGTCATTACATTCCCATAATGTGACAATCATAAATCAAGTGTTAACATAGCGAGTGTCAAGTGATAACATGCAGATATCAGGTGTCAAGTGATAACATACAAGTATCAGGTGTCAAGTGACCACATGTCAAGTGATAGTACAACATACATTAACTATTATATAACACAATACAGGATAACAATACCAATACAGAAGACCGGTACGAATATCGAAAAATAATACTGTTCTTGAAAAATGATTTAAGTAAAAATTTTAAACTCTTCACAACCAGACTTAAATAATTGATTAAGCTATCAAGTAGGCAAACAGTTAAGCAAACAAGCGAGCGCGACGAACATCGAAGCGGAGCTAAGCTAAGGTGGAGCGAAGCTAACGTACAACAGTAGATGCCATTATGCTCAACGTGATTATCGCTCGCGGTACAGCTAAATGCACACAGCGAAGTGAGCGTATGAACGTTATGATACCGCACGTGGCGAAGCCACGTTCATGGCATAACTACGCTCAAACGGAGTTAGTGACAAAGTGTTGAGCGCTAGATCTGCCTGCCAGGCGTAGCATAAAGAAAGTTTTGAGGACTTTAATAAATCTCAGAGAGGTTAAGCCCAAAGGCTATAGAATAAAATCACAGATCGGTTAAGCTCGGAGGCTAAGCATGACAGAAATAAAGTTAGTAAGCAGACAAGCGAACATCCAAGCAAAACTAAGGCTGGAGCGAAGCTAGTTTATAGCGCTAGACGCTATCACGCTCGGCGTGGTTACTGCTCACGATGCGGCTAAACATACACGGTGAAGTAAACGTATAAACACTATGCTATCGCACGTGAAGCCGTGCTCATGGCATAATTACGCTCAGACGGAGTTAACAGTAAAGCGCTGACCGCCAGTCTTGCCTATCAGGCGGAGTATATGAAACCTAGATGCCTTAAGTCTGAAGACTGAATAAAGCCCGGAGGCTAAAAAACTCCCGAAGGTTAAGGGCGACCACGAAGGATTTGCCAAACACAGTAATAGAGCAGTATCACAAGCAGTATACATGTATATGTATTAAACTACGCTATTACAAGCATTCATCACACTAATACAAATATATCATACCGGTACACGTGTCCACAGAATCCAAATTTATTCCTATACCAATTCAAATACACAGTGTACAACACAAATAAAATAATCCCATAATACAATATGAAATACAAAACGCCTGTCGGAGCGGGTACCCAATAAAGTGAGAACACTTGCCTAAAATCTTTAGAATACACCGTAAAATATAGGAACTCCAAAGTCAACGAGATATGCGTTAAAATATATTAAATATAATATAGAGAAAAGGGAACTAAAGAGGGAGGAGAGAGAAACTAGAGAGGAGAGATAGGGGAGCTCACAACCCAAGTGGTCGTAGCTCACTGCTAGGAGAGAGAGAAAGGGCACGAGGAAGAGAAAGAATAGAGGAAGAGAGAACGAGAAAGAGAGAGAAAAATAAAGAAGAAAAAGAAAGAAAGAAAAAAAGAAAGAAAAAAAGAGAAAGAGAGGGGATTGCTCAGCAGCTCCTCCATAGAGGGACCTACGGCCTGGCCGTGGGCCTAGTGGCCGGCGGTGGCGCCGACTACTGGTAGGAGTAGAGGGAGAAAAATTGGAAAGGAGATGCTTGATAGTGATGAGTTATGGTGTTTTGGTGGTGGAGATGGGAAATTGAGTGTGGTGGTGATGAAATTGAAGGGAGAAGAGGAAGGAAGAGGTTGTGGTGGTGGAGTGGGAGAAGATCAAGGTGGTGGGAGCTAGGGCGGGTAATTCAAACCCGACCCGCCAGACCCAACCCGACCCGACCCAGAGTAAGTGGGTATGGGTTTGAGCTATACGGGTTTGGGTCGTAATCGGGTCGACCCACCAGACCCGATTAATAAATGGGTCGGGTCGACCCAAACCCACCAAACCCGCTAAGACCCGTTTACCTTTTTATATTTTTGATCCAGAGATTTTTTTTTTTGGGAATCATTTGTCACACCATCCGAACCAAAGGAATCCTAGGTAGCCAAAAATATTTCTTCCAGAGAAAGAAAACAAAATTAAAAAAAAAACGTAAACCTTGGTGGAAAATAAAAATAAAAACCACCCCTCTTTCTTTCTCTTTGTTTCTAATGAATGACTAATCTCCCCTCAATTTTCTTGGTATCTGAGTAAATATGTATCTCATAACTTTGTTATCAGCTTTCTTTGTACTGAAACATGTCATTCAAATGGGTCATTTGGGTCTAACGGGTCGACCCGACCCGGCCGACCTATTTAGTTAAATGGGTCAAATGGGTCGGGTCGGGTCGACCCGCATAATACTGGGTCGGGTTTGGGTTTGGATTTTTGACCCATATAAATAAATGGGTCGGGTCGACCCGACCCGATTATGGGTCGACCCATTTAAGACCCGACCCAATTAGACCCGATCCGACCCAATTGCCACCCCTAGTAGGAGTAATGGAATTGAAGGGGAGATAGTTGTGGAGGTAGATTTGAGAGGATGGTGATTTATGTGTAGTTTTGAGGAAGATGGAGAAGGAAATGGGAAAGTGGAGAGATGGTTGCACCAGGGTGGAGCTCAGCCGGCCAAGGGGACACCGTCGGCTGGGGCTTGGCCGGAGGTGGTGATGGTGGGGGATGATGAAGGTAAGGGGTGATGAGTTAAGAAAAAGGAGATGAAGATAGTAGGTATTGGAAATTGAGAGAGGAGAGTAGAGGGGTTGGGCTAGAGATGGGGGTTGTCGCCGGCCTAAGGGTCCACCAAAGGGGTCACCATTCATCTGGGAGCTGGGTGGTGGCTACTGGCCTTTTGGAGGAGAAAAGAGAGAAAGGGTGAGAAGGAAAGAGAATAAAGAGGGGGAGAATGATTAGAGAATGAGAGAAATAAAGAAGAAGAAAGATTAAATAGGAGAGGGGAAGTTTGAGTCCCGCATCCAACACTGGGGGGAGACCCGCGTCAAGTCAGGTCCGTGCCAAGAGGAGGGTCGCGTCCAGGGTTGGGGAGATAGAGAGAGTAAAGTGGGATATTTTGGGGGAACTGTGGAGAAGAAAAATAGGAAAAAGAAAATAAAAGAAAATGAAATAGAGGAAGAAAGGAGAGGAAAGGGGAAAAGGAAAAGAAAAGAAAAAAAAAGAAAAGAAAAGAAAGAAGATAAGGAAAATGCCCGGGCAAAACTTTCAGATTCGGTAAAACACAAATATTATTTTATTCGGCCAAAATTTGACAACTTCAGAAAGGTCCTCAAAAAAAATTTAAATAAAAAATAATATATTGAGAATTATGGTGAAATCTGATTCAAGAAATTCAATCCCATTTGCAAATTAAAAATCTTGAAATCAATTGACGATACTAGCCGGCACCAATTCGGTCGAATTTTGATTAATTCAGAAAAATCCCCAAAAATGTGTTAAGATATAAAATATGATCTTGAGAAAGAATGCGAAAGCAATTTTAAAAATTCAATTCTATTTGTAAATTAAAAATCTGAAAATCGACTGGCGTTACCGATCGATACTGATTTTAAAGATTTTGTAAAATAATTCAAAACAAATCCAGAAAATTATGAAAAATCTAAAATATTGAAAAAATAATATTTAAAACTGAAATCAGTCAAATCTGACTACCAAAAAGGTTAAATCAAGTGGTACACTGGGATCGGATCCTGGTTCGGACTCGGGCTAGCTATGAGTCCAAAAATCTGGATTCGATACTAACTAATAGTATAAATAATCACAAAATAAAAATAATTACAAGAAAACTATGAAAATACAATCAAAAAATTGAAATACTATCTAAGTACATATTTCGGGGACGGGGCGTTATAGCAAGAGAATTTTCAATGAAGGACTTGGGTCTGCGAAGAAAATACTTGGAATGAGAATCAGTAAAAAGAGGAAGAAGGCTGTTGAAGCTATCACAAGCAGAGTACATTAGGAAGGTGTTGAGGAGGTTTAACATGGTGGATGCTAAACATGTAAACGTCCCGCTAGGAGGCCACTTTAAGCTCTCAAGGGCACAAGAATCGAAGACTGAAGATAATAAGCCTCTCATGTTGAAGGTGTCATATGCATTAGTTGTAGGTAGCTTGAAGTATACTATGATCTGTACGAGGCCAAATATTACTCAAGCAATGAGAGTTATTAGCAGATACATGAGCAATCCTGGACAGAAGCAGTGGAAAGCAGTTAAGTGGATCTGGAGATATCTAAAAGAAAGTTTAGATATGACTTTGTGTTATGAAGGCACATACGTTCTTCTGCACAGATATGTTGATTTTGATTTTGCAGGTGATTGATTAGTCTCTAAAACTACATATTTCATACCACATCTTAACATTTATTTAATATTAAATTCTGCTAATAATATCTCTCTTGTTTGTTTCTAGGTCCATGGTGTGCAACGAAGAAGAAGACCCAAAATTACGATTTAATTGGTGATTAAAGGCCTATAAAGATAGTCATAGACCTAGGAGGGTGATTCTGTCAAAATCAGGGACCCAAAACTCAAAACCGCGACATGCAGCTGATAGGGGGCGACAGGACAGCGCGCGGCAGGCGGCCGCGCTCGCATGGCCGTACTATGACCGCGAAAATGCGGCTATAACGCGACCATAGCCGCATTTTCGCGGCCATACGGGCGCGGCCGCGCCCTTGCTTTGGGCCAGGGTTTGCCCCCTGGCCCTCCCTTTCCCCTGGTGCCTATATATACCCCCTGGGTTTTGCAGAGAGGAGATATGCAGAGTTTAGGGTAGTTTTTATCTCCATTTTGTAGTTTAAGATAGTTTAGATTAGTGTTCTTCTTCTTTCTCCTTTATATTTTTCATTTCTTGTAGATCTTATAATAGGGAGAGAGAGTGGTACAAGTTGGGAAGCAAGAGTGCTTGTAATAGAAGGTAACAATCTATGAAAGGTGCTCTCTTAATTTATCTTTGTTTTCTTCTCTCTAATCCCTTTTATATGTGTAGCAAATCTTTTCTCTCATAGCAACTAACTACTAACCACTAATTAGTCTAAACTTTTACTTGATAATCCACATGAATCTAATAGCCTCTACTTGGCCTTACTCTTGCAAGAGTCATTGATGGCTCATGATGATGCATTCTAACACTCTAACATCTAACTCTCTAATAAGCTAACATTACTTTATTCCATGCTTGCTCTTGTTGGGTTTTGATGATTGAAGGGTAGCTTGCACTTGTTGGTTGAATTTGGATGTGAAAGTTAACATATGAGTCATGCTTTGTAAAGCTCTTGAACTAAGGACTAGTGATGACCAATGATACATGTGAGGCAACTATCACTAAGAGGTTAGCATGTTAGTGGAGTCATTAGTAGTTAGTAGCCATGGGTTTTCTTTCTTTTTCACTTTGTTTTAGAAACAATATCAAAAATCACAAAAAACTATTTCTTTTATGTTTCTCACTTCTTCGTGTTTTACCGTACTCTTCTCTTTTCATTCTTTGTTTTCTTTTCTTTTAATTCTTTAAAATTTGAAGAACACTTAACATACACGTGAACATACCGTGTAAGCTTCTATCACCTCCCGTCCTTGTGGATTCGACTCGTTTTAGCCTCTATGCTATAACGGAAGTATCGAGGAAGCCAAAGCACATACACTTTAAATATCGATTTCAAAACATACACTTTTCGGCTCGGTTTTCCACCGATCAAATTTTGGCGCCGTTGTCGGGATGGAAACGGTTTGATTTCACGTTTTTGTTAACTTTTCTTCTTTATTTTTTGATGTGCAGGTTAAAGTTTTAGCATTGCGGAGATCCACACTTGCTTTTGTATAGTTGGGAAAACTCTTATATATTCTTATACTCTACTGCTAATTTTTGTTTATATTACCCGTGCACTGTAAATAATTTTAAGAACTAAAATACAGAAATTGGATGCTTTAAATGGTTTAGACATTTACATCTAGACACGTGTCAATTTTTATTCCAATATACTGTATTTTATTCTTGTGTTGTTGTGATATTGATAGGAGGTGTACATATGGCATTGCATATAGTATAAGAAAAATACGTGGGTGATTTACTCTCTTTATGTGTTCATTCTTATCTATATTGCATACTTGCACGAACTAAAAGGGCAAAACCCAATACAATATAAGGTGCGGAAGTCATTACCTTCTCTTAGCCTAAAAATCACCTCCCCACTCACACAACCCAAACCTAAATGAACTTTGCTAGACGTTGGCCCCTAGGGACATCTTGGACTCATTTATTGACCTAAGGGGGAAGTTGTTAGAAGTTGTCTCTTGTCAAATCGGTGTCTAAGGTTGTGAATTGAGAGGCGAAACTTAAAAGAACAGTGGTTTGGCATAATTAGGCCGTTGCTCCGGCACGGATACCTCCCACTGATCTTGCCCCTACTTGGCCGATTAACTCGTGGTCAGATTTTGACAATGTACCCTCCGTGGCCAGTCTAACTAGTTAGGAGTCGTTTAGGTCTAAGTCAACTCTAGCATAGGCTTGTTTCCTTTTTCTTTTTGTTTGTTTGTTTGTTTTCTTTTTTGTAAATTGTGATATGGATTTCAACAACAACAATTTTTTCAACCCAAATATGAATCCATATTTCACTCCGACCTTATTTGACTCGGATAACTCAAATCCGACTATGTACAATATGAACCAACTATATATGCTGGGTTGGGATTATCCGACTCAATATGACTCATATCCCCAATCTTATGACCATAATTTTCAAAATAATTTTAACTCTTCATAGAGTCAATTGGGATTCACCTCCCCCGAGTCAAATTTTCAACCACCTTGTCCACAATATTCATTCCCTGATTCGGCTTCATCTCCATTTTGTGTTCCACCAACTGAGAAAAAAATCCAATTTGGAAAGGAGTATGAAAGTCATGCTTGAGTCCCAACAACAAATTCAAACTTTGCTCAATTCACAATCTTTCCCAAATCAAACTCCATATACTCCTTTTCTAGAACATCTAATTGAAGAAGAATCTGAGCTAGAAGAGCATTTGGAAGTCTTTTGAGATAAATTGCAACGATTTCAAATTATGTTGGACTCATCATCTCAGCCAAATTTTTAAGAGTCCTACTCATCTTTTCCAATCTCACTGATTCAAAATGAACAACCATCAATACTGGACTTGAGTATGGAACCCTTGCGTGAGTCCGAGCAGCAATTGCAAAATCCGATGGACTCACAATTTCACCACAATTTATAAAATCAACTTCCATACTCACCTTTTCAAGAAGAATCAATTGCAAAAAGTATTGAAGACATGATTCCGACTCCAAATTCTGTTATCCGGCCTTTCAGTAGGTTAGACTCACTAATGAGCGAATTGATCAATGAGAGTAAAGAAAGTCTTTCTTGTCGACCTTTGACCGATCCTTATATCCCTAACTCTACTGATTTGACTCAAGAATCACGTCATTTTAAAAATTCAGTTTCAATTTTATCATACTAACCTGAACTTGACCGACATAAACCTCTTGACATTTTGACAAGTTATCTTTTTCCTAAATTGAACTTGAGCTTGAAAGTGTTCCTGAACCTCATGTTGGTGATTCCATTTCACTTTTGATTCAATATTGACTCTGGTATCTTTACTAGCTTTTTTCTCTATTTCGGAGTTAACACTGAATCCTGTACTAGTACACTATAAAATAGAATCACCAATATCTTATGATCATATTTCATTAATGGGGAAAGTATGTGAACATCAATTCTTTGGTTTAAACCCTATTTTTGAACCAATTTCGACTCTCATTGTTCACTTTTGACTTGATCTGAGTCAAATTTTTGAGTCGGTATCAGTTTTTATTCCTGATCCATCATCTCCCAAAATCACACTTTATTGTTGGATAAGGATGTTGAAGAAAATGACTCAGTAATTTTTGAAAATTGAAAATTAGATGGGGATAAGTTTTTAAATAAGACCATTCAGTCAATCATTCTTTTACTGGGTCGCATTAGAGAGGCCATTGGTGGGTTTCTATAAGATCCACGATATCTTAATTGGGCAGCAACGATTGGCCTAGTCGGACCACCACCGGAGCCACCACCCATGAGGAAATTTTTCTTCCCTCTCCATTTGTTTCATATACCATGAGGAAATTTTTCTTCCCTCTCCATTTGTTTCATATATATACACATTCACGATGCATTGAGGATAATGCATGAGATAAGTATGGGGGAAGGTTTACTAATGTAGGTTGCTTTAAATTTTCTTTCTTTTACACTTCTTTTTAGGAGCTTTTTTAAAAAAATTTTGAATAAAAAACTCTTTTCTTTTCTTTTTACAAAACTTTTTGAAATAAGGGAAATAGTTCTGATTTATTTTTAAGAAAATTAAGATTATTTTAGGAATTAGGAAGATCTAAAATTATGCAATTTTAAACTGAGTCAAAATAATAGATCTTGTTTAAATTTTAGGATAAGAAAGTAAGATTGGAAAGATAATTTGATCTTGAATTTTTTGCCTTAGATTTATGCACTCCACACTTACACAATTTTTTGGGATTGAAATAAAGACTGATATAACCATAAAAAAATAAAAAAATGATGATAATAGAAATCACTTATTGAAGTTTGGGTAATTATGCTTCAGGATGCATGATTATTTACGCCTAAAACGGTGGATAAAAATAAAAATAATCCCCTTTAGTTTTGTGGCCTTGTTTACTCGAGTCCTTAAGTCCGAGGGATGTTTTCTCATCTGGTGCCCTAAGATCATCTGGTTTGAGAGTCACCGACTAAAGGCTCACTACCTGGGTAAATAAGAAAGTCTAAGAAAACTAAAGAAAGAAAAAATATATAAATAAAAAATATATACATACATAAATAAATGGTATGCAAGTTAGAGTCGATATCCCAAAAAGCTTCGCTGTTCACAAAGTGCATATTTTTCTAAGAGTTTTATGAAAGATCAAAAAATCAATTCAATTTTAAATTCTTACATTTAATTTATAACAAGATTTTACATTTTGACTTAGTTTAAGGAAGAACAATTTCTGGTTAACCTCTGACCTTGGATCACTTATATTTTCGCAAAAATATTTCAACATTTTTTTCTATTTCAAAATGTGTTTTTAAAATACTAACATTTGATTTCTTTCTTTATGGATTTTGTGGGTGTAATCCGTTGAAAACCCTCAGGAGACAAAACTCCTCTTCTAGGGAAAACCTAGAGGTTTAACGGCTTGTTACACATGCTCAGTGCAATCGCGTCACTTACGAAAGTAGTGTAATAATTCCTTAGTTTTTTATTTTGCTCGGGACGAGCAAAAGATAAGTGTGGGGGTGTGGTTAGTCTCTAAAACTGCATATTTTATACCATATCTTCACATTTATTTAATATTAAATTCTGCTAATAATACCTCTCTTGTATGTTTCTACGTCTATGGTGTGTAATAAAGAAGAAGACCCAAAATCACCATTTAATCGGTGATTAAAGACCTATAAAGATAGCCATTGACCTAGGAGGGTGATTCTGTCAAAATCAGGGACCCAAAACCCAAAACTGAGACAAGCAGCCGATAGGGGGACGATCGGATCGGCCGCGCGTGCACGGCCATACGGGCGCGGCCGCGCGTTACTTTGGGCCAGGGTTTACCCCTGGCCCCCTTTTCCCTGGTGCCTAAAATACCCCCGGGGTTTTGCAGAGAGGAGATATGCAAAGTTTAGGGTAGTTTTCATCTCCATTTTGTAGTTTAGGGTAGTTTAGGATAGTTTGGGTTAGTGTTCTTCTTCTTCCTCCTTTGTATTTTCTATTTCTTGTAGATCTTATAATAGGGAGAGAGAGCGATACAAGTTGGGAAGCAAGAGTGCTTGGTGTCGAGCAGAGGCGGAACGAGGAATAAATTTTGGGATACCATTAGTTATGTTTTCATGCTGGACAGTGGAGTAGTAAGCTGGGTGTCGAGTAGAGGCAGAACGAGGAATAAATTTTTGGATAGGCTGCAACTTTTTATAACTTATGCTTATGAATTATATGAATTTGTCAAAAGAATAAAATAATATTCTCTACTAAATCAGAAGTAGAACCAGAAATAAATTTGCCAAAAGAAAATCAAAATAGAAGGGGGTTTAAGGTAATATATGGGAAAAAGTTTACAAAAATATATGAAAACCTGGGTCGGGCTGTAGCCAGGCCCAGCCAACCAATGAGTCCGCCTCTGGTGTCGAGGCTGCAGAAGATAGTTACCTTATTTACGACAGAAGCTGAATATGTTGCAGCAACAGAAACTTTCAAGGAGTTGATATGGTTGAAGAATTTTTATGAAAAAGTTTTAGAAGAAGCATGTGAGCCCTTTACTGCACAGTGATAACCAGAGTGCTATAGGCCTTGCCAATAATCCAGTCTCTCATGACAGAACTAAGCACATTGATATGCAGTACCACTTTATTCACATACTTTTGAAGGATGGTGTGTTGTCACTAGAGAAGATACACACAAGTCAGAAATCCTGCAGATATGTTGACCAAGGTGGTCACGATGGATAAGATGAAAAACCTGTTCAGTTCTGGGGGTCTTCAAGGCTGAGGATCTGGAATTGAGTCGCATCAAATTTACTATGAGTTGAGAGTTGGTAGAGTACGAGAGAGAGATGGAATGTTATTGCTGTGTCAATAATCAATCTCCAAGTGCGAGATTATTGAGTTGTGGAGCCTAATTATTTCCTTCACGATTTATCACCCTACGCAGAGTTATTACGCGAATCGACTTGTGAGATCAAATCGCAATAGGGGTTGGAAGAGGGCAGAGAGCCCCTCCCGGTGGCTCGAGGGTGGAGACCCCGAAACACAATTACTTTAAGAAGTTTCTCTTCCAGATCCCAAAGCGAAGGTGAAGCACTCCTGGTAAAGTGGTTGGCAAGTTTTGAGTTTTAGATTGAGGGCAAGGTTGGAGTCTCGCTCCGAAGTAGCAGCTTGGTATCACTTCAGAGGAGCACTCCGAAGCATTTAAGCCAAGAAGCACTCCAAAACGACAGTGTAGGAGATGCATAGCGGAGAAGTGGTCCAGTCTGGAAGCTTCGTAGCCCGTAAAACTTAGGGAACACGTCAAGGGCAGTTTGGCAATTTTATAACTTGTAGCCATAGTTTTCTATAAAAAGCGGTGCGCCGTCATTAGGGTTATGTTTGTGTATATCATTGTAAATACAGAGTGACTGTGAGGTTCTTTCCTCTTCTCTTGTAATATCTCTGATAATATAGTGGATTTGCATGCAGCTCCGTGATTTTTTCCCCTATTTTGGTTTTCCATGTAAAATTATGATGTCTTTGATTGTGTATTTGATCTATGTTCTTTCTTCTTTCCAATTTGTTTCTCAACAACATGTATCCTTTTCAGTCTACAACAACAAGATGATACTCTTTAAAGAGAAGAATACCACCTTATGTTTTGGCCCTATTTAGTGGAGATTTTTGTACTAGCCATTTTGACTTATTTAATATACTTGTCACTTACTAATTTATGCTATATGGCTCTTTTCTTGTAAAGCTTATGCCGTAAGGCATTTTTTTTGGGGGGAAAAATCTTATTTTGAATTTAATTACAAAAATAGGCCTGCTTAGAATTTATTTACAAAATCGACCTCCTTTCAGCTACGTTAGTGCGTTATGCAATTGTCCCACTCGCGTGACATATTTTTTAATTTTTCCCCTCCTTTTGCTGCGTCAAAGGGTTGGCAAGTCGGGACTTTAAAGACTTGTTTTAGTTAAGTCTGGGGTTACCAACCCCAACATAACATTTGTTTTAATTTTTTTTTGAAAAGTTTACTGAGAGAATTACCGGAAGTGGGGGGTGGAGAGAGAGGTGATAAAAAATTGACCAAATCTACTTCCAGGGTTGGCAATTCCGGTCATAGGAAAAACCCAAAAAAACTAAAATAAATGCAATAGTAGCAAGATATTAAGGTTTGCGCTTTGTCTGTCAAAAGTCAATTTTTACAAATAAATTCAGGGAGAACTATTTTTAAAATTAAATTCAAAAATAGGATTTTTTTTGAAAATTTTGCTACAACCACCTACTTTGCTTTATAATTAGAAAAAAATCAACTTCATAATTTGTTCATTACATTCTCATCCACATCAGCTAAACTGATTCTTCCCAACCACTGCTTCTTTGTATATTTTTATTTCCCCTTTTATCCTTCCCCACTACCCCAAACGTTGCTCTCCCCGCAACCTTGACCCCAACGGAGAGTAATTCGCCGGACGGCCCGTGCGTTCAGGTCAACGTGGGAGTTGGAAGGGGGTGGGGAGCCGCCCTCCCTGGGGTCTCAGGAGGCGGAGCCCCTGGACCAATTATTTTTGCGATTGACTTTTTGCAAATCTCCTTTGTTTGTGCTCGCGATGAGATCTGTTTGTGTTTTGTGATTGATATGGTATTTAGATCTGAAAAATATTAGGGTCATTCGATGTCAGTGAGTGGGGGTTCTACTGATGATGCCATGCTGATATGAGGACTGCGACTCATCATCGCAGATCTCTGTGTGGACTGCGAATTTTTTATTAGAAGACTGCGACTATGATCACGGTCCTTTTATAAATTGAAAATTAGTGCATTTTGTGTAACGCCCCGTTCCCGCGGATACGGAGACGTTACTGCGACGTATATACGCAGGTCAGAAATACCCTCTCATATATACGCTAAGTATCAGTACAGGAAAGAATCAGAGTACGGAAGCATGTGGTACATTATACATTCCAACATATGAGTACAATTGCAAAGTTATCACCAGATGTGATAAATATTACAAGAATATTACATCACTGATAAGCGCAAATGTGAGAATACAAAGAGATGAACATGTATAAACAGTATAAAGGCACTCACGAGTTTACAAAAGGAAAACTCGAGAGGCGCACAGGGGGGCCTGGAAGGATAGAGCTTCAAATGGTCTGCTGGAGATCCAAGCTACCGCTGCACCTCTCAGGTCAGCAACAAAGAGAATCCCCTAGCCCCAAACAATAGGACCTGGACATGAGGATCCAGAGGAGTCAGAACTCCCCCAGCAAGTGGTGATGCGAATGCCAGATGGCGTGCCAAGATAAGTACAAGTGTATCGATAAAACCGAATCGTAATCATACATTGAGAACCATGTTGTGAGCATAAGCATGCAGAAGCAAGTAGAGACAATAATCGATATCAAGCCGGGAGCATTCATGATATAACATGATAAAAGCAGGTAACGAGGCGATGAATAAAGTAGACAAGGCAACACCAGATATCTCCTAAACTAACATAAAACCGATAAAACTGATAAAACTGAATAAAACTAATTACAAGCAAAACCGATCGCACCAGCTCAGGTCACGGCTCCATGAGACTAGTACATCGAAGGAATAATCCAAACAAGGAAACCCTCATCTATATACCTTTATCCCATGTCACCGTAATCCAAACGCATACAACCCGTGTTACAAAACAACACAACAAATTGTATATTAGCATCTTACTATAATTGGGGCCGTCTAAGTTGTAGGCTTCAGTATGCGTCCCATTCCACATACTTCCACTCACAACTTATAGAGCAAGTTATTTGGATACTAATAAAGTTCGATGAATCATGTTTCGGATGGGCCCCGTACATGCCCAGGACAACGGTCCAGGAGTATCCGGTGCTGAGCCGGAACGTACCGCTAGGTACTGGGACTTATTTACGCCCGAAAAGGAATAGAGTATCGCAGATCCCATAGAAATAGGCCTAGGGCGTGTGCATACCTGGCAGGAATAAACAGGAGTAAGGGTGCCAGCTCACCCCACGGAATCCCTGGTGGCCGCCAGGTGATCCCTCAAGTATGTGGCCACGCGTGACTCGATAAGACCACCATAAACATAATTAATCAGGGCCCATCAGTTTCCCCCAAACCGGGTGCAAGTTGTCTTTAAATAATTTAATATGCAATTAGCAATTCACAGAAATAAAAGGATCAGGACATGATCAGGAATTCAGGAGTACATGAATACTATAGATTCGGGTCACTGTATATATAATACAGGATAATAAGCACATGATTCAAGTCACAGTATGTGATACAGGATAACAAGTATAGTATTCCCGTAAATGTGGTAATCACAGGTCAAGTATTAATATATCAGGAGGCAGGTGGTAAGTCATGTCATAATGAGGAGCAACTGCTAAGTAGTAAGTCATGTCATAACGAGGAGCAAGTGATAAGAGATAACATAACAGGAGCAGGTGTCCAGTAGTAGCATGGTAAATGATAACACATCAGTTGTCAAGTGATACAGACAGGTGTATGTCAAGTGATACATAATGCAAATACAAGTTGATCCGATAAAAGGGGAAAATCGAATGGAGGCGAGGACACTCGCCTAGAACTTCAGAAAATACTGCGGAATCCCAAGCTCTGGAATCCAGGTAATCAACGCGTAAACGCATTCAATATAAAGGAGGAGAGAGAATGGAGACGCGGGAATCGCAGACGCGGGAGTCGCGTCGCGCAGAGGCCCAAACGCGGGGTTCGAGACCCGCGTTAAAACTAGGGACGAGACGAACACAGACGCGGGTATGAGCTCCGCGTCGTGTTAACACAAGAACGCGAGGATCACGTTAAATAATTACTCAGACGCAGGGGGTAAAATCTGCGTCTAGTAATCACACAACAAGAGAAAGGGGGAGACAGGGAAAAAGGGGAGACGCAGGAAATGAGGGAGAAGTGGGAGACGCAAGGGAAAAGAGGAGAGGGGGGACGCAGGTTTTGAATTAATAGGAAAGGAAGAAAAAAAGAAGGAAAGAAAAGAGAAAGAAAGAAAGAATGAATGAAGGGAAGAAAAGGAAGAAGGAAAGGAATGATAAGAAAGAAGAATGGAAGGGGGATGGTCGGTCAGGTTGCCGGAGATGGTCGGAGACGGCCGGAAGTGGCCGGAGACAGGTGGCCAAAGCCCCAAAAGAGAAGGTGGTTGATGGTGTAAGTGTAGTTCAAATGAAAAAAATGAAGATTTTAAAATGGTGTTTCGGAGGACGAACCTATAGCTCGTTGGAAAGAGAATGACGAGGAGAAAAAGATGGTATGGCTGGTGGTGGTTAAGGTGGTGGAAATGGTGGTGAAGTTAGTGGAGAAGATGGGTTTTTTGGTTAGAATGGAGGAAGAAGATGGTGATGAAGATGGTGTTGTGGTTGTTGTTGTTGTTGGAATGGTGGAGTAGATGGAGGGGAGAATGGTGGAGGAAATGGTGGTGGAGAAAGGTGGAGATGGAGGGTGATGATGGCCGGCCAAGAAGGGAAGCTTGCTTGGCTGCGTTGCTTGCTGTTGGCTGGAAAAGGAAGATGAAAAGAAAATAATGAAAGAGAGAGAAGGAGTGGGGGTGGTTATATAAAGGAGGGAAATGACTATTATAATATTGCCATTCCCACCTTTACATAAGGAAACTTGCGTCTCCACAAAATGGCTGCGTCCCTATGAAATAAAATCCGCGTCTGGGCAAACAAGCTAGATGCGGAGATAAAAGCCGCGTCCAGGAAAAATGCGAAAGTTGCGTTTGGTGAAAAAGACAAAAAGTCATGGTGACAAGTTGCAGGGTATAGCATTAAATGCAGTATGGAGAGGATCTCTGCATTAAATGTTGAATCTAGGTTAGGTGAAACTCGCGTCTAGCGAGGAGAGAGAAAATAGAGAAAAGAGAAAATAAAATATCTGGATAGAATTCCGGTATTTGGGAAAACACCGAAAACTCCAGAAAAGTCCAAAAATTTAAGTAGCTTGGAAAGCTTCCCAAAAATTCTCAAAAATAATAAATATTATTTAAAGATTTTTGATGAAATCGGTTTTCAGAAATTCCCATTTTCAAAATAAAAATCCTGAAGTCAACCGTCAATACCGGTCTATACCGGGTCGGCCGGATTTTGATAAATTCTGAAAAATCTCAGAAAATGCCAGAAAGGAGAAAATATAATTCTAAGAAGTATTATGAAAGTGAAATTAAGAAATTTGATTACAATTGTAAGTTAAAATTCCTGGAATCAACCAGTGATACTGGCCGACACCAAATCCAGTGGAATTTCGATAAATTTAGAAAAATCTCAGAAAAAGTATTTAGATAGAAAATGTGATTTTAAGAAGTTATGAGAAAGTCGTTTCCTAAAATTCAACTCCGTTTGTAAATTAAAAATCTGAGAATCGGTCAGTGGTATTGGTCGACACCGGTTTTAAAGATTTTCAATTTAATTCTAAAAAATTTCAGAAAATCATGAAAAATCTAAAATATTGGAAAATGATATTTGAAACTGAAATCGGTCAAATCCGAATACCAGAAAGACTAAATCGAGTAATAACCTGAGATCGGGTCCCCGGTTCAGACTAGGGCTGAGTCCGAGTCCACGAATCCGGATCCAAGGTCAAACGATCATATAAATAATTCATAATACAAAACAAATATAGAAGGTAAATCAAAAAAATATGATCGAGAAATCTGAATATGCAACTAAGTACGTATTCCCGGAGCAGGGTGTTACATTCCACCCACCTTACAAAAATTGCGTCCTCGCAATTTCGATAAGGGGAAGATGAACACAGGAGAGACCAGGGTCGACAATGAGAGAATGATAAAGTAG
Organism: Agave tequilana; assembly: GCA_038442645.1. Classification (NCBI taxonomy): domain Eukaryota; kingdom Viridiplantae; phylum Streptophyta; class Magnoliopsida; order Asparagales; family Asparagaceae; genus Agave; species Agave tequilana. Next base: position 332,698 of record JAVJIF010000869.1, on the reverse strand, counting down.
AATATTTACGAAAGATTACCAACTCAAAACACAAAAGATCAGGGTAGCGGTTATAGTGATATCCTCAAGATTCCTGTTCTGGATACTGGGTTTCATAATCTGCTGCTGCTTCGCCTGATGCCTCCGCTGTCATGTTGTAGACTTGGCCCCTGCCAGGATCTGCTCTATTTCTTGTTCCTCTCTGTGGCTGATCATACTGTTGGGGCGGGAATGGAGCTCTTCGGTCAACGGGTTCTGGGTCCCTCCTCAGTGGTGGAGCTGGAAGTGCCGGGGGTGTCGCTAGTACTAGAAATGTTGATGGCGTTGGATAGGTCCTCGTGAATGGTCAACCACCGGTTGAGTGATTAGAGGATCCACATACCAAACATAGTCCATTAGCCCTTCTGCAGTTGCGTTGGAGGTGTGCGGGCTTTTGGCAGTTCCCGCATATCATCTGCTAAGGGGGAGGTCGGAATGGTCGCTTGACTATCGGCTCGTTGGTGGTCCTGGCTGCGTCTTCTTCGTTCATCAACTGAAAGGGTCTCTTTATTGATTTGTTCTGAACCTGGTTCTCATTCTTCCTCCCCAGTCCTCGTTCTACTTCACGGGCAATGGAGAGAACCTGGGAGTATGTCTTCAGCTGTTGAGGAATAAGATACATCTGGACATCCATCTTCAGCCCTTGCTGAAATCTGCTCGCCTGTTTTTCTTCGTCTGCTACCATGTAGGGAGCAAATCTGCTGAGCCTCAAGAATTCAGCAGCATATTCATCCACTGATCAGTTGCGCTGCTGCAGGCGGATAAATTGTTCTTCCATGTCCCTTTGAGCTGTTGCAGGGAAGAATCTCTTGTAGAAACCCTTTGAGAACTGGTCCCATGTGATGGGTTTCTCCAGTGTTCTTCTGCCAACCACCATGTTCGGGCCATATCCTTCAATTGTATCTTGGCCACTTCCACTTGGTTCTCATCAGGGACTCGGGCCGCCTTCAAAAGATCTGTTGTATCTATCAGCCACTGTTCTGCATCAGGGGCTTCTCTGTGCCTGAAAAGATCGCCGGCTGTAATCTCCTGAAGTTCGACACGTTGCCTGGCCTTTGCTCTCGGGGTGCAACTAACAGTCCTTGACGTAGAAGCTCTGTCTATTATTATTGACTCTGCATCATCCCTTGAAGTATTCTAATCATACCATCATTGTCTCTGCTGGATCCATCTTGAGAAGTACCAGCACTATTACGTGTTCCCCGTCTTTCCATATTTGAGTTGGTTGGAGTGGGTAAATAGAAGAAGCTGGAAGGTAAAAGATTGAAGGTCTCAGGATTCAAGGAATGGGTCAGAAGGAAGGGATAAATAACTCTGTACTTGTAGTTGGATTGTATAACCAGGACTCTTGTATTCCAGTTGCAAATTTCTTTACCATTAATTTACCGTCTGGACGTACTGAGGATGCGAGAGCCTAGGCTCTGATACCACCCTGTAACGCCCCGTTCCCGCGGATACGGAGACGTTACTGCGATGTATATACGCAGGTCAGAAATACCCTCTCATATATACGCTAAGCATCAGTACAGGCAAGAATCAGAGTACGGAAGCATGTGGTGCATTATACATTCCAACATATGAGTACAATTGCAAAGTTATCACCAGATGTGATAAATATTACAAGAATATTACATCACTGATAAGCGCAAATGCGAGAATACAAAGAGATGTACATGTATGAACAGTATAAAGGCACTCACGAGTTTACAAAAGAAAAACTCGAGAGGCGCACAGGGGGGCCTGGAAGGATAGAGCTTCAAATGGTCTGCTGGAGATCCAAGCTACCGCTGCACCTCTCAGGTCAGCAACAAAGAGAATCCCCTAGCCCTAAACTCCAGGACCTGGACATGAGGATCCAGAGGAGTCAGAACTCCCCCAGCAAGTAGTGATGCGAATGCCAGATGGTGTGCCAAGATAAGTACAAGTGTATCGATAAAACTGAATCGTAATCATACATTGAGAACCATGTTGTGAGCATAAGCATGCAGAAGCAAGTAGGGACAGTAATCGATATCAAGCCGGGAGCATTCATGATATAACATGATAAAAGCAGGTAACGAGGCGATGAATAAAGTAGACAAGGCAACACCAGATATCTCCTAAACTAACATAAAACCGATAAAACTGATAAAACTGAATAAAACTAATTACGAGCAAAACCGATCGCACCAGCTCAGGTCACAGCTCCATGAGACTAGTACATCGAAGGAATAATCCAAACAAGAAAACCCTCATCTATATACCTTTATCCCATGTCACCGTAATCCAAACGCATACAACCCGTGTTACAAAACAACACAACAAATTATATATTAGCATCTTACTATAATTGGGGCCGTCTAAGTTGTAGGCTTCAGTATGCGTCCCATTCCACATACTTCCACTCACAACTTATAAAACAAGTTATTTGGAAACTGATAAAGTTCGATGAATCATGTTTCGGATGGGCCCTGTACATGCCCGGGACAACGGTCCAGGAGTATCCGGTGCTGAGCCTGAACGTACCGCTAGGTACCGGGACTTATTTACCCCCGAAAAGGAATAGAGTATCACAGATCCCATAGAAATAGGCCTAGGGCGTGTGCATACCCGGCGGGAATAAACAGGAGTAGGGGTGCCAGCTCACCCCACGGAATCCCTGGTGGCCACCAGGTGATCCCTCAAGTATGTGGCCACGCGTGACTCGATAAGACCACCATAAACATGATTAATCAGGGCCCATCAGTTTCCCCCAAACCGGGTGCAAGTTGTCTTTAAATAATTTAATATGCAATTAGCAATTCACAGGAATAAAAGGATCAGGACATGATCAGGAATTCAGGAGTACATGAATACTATAGATTCGGGTCACTGTATATATAATACAGGATAATAAGCACATGATTCAAGTCACAGTATGTGATACAGGATAACAAGTATAGTATTCCCGTAAATGTGGTAATCACAGGTCAAGTATTAATATATCAAGAGGCAGGTGGTAAGTCATGTCATAATGAGGAGCAACTGCTAAGTAGTAAGTCATGTTATAACGAGGAGCAAGTGATAAGAGATAACATAATGGGAGCAGGTGTCCAGTAGTAGCATGGTAAATGATAACACATCAGTTGTCAAGTGATACAGACAGGTGTATGTCAAGTGATACATAATGCAAATACAAGTTGATCCGATAAAAGGGGAAAATCGAATGGAGGCGAGGACACTCGCCTAGAACTTCAGAAAATACTGCGGAATCCCAAGCTCTGGAATCCAGGTAATCAACGCGTAAACGCGTTCAATATAAAGGAGGAGAGAGAATGGAGATGCGGGAATCGCTGACGCGGGAGTCGCGTCGCGCAGAGGCCCCAAACGCGGGGTTCGAGACCCGCGTTAAAACTAGGGACGAGACGAACACAGACGCGGGTATGAGCTCCGCGTCGTGTTAACACAAGCACGCGAGGATCACGTTAAATAATTACTCAGACGCAGGGGGGTAAAATCTGCGTCTAGTAATCACACAACAAGAGAAAGGGGGAGACAGGGAAAAAGGGGAAACGCAGGAAATGAGGGAGAAGTGGGAGACGCAAGGAAAAAGAGGAGAGGGGGGACGCAGGTTTTGAATTAATAGGAAAGGAAGAAAAAAAGAAGGAAAGAAAAGAGAAAGAAAGAAAGAATGAATGAAGGAAGAAAAGGAAGAAGGAAAGGAAAGATAAGAAAGAAGAATGGAAGGGGAATGGTCGGTCAGGTTGCCGGCGACGGCCGGAGATGGTCGGAGACGGCCGGAAGTGGCCGGAGACGGGTGGCCAAAGCCCCAAAAGAGAAGGTGGTTGATGGTGTAAGTGTAGTTCAAATGAAAAAAATGAAGATTTTAAAATGGTGTTTCGGAGGACGAACCTATAGCTCGTTGGAAAGAGAATGACGAGGAGAAAAAGATGGTATGGCTGGTGGTGGTTAAGGTGGTGGAAATGGTGGTGAAGTTAGTGGAGAAGATGGGTTGTTTTGGTTAGAAATGGAGGAAGAAGATGGTGATGAAGATGGTGTTGTGGTTGTTGTTGTTGTTGGAATGGTGGAGTAGATGGAGGGGAGAATGGTGGAGGAAATGGTGGTGGAGAAAGGTGGAGATGGAGGGTGGTGATGGCCGGCCAAGAAGGGAAGCTTGCTTGGCTGCGTTGCTTGTTGTTGGCTTGAAAAGGAAGATGGAAAGAAAATAATGAAAGAGAGAGAAGGAGTGGGGGTGGTTATATAAAGGAGGGAAATGACTATTATAATATTGCCATTTCCCTCGGCTCATTACTGCTACATGCATATTGTCACTCTGCCATGGATACGCGACACTGATAGTTCATGTGCTAGTATCACCGTTGCACAGTTACTATGATACGTCACACTATTATTTCATTTTCATGTGCATATATATATATATATATATATATATATATTGTTATCATCGTTACATGGATTCTCGGCATCCCTGTTACACATGCATACATGGTTTCTCTATTCTTGTCATATGGATCACCGTTCATATTGCATGTCATACTCATGTATTCCTGTTACATGATTGTTTCCCGTTACATCTATTGATATTCTTGTTATTGATATTCCCGTTACTGGACATGAGAGCTATTGATATGCAATATGTGGAATCCCACATCTATTGTTCCCGTTCCCGTTATATTGTTATATGCTATCAACAGAGCTCAGGTCCTGTTCTCATGTTACGTGTATCATGCACTGTAGTTGTTCTTGTTACACTGTATACTTTAAATATCAGATCATAAAGATAACTTGGGGATGGGGGGAGACTTGACGGTTGATTAGATCATATCGGGTAGATGTCATGGATCCATATTTTTTGTCCCACTACAGGGGACGGGGTAGTGCTGGCTACCATATGTTACTCATGAGCTCCCGTTTCCCGTTATGTTTTAGCTCATTGAGATTCCCGTTACATGTTGCAGCCCTAGCGGGCTGGTCCTGGTCTCAGCAGCCAGGGATCTGGTAAGGCCGTTGTCCCGGGTATGCACGGGATACACCCACCCGATAAGAGCTCCTCGACCATGGGTTTCCAATTAACATAATAAAACAGTATGCACAATAGTGATATAGGGAACACTTGTTATTTGGTCACTGTCTCGTTTGGATAATGGTACCCGTAGGCCATGCCCGGATGGGTTCGACTGGAGTGTGGGCTCCAGTATGAACTGCCAGTGGTATGAGACATTGGAAGAGATTGATTAAAATACCAGGTGGTACTGATTGCTACTATTGTCTAAATATCATGACTTGCCTGATACCTGTATCCTTATTGTAGTTGTACTTGTTCCTATTCCTGATCATTTATCCGCTATCATGTTACCTGTATTATTTGTTACCCTACATGGTACATGTTACACTTTCTGTGGTGGCATACTATTCATGTATATGTATACTCTGCATTGTATATGTTTTGTTTTCTGTATACCTTGCAGACATCACTACTGTCTATGCACCACACCGTATGATAGTTATATTGCATATGCCCATCTGCATGTTCATTTCTATCACGTCACCACTAGACAACATTCATTATTATATAAAACGGGAGACAACTATAGACATGACCCGATGATAACATGTTAAGCAATGACGGTATTAAAAGATGACATGATTATATTTTTCTACTGCATATTATATACTTATTATATGGTATCACTAGTACAACATCATGTATTATATATTAGTATCGTGCTTGTATTACTATAATATATATTACTACCTCCTTCATTTTACCACTCACTAGGTCGCTTTCTGACGACCCTGGGTTTGCGTGCCCAGGTTGGAGATCCGAGTCACCGTATTATTAGATAGTGTCTTGGAGTTACATAGGAGATTCATCATCGAGACTATTCATAGGTATCTTTATGATTTATTGCTATTATCTTATTTATCCCTGTTGTTCTATCTGTTATGATCACTAACCTCTTTCTACAGGTATTCTGGTACTTATTTCCTGCTGGAACCCTTGTGTATATGGAGATTATGTCCTGTACTGAGGCTTAACGTACGCGTGAGGGTGTTTTCACCTCGCGTATGTACGTCTCCATAACGTCCCTGTACCTGCGGGATCGGGGCGTTACAGGAGATAAAAGCCGCGTCCAGGAAAAATGCGAAAGTTGCGTTTGGTGAAAAAGACAAAAAGTCATGGTGATAAGTTGCAGGGTATAGCATTAAATGCAGTATGGAGAGGATCTCTACATTAAATGTTGAATCCAGGTTAAGTGAAACTCGTGTCTAGGAGGAGAGAGAAAATAGAGAAAAGAGAAAATAAAATATCTGGATAGAATTCCGGTATCTGGGAAAACACCGAAAACTCCAGAAAAGTCCAAAAATTTAAGTAGCTTGGAAAGCTTCCCAAAAATTCTCAAAAATAATAAATATTATTTAAAGATTTTTGATGAAATCGATTTTTATAAATTCAATCCCATTTTTAAAATAAAAATCCTGAAGTCAACCGTCAATACCGGTCTATTCCGGGTCGGCCAGATTTTGATAAATTCTGAAAAATCTCAGAAAATGTCAGAAAGGAGAAAATATAATTCTAAGAAGTAATATGAAAGCAGAATTCAGAAATTTGATTCCAATTGTAAATTAAAATTCCTGGAATCAACCAGTGATACTGGCCGACACCAAATCCAGTGGAATTTCGATAAATTTAGAAAAATCTCAGAAAAAGTATTTAGATATAAAATGTGATTTTAAGAAGTTATGGGAAAGTCGTTTCCTAAAATTCAACTCCGTTTGTAAATTAAAAATCTGAGAATCGGTCAGTGGTACTGGTCGACACCGGTTTTGAAGATTTTCAATTTAATTCTGAAAAATTTCAGAAAATTATAAAAAATCTAAAATATTGGAAAATGATGTTTGAAACTGAAATCGGTCAAATCTGAATACCAGAAAGACTAAATCGAGTAATAACCTGAGATCGGGTCCCCGGTTCAGATTAGGGCTGACTCTGAGTCCACGAATCCGGATCCAAGGTCAAACGATCATATAAATAATTCATAATACAAAATAAATACAGAAAGTAAATCAAAAAATATGATCGAGAAATCTAAATACGCAACTAAGTACGTATTCCGGGAGCGGGGTGTTACATTTTGCGAGGAATGCAATTATTGTCGCAGTCCCAATATAGGCTGAAAACTGTGTTTTTGTGAAGACTGCGATCATGATCGTATCCTAATAAATACTAAAAATAAGATATTTTTACGAGGACTGCGATTATGATCGCAGTCCGAATAAAGAGGACTGCGACCCTATGTAAAACTCAAAAATATGCACATATGTACTAATAAAGAGGAGTGCGATCATGATTACTGTCCTATAAAAAATCAGTAATATATACTAATAAAGAGAAATATGATATTTGTGAGGACTGCGATCATGATCGCAGTCCTCAGAAACAGAGCATTTTTCTGAAGATTGCGATCATGATCACGTCCTCAGAAATATGTTTTTGTGAGGATTGCGATTATAGTCATAATCCTCTCTATACTAGCAATCCATATTTTCGAAGCGGTCTGATTTTTTGAAGCAATCATTGAGGGGCATTTTCATCTTTCGTCGTTGAGGAGCGCTTCTGCGTTTGGTACGTGAGCGAACATGGTTGGTTTTAAAAAAAATGGCTGAAGCGAGTAAAATTATGAAGCTGAGTTTTTTTTTTCTAATTACAGTTTGATATAGGAGGTTGTAGCGAAATGTCCTATTCATTTTCTTCAAAAAAAAATTACCCAATACTGTATCCTAGATGGTTCTATATATAAAAAAATGTTTCCCTAGGTCCCCTGTGTTTAAGGTTAGCTAACGGGACAAATCGGGTTGATTCCTCCCGTCAGCCCAACAAATCAGTGACGAGACGGGTTGGACCCGTCTCGTCACTAATTCAACGAGACGGGTCAGTTACCCGGGTAACGAATCGGGTCTCCTGACCCAATTCGTTACTCGGATTCGCCGAGACGGGTTAGAACCGTCTTGGCATTTTTTTAATATTTTTTTAAAATTCAAAATTCCCTTTAAATTTTAAAATTAAAAGTTATAAAGAAATTAGGAAAAAATAGTAAAAAAGAGAAAATTTTTAAAAAATTGTCTAAAATTACAAAAAAAAATAATAGAATTGATATACACTAATTACAAGTTTTTTTGCAAGTAAATTATTTTATTAATATGAGAAAATCATATACCAATCTACTCATCTCATATAATGTACATAAAACTCATCTCATTTAATGTAAATAAAAAACTCTGGTGCTCATCTCATACAATGTATATAAAAACTTTGGTGGTTCTCTAATTTTCATCATCGTCCCGTTCAAATTCTTTACCTTGAACAACTTTTCCTTGTGTGCGTCTTTCTGCATCGAACCAGTTCTTTAAGCGAACAGCCATCTCCAAGTATTTCGACGTCAGCCTGCTTCTCCAGGGTATCAAAACTCTACCACCTGTAAAAAATGCGCTCTTAGACGCTACTGTAGAGGCCAGAGGTGTTAGTATATCTCGGACCATAGTAGAAAGAATAAGAAATTATTTTCTCTGTCCTTTCCATCATGACAAAACATCAAATGTTTCCCATGATTCATCATCATTTTCATTTATCTCAGCAGGCATTGTGTTCAAATATAAATTAAATTCATCAAATGAATTTGCTCCTGAAGAGTGTTTCTTTCTAGTATTATAGGAAAATAAACTTTTAAAATTAGATAATATTTTACCTAGACTAGTAGAAGTTTGTGATGGTGTAAGTGTCCTAACTTCAGAAGAAGAAGTAGGAAATAACTCATCTCTGTACAATGAGTATATTTCTTCTAGAAAAGATCTAATTTCTAAAAGTAATTTATCTACATCTTGTTCATAATTTAAACATAAAATAAAATTGGATACTAAAAGTTTTTAAATTATCTATTTTAATTCTAGAATCCATAATTGCAACTAAATAAAATAAAAAGACATATTTTCAAAATATTTTCAAAAATTTTCTTTCATATCATGTATAGCCTCTTCAAGACTGTCATCATCTCTATATGCAACAAATACTTGAGCAATCTTATTAAGATTGTAAAAAACTAAGTTACATGTGGGATAATATGTACCAGAAAGTGCTTTTGTGGTAGTGTCAAATTTTTCTAGAAAAGTACAAAAATTTTATTACAATTTTCACTTTTCATTACTAATATAACAAGATGAACATTCATTTACTGTAAAAAAAATTGAATTGCTTATTTATAAGAAAAGCAATCTTTAATCATATTGTAGTTTGAAATCCAACAAATTTTCACATCTGCTTGGAGTAGCTTTTTCTTCAGTCCACATTATCGGCAATAACTTTTAAAAGATTGTCTCCTAAGACCACTGTGTTTTATATGTAAAATAATTTTTTTAACTTTATAAATATATTTGTCTAAGATTTTTAGACCATCTTGTACACATAAATTCAATATATGGTAAACATATCTAACATGGAAAAGTTTACCATTTAAAATCAGATGTAATACCATTTTCAATTGTCTTATTGAAGCAGTATTTTCACTTGCATTATCAAGGGAAATAGAAAATATCTTATTTTTTATACCATAATTTTTACAAGTAAGAAAAATTGAATTTGCTACATTTGTAGCAGAATGTTTCTCAGAAAATTTAGAAAATGATAAAATACGTTTTTATAAAATTCTGTTATCATCTACAAAGTGAGCAATAATACATAAATAATGAATAAGATTAAGAGATTCTCATATATCGGAAGTTAATGAAAATTTTCTAGCATCACTAGTAAAAAGAGCCTTCAAAATATTTTTTCTATTACAAAGAAATCTTCAATTTTTTTAATTATAGTTTGTCTACTAATTCTCTTATAATTAGGAGCAAAAACAGATTTAAGATAATCAATAAATACATCTGATTCAGTAAAAGAAAATGAAAGTTTTGCTCGAACAATAAATTCAGCTAACTTATGTTTATTTACTTCAGGCTTATATCTCCAAGTGGAGAGTGTGCCTGAATCAGCTAATATTTGTACTTATTGTGGTTTAAACCATGACCTTTAGCATGCTTCTTTTCATAGTATTAACTAAGAACACCTATACCGTATCCTTCTTTATGATCAAATAGTTTATAGCATTACTTACATTCTGCCTTTTTTCTGCCTTCAGTAACTTTTTTTTCGAAATGGTTTCACACTAGAGAAGTTTTGGCTCTTACTTTAGTGATTGTGCTAATTGGCTGTTATGTTTCTGAAATTATAGTATCATACAGTGCTGATTGTGTATCGTGTTATGCTTATGTTTCAGTAAAAAAGAGAGCCAGAGATTATGCGTGTATTGATGATGTTGACATTAAAAGTTGAGAATATGAGGAATAGTGAGGAGAGAAGGAAATAGAATACCGACTTGTACCACTATCACTGGCATATGCAGCATGTATATAGGGTGCAAAACCACTGTAGTCAATTACATAGCTCGACGAACTGTGATAGAGAGCAAATTCACATGTTGGGGGACCATAATTATATGGTGGATAAGCGGCATATGTTGACGATGAGCTACCGCAAATATCAGTGTAAGGTGCGGAAAATGAAGGATTGTGTGTTGATGAAGAGTTACCATGAGCTTCGGATGAGGTACCGCCAGTACTCCAGTTGGGCTCCATTAGACTAGATTAGAAGTTGGTAGAGATTTATAATTATAAGAGAATAAGAGTGATTTATAATAGAAGAGAGAGGCTTGAGATTGAGTGAGATTGAAGGGTATTTATAGAGAGGTTGGAAGGGTTTTTTATTTTAATTTTTTTAAAGAAACACAATGGCTCTATTTTGAGCCGTCGAGGGTTGAAAAAATAAAAAAACAATTTGGGGGTCTGAGACTAATTTTCCTCTCTTACAGTTATATAAAAATATTAGACATAAAAAAAAAATTATTATAGAAGGGGGTCGCCCGACCCGATTCGTCACGGGACGAATCTGATTCATCCCTTTTACGCGGGACATGCCAATTCGTTTTGACCCAGGGGCGGGTCTACGTTGACCCACAACTTGCCCTGTGCGATCCAAACGGGTCACACAGACCGAGACGGCACGGGTCGAAGCCGGTCTACCCGCCCCCATTAGCCATCCCTACTTGTGTTCCGCTCGCCAACTGATCAACTTGCCCAACTGTAGTGATTCACTTTGCATCATTAGCAGCCAGACCACCACAGAAAAATTGTGCACCCGAGTCTTGTACTGATCATACACACAAGCAAGCGTCACCAACATCACAAATCGAAAAACAAAAACAAAAAAGTACAAAAAGAACAAGCCAGGCATCCGACGAAGCCAGCGTCCAGGTGACGCTCAAAATCGACCCTCAAACCCATCGCCATCTCCCCTTACTCAGCCAACCGCGGCCAACCATCGTCTTATCTCTTCATCTCAAATCTCTTTCTCACAATAAACAATAACCCGATCCCTATTCCTGTCTCTCCATTATCCTCTCTCGATTACCCTCTCTCATTCTCTTCAGGCAAGCAATGAGAACGACCTCGTCCCAGAACTCGGAGAGCTCCCATGGCGGCGAGAGGCAGCCCGAGGGCGGCAGCCAGCTGTACGTGTCGCTGAGGATGGCGGAGAACTTGAAGATGAAGAGCGACCTCATCCCTCACGTGTACGGTTCATCCCCCATCATCGGCTCCTGGGACGCGTCCAGGTCCCTCCCCATGCAGAAAGACTCCCCCTCAATGTGGGAGCTCAGCTTTGTTGTCCCCTCCAACCACGGTATTTTCCCAAAAAAACACATTTTTCCGATTTCAGTCTCAAATCTCATCTGGGTCTTGCCCAATTTCTAATCTTGCTGTTTCTATTATCATTTTTCAGAAGCGCTGGACTTCAAGTTCTTGCTTAAGCCCACGTACAGTAACGCACCATGTTTGGTGGAGGAGGGGCCAAATAGATTGTTGACTCGTGGGAACTTGCAAGGGGATGCGAGGACTGCGATTTTCCAGCCGAATGGGGATGAGGAGATTGTGGTGGACTACAGGGTCTTTATTAAGGCGGACATTGTTTCGCCGTTCGATCTTGCGGCCAGTTGGAGGGCTTATCGGGCAAATATGCAGCCTTCAACCGTTCAGGGGATTGCGGATGTTAGCATAAATGCCGGTCTGGATTGTGGAAATGAGGTTTGTATTGAATCTGTAGCTCTTAGTGTTAGTACTAACCTTTTTGTAATGTTTGAACATTGATCTCATGTTGTTCATTTGACAATGCTTGTAGGAAGAAATTACTAAATTTTAATGTCAAATTGATTTAACTTATAAACAAATGAGTTTATTGGATACTGAATGAACCAAGTTCTGTCTATTAACAAGTGTAGCGGCATTAGCATATTTTCTTCTGCTTGATATATAGTTTATTATAAATATTATCATCAACTGAACCTTTTCCCATTGGAAGTGATTGGCTATGAAGCAGAGCTCTAAGCTGAGATGGATATGCTGAGTATTGACTAAATTTTATGAACGGATTTCAACCTGACATCAACTCTCACAGTTGGTTCCTAACTCTATTGGTTGAAGAGACCTTGACGAAGAGAATTGCTAGCTGCAAAACCAATCTCATTGGATTTGGCATGGCTGACTACATATAGTAGATTTCATATAACATATGACAATGGTTTTAAATATTGAATATTGGGCTTGTACTAAACTATTAATATTGATAACATATGGCTAGTTGTAATATCCTAAATATAATCTATTAAATAAAAAACATTTACACGCGCGCATAGGCATTCAAGAATAATATAAGTTCACATAATGCAAAAAAGTAAATCATGAAATTGAGAAAAATTTCAAATATAACTTTAATTACCTGATATAGCACTGTAACTTGTATTTACTACTTACTTGGAATTGGACAATTGAAAACAGAAAATCTTCTTCATTATTGTCTTCGATTAGGGCTACTTCATCGTGATTAGGGCTTCCTCATCTTCTTATCTGTCTGAATCTTCTTCGTTGTCGGTGATGCGTCACGTGTTTCGTGTTATCATCACAGGCACTAGGTTTGGGCTTAAAAAGATAATATCAATGGAGAAGCGATGGAGGAGAGCTAGGAGACTCGTTCGACTATGGGTGTTGGGGTTTCAAACGTAGTGGAAATGAGTTTTGAGTTTTAGTAAATTCTGGGTTTTTTAGTTTCAACTTAAGATACAAACCCATTTTTATCAAGTAAACTCAATAATTCCTCGTATGATCCATATCGGCTTATATTCACCATACACACATGTATGTATGTATGCATGCATGTATGTATCTCCAAACCATCGGCTGACATAAGGTCAAAGCAACATAGCTGTTTTTCTTTTGCCATATCATTGTGGCAGACCCTCAAAAACAATGTATCAATAGGTATATACCATTCGTGTTGGTCGATATTCAGAAAAAAACATAGGATAATTCTTGTGAAATAGTTATCTTTTAAATCATCTCACTTCTTAGGCAGTCCATTTAAGTTGCTTTAAAGAATTCAGAACTATTTTCTTCTCCAATCTGCGTTCTTGACAGTTTCATGCTTTTACATGGGCAAACTTTCTAATGTCATGGCATGCATACTCTTCTTTTTGTCTTTCTCTGACAGAATGATTCTTCCGCTAGCTTGGAGTTTGATTTAGAGCAGTATCTTGTCCCATCACCAACTACCGCCAACTCTGGTGTTACTTATGCAGCTAATTTGACAGAGACTCCAAGAACACTTCATCATACTATCTCTAAGACTGATGCCTCGAGTAGCGGATCACATGGTACAACTAATGCTAGTGTTGGTCATATTGATCACACTTCCTCTAAAAAGGTTTTTGCCTGGTAACCTTTCCTTTAAGTTAAAGGACCAAGGGTTCATTATATGGACTTATTATATGTTGTTTAAACGTAATATAATGATTTTTCTGATGGTTTTCATATTTCTTTAACATGTTTGCTATCTATATAATTGACTTCAATATATGCTGAAAATGATTTTTTTTTGCAAGCTTTAAAATGTTTCTAACTGGCAGATGAATAGGAGCATGGATATTGATGATGCCTTGAATAGTCAAATAAATGAATAAAGCATCTTTACTGAAGCAATAAAATTCTACTGTAAAGAACCTTGTTACAATGGATCTATGACATGCATAAAACTTTCTTCTCTTTAGTAGCTGTTGCAGATAACAGTATAATTCACTGACAAAATGCATTAGGTTTTGCTCATTAAAAAAAAAAAAACTAACAATAAAGAATGATGCGATATATGTAAGTGTAACGACCCGGAATTTCCATACACTCCAGTTGTGTCGATTAGACTGCAGTCTGGGCGGGAAATATAGGGCCGTTATAATTTGAGACATAATTCAGGCAGATATACATATATGCAATCAGAGAATATAACACAGTTATATATAGACAAGATATATCAAAAAGGAGGTTTAAGCAGGTATATCTGACATGAGACATAAAGAGACTGCAAGTATACAGAATGGAAATTCCACAAGGGGTAGAGGTCCAGTCTCAGTATATAAAGGGGTCCAAATAGCGAAATACAAAGTCTGAGTCAAATACATGAATATCCCAGCGCAGCGACATAAGTACATATACAAATGCAACTGAATAGAACTGACACTTGGCCTCTGATAAGAGTACAAATAGACTCAATCTAGAAGAAACATCTACATCAAATGGATAATACAACTCGGGTAGGGCCCGAAGATGGAGCAATTCTAAACTAATACTGAGAACTGATCTTTACTCTCTGAGTAAAACCTCCACTGAATCGTCTCTCCAGATATCACACCAAAGACCTGAAAGGCAGAGTAATCACGACATCAACGTGCCGGGCAAGAATAACTCAAAGGTTTCCTCCCACAACGAGTCCGAAACTGGCTCATAAAAGGCTGGGGAGACAAATAACAAAAACATCTAACAACTAATACAAAGGCGGGTTAACTAGGCTATGTGTACTTAGCGTCTAATCACATGAAACTAGTACATCGAAGGAATAATCCAAATAAGAAAACCCTCATGTATATACTATATGTCTTGTGTAGTTACATGCTAACTATACACAATCGAGCTTAATCAAAGCAAGTAAAATAGACAATATCAAAAGCGGATTAACAGAAATCATGTATACTTAGCTTCTAATCGTGCGAAATTGGTTCGTCGAAGGAATAATCCGAACAAGAAAATCCTCATATATATACCATATGTCTTGTGCAATTACAGGCTAACTATACATAATTCATGTTAATCCGAAGCAAATACAGTAATAGACATAGTGAAATAAACATGATAAATGTGTCCGTGTATATCCATGATGGACGTGTCTGTGCGTGATACATGATACACAGCTAAACACCAATAACATTAAGACATTAATTACCCTAATCCAAACAATGCAACAAATTCAATCAATATGAGAGAGTATAGATTCATCTCCCTGCTAGTTCACGTACTAGCTACATCGCCCTCCACGATGATTCAATCATAACTATTAAGAATTCACACCGTGGCAACGTTCATAAATGAACTCTCATGCCTTACACTACTAGCAACATTTATATATAACTCTCAACGTTTATATATAACCTCTCATGACACTACTGACGACGTTCATATATAACCTATCATGCCTTACACTACTGGCAACATTTAT
The DNA here is from genome assembly GCA_038442645.1 of Agave tequilana. Lineage (NCBI taxonomy): Eukaryota > Viridiplantae > Streptophyta > Magnoliopsida > Asparagales > Asparagaceae > Agave > Agave tequilana. The sequence continues at coordinate 317,010 of JAVJIF010000869.1, read as the reverse complement.
ATATAAACTCTCATGCATTATACTACTGTCAACGTTTATGTATAACCTCTCATGCCTTATACTACTGACAACGTTTTTGTATAAACTCTCATGTCTTATACTATTACTGAAATGTAAAAAATGCATCAATAACTTAAATTACACATGTTCACACATATATACATCCTTAATGTACGTACATGCAGTGTAACACACAAAATATCCACTAAAACTCATGAGATACGTACATTATATGATAATTAAAACCCTCGGTTAAAGTTCAAGTATCTCTCGATTAAGATTCAGCCTTGGGCTGAAACTTAAACCCAGGTTTGAAAAATCATGATAACTAATTTACAAGCCTAATAAATCTCTAATTTGAATATGATCAAGAATGACAAGTCTACTATATGTATTTAAATTTTCATAAGGATCTAACATCATTTGATAGATGAAAATATGGGTTGAAATTAGAGACTCTACACTAAGATGCAGACTCAATTTTGAAAAATCATAACAAATAATCTATTAATCTAATAAATCAAATATTTTGATATTTTCTAATATGATAAGTCTATTATATGCATTTAAGTTTTCATACAAATCTAACACTGTTTTCTATATGAAAACTCAAGTTGAAGTCAAGGTGTCTAAATTGAAATCTGTTTTTGAACTGAAATGTAACCCAACTTTGAAAAATCATAACAATTAATCTACTGGTCCAATTGTTCTGGGATTTGTATATGATACCACATAGCAAGTATAATACATGCACAAAAATTCCCATTAAAATCCAACATCATTTGTTAGATAAAAATGTGGGCTAAAGTAGGAGTGTCTAAACTGGTTTCTAGTTTTGGACTGGGATGCAACATCAACTTGAAAAATTGTAACAATTAAACCACAAGCCCAAAAAACCCAAATTCTGATGTTTTAGCTAACCTACCTTACATATATAATTAAATCAACAAGTTCTAGCTATTATAACATAGTAAAAATCCTATTTTATTTCAAGGGTAAATGAAGTATAGGTATTTTTATATACCTAAGTATTTAAATCATGGGGAGAAGTAAGCAAGAGAAGAACTTACCTTGCTAGGTCATAGAGAGGATGAAGATGATGAGATATAGAAGTGGGAGCTCTATCCATCCATGCATCAAGTTAGGGGAGAATCTACCATCTCCATCTTCTTCCTTCTTTTCCTTTTTTTCTTCTTTCTTTTCTTTCTTCACTTGTTTTTTTTTTCCTTCTCTCTTTATATGTGGCTGGCCAAAGGAGGGAAGAAAGGGGGAGGAAAAATGAGAGGAAACTTCCCATTTAATGAAGAAGAAAAGTCAAACCTGAATCCTTCTTTCAAACATGTTCTAATAGGTTCTATAATGGACTAATTTGTGTTAACACTTAACTAATGATGTCATAACACTAATCACATATGAAAATCTAACCAGATATTTCTTAATGGGTTGCAAATAAACTCTCATATTGGGTCTAAACCAAATACTCATTTTGGATCCAAACCCAATTAGCAAACACCTCCACATACATTCAAAAGAGGAGTCAAAATTGACTCCTCCATACCATGTCACCATGGTGACTCATCAGGCCACATCACCATGAGGGACCCGCAAGATATATAATTAATTAATTAAATCTGAAAATAAATAAAATAATAAAATAAAATAATATTATTTTATTTAAAAATCCAATTTTTTTTCGGGTGTTACATTCACCCCACCTAAATAAGAATTTCGTTCCCAAAATTCAACTATGTATCTGGAAATCAACTATACGATGTCTCGTGTTACTGATAACTGAATACAAACATTTATAAAGTAAACAGTTATGCAAGGTAGAGACGCAGTTATGTATATCTAGCTTTTATCTGCACGAAATTGGTACGTCAAAGGAATAATTCAAATAAGAAAACCCTTATATATATCATATGTCTTGTGCAGTTATAGGTTGAATATACATGATTTGTATTAATCCAAAATAAAGATGTAAATATTACGTATATCTAGCCCATACTAAGTACGCGTAATAAGACGCATTGACTATGTATATCTAGCATTTACTCACACGAAAGCGGTACCGTGTGTCTCGTGTGATTAGTTGCTATATACGCATAATGATATTAATAACTACGTGTATTCATCCCATACTAAATACACGAAAGAAATTAATAACCACGTGTATATTCAGCTCATACTAAATACACGTGAGAGAAAAGATGATGCAATAAAACAAATATACATAGCCCCGCAATGTACTACATCAGTCAGCGAGTACCGAGCATCCACAGAAATAAACAGTATTATCTCAGGGATAAACTGTCAACACAATCAATCATTGGTGCATACAACACTCAATGCACAGAGTAACACATACTACTGCAAATCAATAGTGTCGCCTATCGGAATGAACACTCACCAATCCCAACGGGACTCCAAGCCTATCAGTTGGGAAACAAGATCGAACATCCTCAATCTCATAGAGGTATTAACCTCCCTACTCCAAAATCAGGCTCGGAGAATCACAGTCCTCCCTTTTCTAAATAAACAAACCAAGTATAATATAATACTATATAATCAGACAATCGTCCTCACTCAGACTCTAGTAATACGAGTCTTGCTACGACTGATTCTAGCTCAAAAATTCTAAAAAATCCTATACTCGAAGAATTGAGTTGGCAAGTACACAGACTCAGACACAGGTTATGAATTCCTAGGACGCTAGAACCTAGAGCTCTAATAGCAGCTGTAATGACCCGGAATTTTCACACACTCCTGCTACGTCGATTAGAGTGCAGTCCGGACGGGAAATATAGGGCCGTTATAATTTGAGACATAACTCAGGCAGATGTATATATATATATATATAATCAGAGATAAATAACACATGTATATATAGACTAGATATATCAAAAAGGAGGTATAAGCAGGTTTATCTGACTGAGATATAAAGAGACTGCAAGTATACATAATAGAAATCCCATACGGGATACAGGTCCAGTCTCAATATATAAAGGGGTCCAGATATCGGAAATACAAAGTCTGAGTCAAATACATGAATGTTCTAGCATAAGGATACAAATACATATACAAATGCAACTGAATAGAACTGGCGCTGGGCCTCTAATAATAGTACAAATAGACTCAAGTCTAGAAGAAACATCTACATCAAATGGATAATACAACTCGGGTAGGGTCGAAGATGAAGCAACTCTAAACTAATACTGATAACTGGTCTCTACTCTCTGAGTGAAACCTCCACTAAATTGTCTCTCCGGATACCACACCAAAGACCTGAAAGAGGGGAGGTAATCACGACGTTAGCGTGTCAGGCAAGAATAACTCGAAGGTTGCCTCCTACCACGAGTCCGGAGCCGGCTCATAAAAGGTCAGGGAGACAAACAATAAATAAAATCTAACAGCTAATACAAAGGCCGGTTAACTAGGAGATGTATACTTAGCGTCTAATCGCACGAAACTAGTACTTCGAAGGAATAATCCAAACAAGAAAACCCTCATGTATATAATATATGTCTTGTGCAGTTACAGGCTACAACAACAACTAAGTCATTCGTCCGAAGTATTTGGGGTAGGCTACAAGAACCAAAAGAAAATTACGCCAGATCGGGCACATGGATCAGCTTTCTTTACTCATTCCTATCGAGCAATATGCCTTCACTAAGACCTTTAGCCTCTATATCTTGACATATTACCTCCATCCATATTTTCTTCGGTCTCCACTGTGCTCTTTTAACTTGTCCTAAATTGATACGCTCTACTTGCCGGACTGGCGCATCTGTAGGTTTACGTCGCACATGACCAAACCATCGTAGGCGATTTTCTCTCATCTTCTCTTCTATAGAGGCTACACCTATCTTAGTACGAATATCCTTATTTCTCACCTTATCTCTCCGCGTATTACCACACATCCAACGAAGCATGCACATCTCTGTTACACTCATCTTCTGGGCATGATATCTCTTTATAACTAACATATGGTGCCATATAACAAAGCTGGCCTAATAGCAATCCGATAAAACTTTCCCTTCAGCCATAACAAAATGTTACGATCACATAAAACTCCTGTTGCGCTCCTCCATTTCAACCAACTAGCTTGGATCCTATGGTTGACATCACTATCAATCTCCCAATCTTTTTGGATAATAGAACCCAAGTATGTCCATTTAGTCTCACAATACTATAATCTTGGATTCCCTTTTTACTGAATTTACACTCCATATACTCTGTTTTGGCCCTACTTAATATAAAACCTCGAGATTCTAGAGTTTACCTTCATAACTCCAATTTGGCATTTACCCCAGCTCTCGTCTCATTGACTAGGATAATATCATCAGCAAATAGCATACACCACGGTATCTTATCCTGAATAACCCTAATAAGCTCATTCATCACTATGGAAAATAAGAATGGACTCAATGTAGATTCTTGATGCAATCTAATTGTGATAGAAAAATCACTTGTGTCTCCATAAGTTCTGACATTTGCCACTACTCCATCGTGCATATCCTAAATTATGTTAATATATTTGATGGGGACTCCCTTTTTCATCAATGTCCACCATAATACCTCTCTTGGCACCTTATCATAAGTTTTTTCTAAATCAATAATGACCATATGTAAATTTCTCTTCCTCTCTCGAAATTGCTCTATAAGTTGAACCAAATGAATAGCCTTTGTCGTCGACCGCCCCGACATGAACCCAAACAGGTTATCTGATATTGTAACATTCTGACTTAACCTGTGTTCAATTATCCTTTCCCAAAGTTTCATGGTGTGACACATGAGTTTTATTCTATGATAGTTTGAACAATTCTAGATATTACCCTTATTCTTATAGAAGGTACTAAAGGTACTCTTTCTTTACTTCTTTAGCATCTTTTAGTTAGTCAGACTTGTTAAAGAGGTTTGTCAGACATCTCACGCCCACCTCTCCTAAGCATCTCTATACCTCAATAGGAATTGCATCCGGGCCAACAACTTTCCTTGATTTCATTCTCTTCAAGGCCTCTTTAACTTCAAATTCGCTAATTCTGCGCATATAATTATGGTTCATATCCTAGCACTGAATGGTAAGGTTATCCAAATATTGAGTAGAACTACCATTGAACAATTTGTCAAAATACTCTCTTCATCTTTCTTTGATTTCTTCATCTCGAAGTAAAACCTTCTGATCCTCATCTTTGACACACATCACAATACATAAGTCTTTAGTCTTTCTCTCCCTTATTCAAACAATTCTATATATATATATCTTTTTAACCTCTTTGGTATCCAACTTTTCATATACTTTAGCTCTTGTATTCTGAACAGCTTTCTTAGCCTCCTTCTTGGCTAGCTTATACCTCTCAAAACTCACTCCATCACAATTTTTTTTCAAATCTCTATAAGAGTCTCGTTTGATCTTAATGACAGCTTTTACCTTTTCATTCCACTATGATGTGTTCTTACATGGTAGAGCACCACCCCGTGACTCACCATGTACATTTTTAGCTACTCTTTTAATGCAGTTAGCAATTTTGTTCCATGTTATATTGGGATCATTTTGAGCTTTCCAATCTGCTTCATGTATTACTCGATCTACAAAAACTCCTTGGTTACTTTCTTTTAGCCGCCACCATTTAATCTTAGGATCTAACTTACGTTTAATCTTTCTAAATCTCCTTCTAATCCGGGTATCTAAAATTAAGAGTTTATGTTGGGTTACTACACTCTCACCCGGTACTACCTTACAATCCATACAACCTCTATCTACTTTTCTAGTTAAAAAGAAATCTATTTGGCTCGCACTTGATCCACTTTTAAAAGTGATTAAGTGAGACTCTCTCTTCCTAAACTAAATATTCGCTAAGATCAAATCATGTGATAAAGCAAAATCTAGAATCGAGTTACCTGGTTCATTTCTTTTCTAAAAACTAAATCCTCCATGTACACTATCAAACCCATAACGACTAGTTCCTACATGCCCATTGAGGTCACTGTCTATGAAAAACTTTTCTCTAATGGGTATGCCTTGCACAATCTCATCTAAATCCTCCCAAAATTGATGCTTACTTGACTCATCAAGTCCTACTTGTGGTGCATAGACACTAATAATATTAAAAATCTTCCTACCTAAAAGAAGTTTAACTAGTAAAATCCTATCATCCTTTCTCCTAACCTCTATGATCACACCCACCTCATTACGATTTCTATCTCTACCAGTATACCAAAGTTTATAACCTCAAGGTTATATAATTCTAACATTTTTACCTACCCACTTAGTTTTCTGCACACACAAAATACTAATATTTCATCTAACCATATCATCAACTAACTCTGCTAATCTACATGTAAGAGAATTTATGTTTTATAATGCTAACCTAATTTTATATTCATGAGTTAACTTCTTTACCCTCAACCGCTCGTAAAAGTGTGGGAACCCTTACTCATTTGACATCACATCCGGGCGCCGATGTTGCGCGTCATTTTTGGACGACGACCTAGCAACCTTGCCCACTTTTCACTACACTCGAGCTCCGATGTAGCACGTCGCTCAATAGGGAACGCCTAACGAAATTTAGTTCTTGGTTCATATTCATTGTATGTAACAATGTTTTACGTTGGCTGTCACAGGCCTATCACAACTCTCCTCCTTTTTCTGGCTTGAGACAGGTAATGAACGGTGCACTGGCGGAGTTTTGTGCAGTTACAGGCTAACTATACATAATCCAGGTTAATCCAAAGCAAGTAAAATAGACAATATCAAAAGCGAATTAACAAAGCCATTTATACTTAGTTTCTAATAGCACGAACTGATATGTCGAAGGAATAATCCAAACAAGAAAATCCCCATGTATGTATCATATGTCTTGTGCAATTACATGCTAACTATACATAATCTATGTTAATCCAAAGCAAATAAGTAATAGACATGGTGAAATAAACATGATAAATGTGTCCGTGCGTGATACATGATACATAACTAAACACCAATAACATTAAGACAATAATTACCCTAATCTAAACAATGCAACGAATTCAATCAATATGAGATAGTATAGATTCATCTCCCAGCTAGTTCACGTACTAGCTACGTCGCCCTCCACGACGATTCAATCATAACTATTAAGAATTCACATTGTGGCAACATTCATAAATGTACTCTAATGCCTTACACTACTGGCAACATTTATATATAAACTCTCATGCCTTGTACTATTACTGACAATATTTATATATAACCTCTCATGCCTTACACTGCTGGCAACGTTTATGGGCATGTTTGGTTGCAAGGAAGTGGGCGGAAGTAAGAAAATGGGGAAGTATAATTGCTTACTTCTCTATCTATCCAAACACCGAAAAAGGATAATGAGAAAACTCTTTTTTTCTTCTCTTTTTCTTTTTACACAATCACTTCCTCGCTTCTAGGATGTTACAGTTAATTTTGTGGTCATATAAATCACAATTGTAATAAGTTGTAGCTCAAAACAGTTAATTTTATGATCATGTAAATTTCACATGCATTCTAATTACAATTTAATTTTTATTTTTCTTAATTAATTTTTATTTCAATATTATTTTGCGGTCAATTTTGTGGTCAATTTTTCACTTTCACTTTCACATTATCATCCAAACACCGGAAAAGATACAACATTTTTCAAATCACACTTCTCAACAACATCCAAACATTACTCACTAACCAATTCTCAAGTTCCAAAAGAAACTATCACTACTTTCTCACTTCCTCCTTTCCATCCCTAACCAAACAACCCCTATTTATAAACTGTTATGACTTACTACTGGCAACGTTTATATATAACTTCTCATGCCTTACACTACTGGCAACGTTTATATATAAACTCTCATGCCTTATACTACTGAAATGTAAACAATGCATCAATAAATTACGTGTCCATACACGTGTTCTCACGTACATACGTCCTCAGTGCACGTGCATGCTACGTAACACACAAAATATCCACTAAAACTCATGGGAAACAAATATCATATGATAATTAAAGCCCTAGGTTGAAGTTCAAGTATCTCGATTAAGATTCAGCCTGGGCTGAAACTTAAACCCAGCTTTGAAAAATCTTGATAAATAATTTATAAGCCCAATAAATCTCTAATTTGAATATGATTAAGAATAAAAAGTCTACTATATGTATTTAAATTTTCATAAGAATCTAACATCATTTGATAGATAAAAATTGGAGTTGAAATCAGAGACTCTACACTAAGTTCTGTTTCTAAACTGAGATGCAGACTCAAATTTGAAAAATCATAACAAATAATCTTTTAGTCTAATAAATCAAAAATTTTGATAGTTTCTACTATGGTAAGTCTATTATATGCATTTAAATTTTCATAAGAATCTAACACTGTTTACTAGATGAAAACCTAAGTTGAAGTCAAGGTGTCTAAACTGAAATCTGTTTTTGAACTGAAATGTAACCCACATTTAGAAAATCATAACAATTAATCTACTAGTCCAATAGTCCTAGGATTTGTATATGTTACCATATAGCAAGTATAATACATGCACAAAAATTTTCAAAATCCAACATCATTTTGTTAGATGAAAATGTGAGTTAAAGTCAGGGTGTCTAAACTGATTTCTAATCTCGGACTGAGATGCAATATCAACTTGAAAAATTGTAATAATTAAACCACAAGCCCAAAAAAATACCCAAATTCTGGTATGTGTTAGCTAACATACCTAGCTTACATATATAATTAAATCAACAAATTCTAACTGTCATAACATAGCAAAAATCCTATTTTTATTTCAAGGGTAAATGAAAGATAGGTTTTTTTATATATCTAAGCATCTAAATCATGAGAAGTAAGCAAGAGAAGAACTTGCCTTGTTAGGTCATAGAGAAGATGAAGATGATGATGAGATCTAGAAGAGGGAGCTCCATCCATGCATGCATCAAGCTAGGGGAGAATCCACCATCTCCATCTTCTTCTTCCTCCTTTTCCTTTCTTTTTCTTTTTCTTTCTTCACTTCTTCTCCTTTCTCTTCTCTTTATATGTGGCTGGCCAAAGGAGGCAAGGAAAGGGGGAGAAAAAATGGGAGAAAACTTCCCATTCAATGGAGAAGAAAAGTCAAACCTGAATCCTCTTTTCAAGCATGTTCTAATAGGTTCTAGAATGGACTAATTTGTGTTAACACTTAACTAATAATGCCATAACACTAATCATATATGAAAATCTAACTAGATATTTCTTAATAGGTTGCAAATAAACTCTCACATTGGGTCCAAACCCAATACCCATTTTGGATCCAAACCCAATAAGCAAACACCTCCATATACATCCAAAAGAGGAGACAAAATTGGCTCCTCCTTGCCATGTCACCATGGTGACTCACCATGCCACATCACCCATGAGGGGCCCACAAGATATATAATTAATTAAATAAATAATTAATTAAATCTGAAAATAAATAAAATAAAATAAAAAAATAATATTATATTATTTAAAAATCCAAAATTTTTCCCGGGTGTTACAATAAGACTACTTAATTCTGTGGACGTTAGCTCAAAACATTACATCATTAAGTCCTACAACTTATGGGCCCTGGAATAGGCAGTTTACGAGTATGTGCAAAATTGCACTTATATTCTAAATCAAATCCATGGCTATCTTATGCATTTGCTTGTGGTTGGCTTACATATGTTGCTTGTGAATTTGCTGAGGTGATTCTCTTCCCAAAGACCATTTGTGGTTTGATAAGATGACACCATTTATTTATTTGCTTAATGGATTTTATCAATTGTGATTTGAACATACTGTCTCCATGGGTCTGCTGATTTGCTTTTCCTTTTGCTCACTTTGTAATCCTTTCTTATGGCGGTGTATGGGTGTGTATGTGTATATGTTTTGAATATAAGGTAAGTCCCTTCCCACCCTCTCTAGTTACGGGAGAAAATTCTCTTAGTATGTTGGTTGTGGCATGCCTTGAACTTGTGAATTCGAGCTCCTTGTCACAAGTCACATACCTTATTTACTCCCATGTCTTTGTATGTGTTGATTCATGCTTCATGTGTGTGAGAATATGAAGAATAGTTGGTCTTTTGCGTTTATGATATTGCCAAGACCAAGTGACAGTCACATAATACCTTCATTGTTGCACGTATGTTTTGTTGATTTTTTTCCTGACTAACCACAGCTATAACTGACTCTTGCCATCTTATCTTTAGTTGGCTTCTATGTTGAAAAACCAACAACGGCTGTGTCCACACTTCTGTAGCATTTCTTGAAGTTCTGTATTTCTACCATGAGTCCTTGTTTTTTTTATCCAACTCTTCCATTTAAAAGTTTTATTCTTTATTGTATTTATGGGTTTGGCTATATTTTCTTTCTCACAATAAAACAATCCTTTAGCAGTGTATTTTTCAATTATTGCAATTCCTAAGTTTCTGTTAACTCTAATTTTGTCATGCATTATGCACATTCCTTGCACCGTGCCATCTTTATTGTCATTAGATGAATCATTTTTAATTTGTATTTTCTTGTGTATTACTTTGACTGAGGTGCAAGGAATGTGCGGGTGAGGCTAAAGAAGTTAGCTCATGAATATAGGATTCAATTAGCATCGTAAAATATAGGTTCTCTTACAATTAAATTAGCAGAGTTAGTTGATGTTTTGGTTAGAAAGTATGTTAGTATTTTGTGTGTGTAAGAGACTAAGTGAGTAAGTGAAAAGTTAGAGTTATAAAGCCTTAGGGTTATAAATTTTGGTATACTGGTAAAGATAGAAATCATAATGGTGTGGGTGTGATCGTAGATAAATAGTTGATTGGAAGAGAAAGGATGATGCGATTTTATTAGTTAAACTTATTTTAGGTAGGGAGATTCTTAATATTAATAGTACTTATGCACCACAAGTAGGACTTGATGAGCGCAATTTTAGGAGAATTTAGATCAGATAGTGCAAGGGACCCATTAGAGAAAAGCTTTTCGTAGGTAATGACCTCAATGGACATGTAAGAATTAGTCATAATGGGTTTGATAGTGTACATGAAGGATTTGATTTTGGGGATAGAAATGAACCCGGTAACTTGATTCTAGATTTTGCTTTGTCTTATAATTTGATCTTAGCGAATACTTGATTTAGGAAGAGAGTTTCTTACTTGATCACTTTTAAAAGTGGATCAAGTGCGAGCCAAATAAATTTTTTTTAACTAGGAGAGTAGATAGAGGTAGTTGCATCATTTGTAGGGTAGTGCTGGGTGAGAGTGTAGTAACCTAACATTGATTTTTAGTTTTAGATGTTTAAATTAGAAGGGAATTTAGAAAGATTAAATGTAAATTAGATCTTAAGATTAAGTGATGACGGCTAAAAGAAGGTAACCAAGGAGTCTTTGTAGATCGAGTGATACACGAAGCTGATTAGAAGGCCCAAGATAATCCCAATACAACATGAAATAAAAAGCCTAGTTGCATTAAGAAGGCAATTAAAGATGTACTTGGTGAGTGAAGGGTGGTGCTCCACCATGTAGGGACACATCGTAGTGGAATTAAGAGGTAAAAGCTGTCATTAAGATTAATTGAGACTCTTACAGTGATGTGAAGGTAAACAATGATAGAGTGAGTTTTGAGAGGTTTAAGCTAGCCAAGGAGGAGGCTAAGAAAGCTGTTCAGAATGTAAGAGTTAAAGTGTATAAAAAAGTATATGAGAAGTTGGACATCAAAGATGCTAAAAAGAATATATAGAGAATTACTCAAATAAGGAAGAGAAAGCTTAGAGACTTATGTACCGTGAGGAGTGTCAAAAATGAGGAAAAGAAAGTTTTAGTTCGAGAAGAAATCAAGGAAAAATACAGAGCATTTTGCAGATTGTTCAGTGGTAATTCTACTTAAGATTTGGGTGACCTTATTATTCATTGCAAGGATATGAATCGTAATTTTATGCGCAGAATTAGCGAATCTGAAATTAAAGAGGCCTTTTAGAGGATGAAATCAAGGAAAGCTGTGGGTCCAGATGGAATTCCTATTGAGATATGGAGATGCATTGGAGAGATGGGTGTGAGATGACTGACAAATCTCTTTAATAAAATCTGACTAACTAAAAGATGCCAAATAAGTGGAAGAAGAGTATCAAGTACCTCTTTATAAAAACAAGAGTAATATTCAGAGTTGTTCAAACTACCATAGAATAAAACTTATATGGCACACCATGAAGCTTTGAGAAATGGTAATTAAACACATGTTAAGGCAAAATGTTAATATACCGGAGAACCAGTTTGGGTTCATGTCGGGACAGTCGACGACATATGCTATTCATTTGCTTCATTAACCTATAGAGCGATTTCGAGAGAGAAGTAGAAATTTGCATATGGTCTTTATTGATTTAGAAAAAGCTTATGATAAGGTGCCAAGAGAGATATTATGGTGGATATTGATGAAGAAGAGAGTTCTCATCAAATATATTGACATAATTAAGGACATATACGATGGAGTAGCGACAAATATCAGAACTTGTGAGACCTAATAAGTGATTTTTTGATCACAATTGGATTGCATTAAGGATCTGCATTGAGTCCATTCTTATTTTTTATAGTGATGGATGAGCTTACTAAAACTTTTCAGGATAAGACACTGTTGTGTATGCTATTTGTTGAAATTGTCCTAGTCGATGTGACGAGAGGTAGGGTAAATGTCAAATTGGAGATATGAAGGTAAACTCTAAAATCTCGAGATTTTAGATTAAATATGTCCAAAATAGATTATATGGAGTACAAATTCAGTAAACAGAGGATTCAAGATTATAGTTTTGTGACAATAGACAGGCAAGAGATACCGATGAGTAGTCAATTTAAGTAATTGAGTTTTATTATCCAAAAAGATAAGAAGATCAATAGTGATGTCAAGCATAAGATCCACGCAAGCTGGTTGAAATGGAGGAGCGTAACATGAGTTTTATGCGACCGTAACATTCCGTTATGGCTGAAGAGAATGTTTTATCGGACTGCTATTAGGCCAGCTTTGTTAGATGACACAGAATGTTGTGCTATAAAGAGATATCATGCTTAGAAAATGAGTGTAGCAGAGATGCGCATGCTTCGTTAGATGTGTGGTAACACGGGGAGAGATGAGGTGAGAAAATTCTTATTAAGATAGATACAACCCTATAGAAGAGAAGATGAGAAAAAATCGTCTACGTTGGTTTGATCATGTGCGACATAGATCTACAGATACGCCAGTTTGACAAGTAGAGTTGGTTTAACCTACGCTGCAGGTCCCTCTTTGGTTTCGCCTCTTCATCTAGGTGGATGCGGTGTTGAACTATAGCTGGACTTAATCCATTTATGTCGGTCATCGTCCAACTAATGACTGTCCTGTATTTCCTAAGGATTGTCATAAGGTTCTCTTCTTGCGCATCAGTCAAGTCGGATGCAACAGGGCAAGTTACAGGAGCGAAGGGGAGACCGAAGAAAACATGGGTGGAGGTGATACGACAAGATATAGAAGCTAAAGGTCTTAGTGAAGGCATATTCTTGATAGGAATGAGTGGAGAAGGCTGATCCATGTGCTCGATCCGGCATAATTCTTTTTTGGTTCATGTAGCCTACCCCAAATACCTTGGATAAATGGCTTAATTGTTGTTGTTGTATTACTTTGACTGGTGTTCTTGCTTGTTGAACATAGTTTTTGATGTTTCCAAGAACTTCATTTGTGCAGTTAATGGTTGAGATTATACATGGCCTACAGTAAGTGCCCAAGTAGTGCAATTGGTGTCGTAAGTCATAGATATTATATAGCAATTTATTACCACAAATTAATAAAATGCATAAGTCTGATTCCTTTCGGAAGAAAAAAAAAAAATCCCCTTTTTAAGAGTTGATAGAAACTGATGTACTCATGTAATATTTTTTCTCACTTTGTTATTGATAAAATTAGAACTAATCCTAAAAAAAGGAAACCCCTCTTTCTTGCTGAGGCAGAAGAGAATAATTTGGATAAGTTGATCTTAAATTGTTAATATTACCTTTGCATGTAATTGTTTCCCAATATCGTTGCCACTTGTTATCCAAGTCAAGAAAGAACTCTGAAGTTTATGACTTGTTAAGCAGCTGGGCTGAAGTGCAGAAACTAAAGCTTGGTCTCTATCTGTTGCAGGATATTGAGGTTATAGGCCCAGATGCTTCCAAAGTGCTTCCAGTTTCTGGTATGGCTGAGTCAAAATCGGTTGGCACATTTTCACCATTGCAAAAACAAGATGGTCAAAGGGGGCTTTTTGTTGATAGGGGTGTGGGTTCTCCTCGGCTTGTTAAATCAGCTAGCGCAAGTTCACTCATGAATGAGCTCAAATCCGAATCTGAATCAAAGGTTTGCTACAGCATTACTTCGACAAAAACTTGTAATAGTTCTTGTTATGATATTTTTCTTCTTTCCTTTAGTTTCTACTTTCTATAGTATGGATCATCGCTCCTGCGATCTATTTTCCTCACATGTTCCTGAATTTTATGTACCTCAGCTTATCACTGTCTATTAACTTACAAGCTGCAGATGTCAAACTCAAACTTATCACCTTCTCATTAGGAGCTTGTCTTTATCTCTGTCAATGCACCACTGTCCACCACCATTGTCCGCATCATGTTTAAGTATTGAGGCATACAACCCGATTAATTGTATGAATCAGCTGGTCAATATGGCTGGTTCTTACTGAACAACTTCCTTCTAAATAACTTATGGTTTTCTATATGAAGTCCAGTTGTATTATTATTTTTATTATTTACTTGCCTTCTTAAAGGTTGTAGTTGAACGTTTTAGTTGCACTCAAAGTCAGGTTTTCATGTAGTATCTTATATTTAGGAGATTTCTCACTGATGGTTACGTTGTTTTCTCCTTTGATACTGATTGCTAGAAAGCCATGCCAGCGGCAGTGGGAGCTGTTGCAGCTGCAGCTATAGCTGATCAGATGCTTGGACAAGAGGAGGATAGCCACTTGGCGATTGCCCTGGTAAGATGCATAACAAGTATGAAGTTTCCTGGTTGGCCTTTTACAGTTAAACATATTATACCATCCTCCATTTGTTGCTTGTTCCATGCTAATTCTTGTAGTTCTTTAAAACTTCATTCCCAGTGAATGGAAATTTTTATCTGTTTTTAGATAATCTATATTTCAACACTGAATATGCTAGCTTGTGATCGTTATGGTCAATTACCATGAGCATTCCCATATGCGTGACTGCAATCAGATTCATCTGGAATTACCGTGCAACTTAGATTCACTCTTTGAGTTAAATTTACTAGTCCCGAGCTGAATCTTTCATTTCTTATTCCTTCTGTTCTCTTCCCATCAACAGTAATTCAACATATGGCAGTCTGCTTAGCGTTACTGCAGTTTCAATAGTATTTTTTGTTTAATATTTTGTTCTCATAGAAGTTCTTATCTCGTGTTTTATATTATTAGGTGGGCCTGCCTGCTCGAGGCAAAACTTTCACGGCAGCGAAGCTGACAAGATATCTTAGGTGGCTAGGTCATGACACCAAGCATTTCAATGTTGGAAAGGTGATGCCCTACTAATCTGTTCAGGCTTCCTGAATTATAAAGCCACGGAAGGTGTTCCCTTGCTTCACTCTGACTATTACATTTACTTGACTGTTGCATGAAATCTGGTGGACAGTATCGTCGTCTTAAGCATGGAGCAAATCAGGTACTATAGGAACAGTTATCCCTTAGTAAATTAGTCTTCCTCACCTGCTCAAATCCTTTCATGTTGCAAACAGTTCATGTCAAATCTTATGATTGTATACACAATGGTAGCAAAATTGGTTTGTTAACACTTTTATGTATAATTTCATGGGGATCTCATGCTTTCTTTTGAGTAAGTACATAACAGCATAGGTCCACAACATGAGCATATGTAAGAGCTAGCCTACATAAGAACTTCTATTATTTTTCTTAATTAGTGGGCTTTTATGCTTGATTAGATACTTCTCCGGTTGTTCTTTTTCATTGTATGTCCTCATCAATGAATTTGCAGAAGTAGGAATAGGAAGTCTCTAAATTGTCACTTCAATAACTTCACTGAGTTATGAACTTCGTTTCTTCTTGACTATCCACTGTGTTGAGGTTATTGTCTGTTATTCTTGTGTTGAATTCTTAAAAAATCCAATAAGTTGAAACCTTTTATTTAAAAAAAATTTATTACTACTTGATTATATTATTATTATTTTTTAACTGTTGGTGTTGGCTCTAGTTTTGTGAATGAGGAATTTTCTATAGCCATTAGCTGGCTTGGTCTGCTGGGAAAAACATTTACACCTATATTGTCTGAATTTGAGTATTCATTATGTCCAGACTCATATAGTTTAGTGGATTTACATCAGTCTTGTTAAACTCGGCTTATAAATTTTTTTGAGACTGACAAATGTACTAGTAGAGATGAAGAAGATCACAGGCGAGGAGCAGGTGGGACTAGAGGTAAACCAAAATGAACATGGATTGAGGGAATTCAAAAAAAAAAAAATGGAGATATGGAGATTTCTAACATCACAAGGGATATGACCCCTCAATAGAGCTGAGTAGAGAAAAGGATTCATCTGCCAGCCTCAAAATTTTCATAATGTTACAGGTAAATGATTCAGTTCATGGGATCTTCAGAGGTCCTTCTCCAAGTCCTGTGAGAACGTGGTCTTGGGTTTTGCTTGCACCTTCCTGCCTATTGTCACTGTCCACCAGTGAATACAGAAGGACAATTGTGCATGGGTTTTGCTTTGCTCCGGAAATTCTATTGTCCCCGCTCAGCCCAATACCCCTACATGCTGTCTCGCCACAACAATGCCTCACAGTTACCCATCCCTCCTTTGGATCTTTCAGCCCCTCAACTGACTAAATGTGATGCGGCTGATGCCACAGACCTGGCATGTCCCATGGTATTAAATTACTCCTTAGGAGCATCCTCAAATGTGTCTGCTGTAAGAGAAGGTCAAAGGATGTGTCCTGCTTACTCTTGAGCATAAAGCACAATTTTCCGGTCCTTCCCACTTCCTCTTAATGGGTTTATCTCTTGGGAGGGTAGTGTTGTGCGAGGTAAGCCAGAGGAAGCCCTCACATTGATGGGATCCCTATTTCTCCAGAGGTCTTATTCATCTATAGCATACAAGTAATACTTGTGACATGCTTTTCCTGGAGACTGAACTTCTAATATTACTTAGAAAGTCCTCTGCAATAATGAACATGTTATAAGGAGACTGTAGGAGTTCAACAGAAACCTCATGCCATATTGAAAATTATATGCGTGTATTATATATCAGCAATATTCAACTGAAAGAAGCTCTACAAACAAAAATGGAGCAGTTTGAGATTTATGACAATGTGGTTTGCTTGTCATTCTGGATTCTGCTTCCCCAGATATCAAATTCTTTCTTGTGTGCTAGTTAAGTAATTGCTAGTGTCAACAATAGTCTGCGCAGTTATGCTTTCTGCATTGTTTATGGTCCTCGTTCATGAAGATGACTCTTGACCTATTTTTGTGACGTTTTACTGCTGTATTTTCTGATGATAATTACTCTGGAATTGCATTGTGCAAATGAGCTCATATTCCCTTTTTTTGTTGGTTTTATTATTTTTTAGGTGCCGCTTCTCTCATCCTTCTTACCTACTGCCATGTTTATTAGACTATATCATCTGCTTTTCTATTTTAACCCTCAAATATTAATTTTTAGGATTCTTATCTTCTGCAGTCTGCTGATTTTTTTCGAGCTGATAATCAGGACGGTATTGACGCACGAAATGAGGTGAGTACTAGACCCTATGCATATAGCTGTCAATCCGCAAAGTGTGTGTCCTTGCATTGGTCCTTCCATGTTCCTTGGGTTTTCACTATGAAGAGTTGGTAGCGTGGTGTCTACGACCAGTGTTAGCATTAGATTGTTCAACTGAATTAGGAAGGGTGTTGTTCATAGAATTTGTTAAAGATAATCTTGCTGCTGTTACTTCATAGATAACTTTTTTTAATCCATTGTCTCAAATTGTTTGTTGATAGGTAGCAGCATTAGCAATGGATGATATGATATCCTGGATGCAGGAAGGAGGTCAGGTAAAGTGCTGCAGTTTAGTATCTACAAATTGATCTTTGGTCATTGATTTGTTCTTGTTGGTTCATAGGTTGGTATATTTGATGCCACAAACAGCATGAGGGAAAGAAGAAATATGCTTATGAAAATGGCTGAAGGAAAGTGCAAGGTACAGCACAATGCCCATTCTTCTTTATCAATCAATTACATCTAATATTGGATTTTTGTTTTATTTCTTCCTTAGTTTTGATTTTCCACCTGTTTTCTGACATCCATCCCTACCCTCTCGTTCTGGAGAAGGTGTCTATATAGTAGACCTGTCAGCTGATGGTGAATTTAGATGTTCTAGGATAACTTACTTTATCACCCTATGTTCAGATTTCAGCATTTGTTGCCTGCTGTTAACCCTTTCATAGTGACGGTCTTTGTTTGTTTTTTGACCATATAGTTAATATAGAACATTTTTTCCTGACTATGTTTGAAGATGCATGTTCAATAGATTGTGTCCTAATTGTTAGAGTTGTATAATCAATTTGCTTTATACTCTGATAGTCAGATATATAGCAAACAACAATATGAAATAGTAAATGTTGGATTTCTTTGTTTGGAACTAGTGTAGCATTTGGATGATATTGGATATTTTGGGATATCTATGCGTTTTCAGGTATTACGTTGCTGTCTACTAAAATTTTTTAGGCAGAGACCATTAGCAACTTTCCTCAGCAAGAAAAGAAGTCAAAACAGATAATACTATAGCGCAGTCGAAGCTTTATTCATGAACTTGGGGGATCAGAACTTGTTTGCCTAATTTCTTGATCAATTGCTATGACAATAGCATGCCACTACGATCAAATCGGCACTGGAATGATATATAAGTATTTCTACATTCCTCCTTGTTGTTTATCATATATTCAAATATATGCAAACAATCCCAAATAAGCCTGCCTGAAGGAAAAGAAAAAAGAAACAAAAACCTTAAACATTTTCCATAGTAAATAATATAATTAGTATTGGCAGCATGGATAGCTATTAGTGTTCCATTTGTGTTGGATAAGCTGAATCATAGTGGTGATATTTTGTTCTCTTTTTCTTGACTGAATTTATGAACTTTTACAGTTCTATCTTAGATTTCTAGTACTTACGCATTTACATGTTGTCCACTTTGCAGATCATATTTCTGGAAACTATTTGTAATGATCCACGCATAATAGAAAGAAATATACGTTTAAAAATTCAACAAAGTCCTGATTATGCAGAGCAGTGAGTTTTTTTTATGCTTGTCTTTCAGCATATTTGTAGACCAATGGTTTATCTTCGTAGGTCAAGTGTGTGCAATGATTGATGCTATTTGCAGGCCGGATTTTGAGGCCGGACTAGAAGACTTCAAGACACGATTAGCAAATTATGAAAAGGTTTAAAGCATCAATTTTCCGTTGATAACTGTTCAGGCATGGTTGCATACTTTCACACACTTTTTAGTCTTACACTAGATTATACCCTGTTTTACAGGCGTATGAGCCAGTGGAAGAGGGTTCTTACATCAAAATGATTGACATGGTTAGTGGCAATGGTGGGCAAATACAAGTAAGCATGCACCCCCCCCCCCCCCCCCAACCCACCCACCCACACAAAAAAAAAAAAAAAAAAAGAATACAATCTCTCTTGTGCTTAATTTTTTTTTTTTTTATTGTATTGGTGGAATTAATCATCGTGTTACCAGTTAACTGTGCTTGCAAACCAACTTTCCTGTTTACTTTTTGTTCTTCTTTCTTTTCCCTTTAATCGAACCGTTAAACCTTTTAAGGGTAAAAAGTGTGAAATCATAAGTTCCATTATACTGCTGCGGATGTGAAATTCCCATAGGACTTGCTTTCCGATGCCATTGGTATACGGTGAATGGAGGGGGTCAAAATAATCCAAACATTTGTTAAATTGGTATATACTAAAGTCCTAAGCTTGAAGAATCCTTGATTCTATTGCCAATGAAGAAGAGACTTCCCACTTGAAAACAAGGATCCACATGAATGATAATTTAATCAATTTTGGGGCTCGAGCTTCCTGGATTAGAAAATAAAGGTGTATTGGGTACTTGAACCAATACCATCATGCGGGACCTGGGATATAGTGAACCAGAATATTATTGCACTTTAGATCTTTATGTTTATTTATTTCTTACATTTTGCTCATTACATTCAGGCCTATGCCTACTTTCATGATTAGTACTGTAATGGCAGTTTATGCAACTATTACCCTGTGTGCTATTCTAGTTGTCCAACCTTGAATTGCACCAAGTCCATTATATAATGTCCGTAGTCTCTTTTGACTTCTACTTAACTCAGTTCATGTCCAAAAGAACATACTGAAGCTCTCACATGTTTCTGAATTTGTTTAAAGTCCACATGTTTACGAGGCGTCTATCATGTGATGTAAGCTTGTAGGAGCTGGTTTCCCTTTTTGTTAATTCAAATTTCAGCTATTCAATATAGATGAGAAATTTCCATTGAAATTTTGGCTCTGTAATCATTTCCAGAGCTTGACTTTGAGTCCTGGAATTTATCTGAACAGACTTGACATAGATCATAGGCGCGTAATCATTTTTTTTTTGAAGTCTTCCTATCTTGGATAAGTTTAAGTTACATTTGTCTGTGGTTTGGTTTGATTTCATACATAAGCTCTCTTCGGTACTTAGAAGATTGCCTAAGAAGTATGGGAATTCCAAATCAAGTCCCATGTACGTGTTTTACATGTATAGCACTCAGATATTTGCCTGAACATGTATCAAGAGCGTTGAATCGTGCTCTTAAAGAAAATACTAATAAAAATTGGGTCCTGGACATGCCAAAGCCGTATCATCAATAAAAAGTTTTTCCCCTTGAAACAATATCAATTCTTGCATCAGCCTTGCTTGATATTGGTGTGCCAAATCTTTGTATATTGCTATTAGGTCCCCCAAATCCTTTAAGTTATTAGGTCCCCTAAATCATTTAAGTTACTCCAACCAAATCCTATGATTACTTTGTAGCAATGATTCTATAATAGTCAATAATCTGAAGTTTCTACATGTTTGACTGTTATGCCCTCAACATAACTTGGTCGCCATTTGGATTGTCTCCCTCCTTCAGAAAATGTAATCCCTCCATTATACGAAGGGGTTACCTAAGTCCAATAACTCTCTGATAGAGAACAAGAACATGCGTGTTTTAACAAAGATTTAGCCAAGTCCCATCATTTTGATGGAGTAATTTCTCTCACATGGGAGAAGTCAAGAGTATCATCATTTTTCACAATACGTAAACTACCCAAGTGAGTATTAAAGGAAATTATATGATGTTTGAGGGAGTTAATGGGGAATTAAGGCTTAACTTGTGCCAAATTCCCTTTCCAAACAACATTCTTATCTACTTGGATAACATAAAAATGACTTGACATGGAGGATGGAGATGGGTTTCACGGTTCTTATAAAGGGGGATAAAGAGAAGATGACACTTATAAAGGTTTGCAAAGTACCATTGTAACACATTGGCATAACCTCTTTGAAGTGGGTAAGAGATCTGGCGTTCAATCCCGCTTGAACCAGTCCAAGCCTATTCTAAAAGGAAATAAATAAATAAAAGTTTTGGAGAAGCCATTAGACTATTTCTAAAGAGGTTAGCATGGTCGACATTGAAGTGGTTCCCAACTAGAGGCATGAAGTCGTGACAACATTTTCCTTGGAAGTATGCATGGGACTTAACATTCCCTAGAGGCAGTCACCCTATGTGTCAAAGTGTATTGTAAGAGGTAGGGATCTATTAGGGATAACTTAAATAGCAAATTAGCAATATTCAAGAGTTGGGAGCTAATGTCAAATTAAGACTAATTTAACGGATCAATAGTGGGAAGAAAAAACACGAAAAGAGAAGCATGGCAGGGACAACTGGATGAACCTGGTTTTTGATTTTCAGTTATTTCATTCAAAGCCATAACTTTTTGACTTTTGAAGATGATTAATAGGGGAATAATCCCTTGGTGCTTTATCAAAATTTGATGAGCTTAAATGTGCTTTGTGGTAAATTCACATGTTTCAAGTTGAAAACTCAAGTCGTATGCATGTCTGCTTTTGCGACTCCTTGGTAAATCTCACTACTGTTTTGCTATTCTTTAATAATAATTACAGTTTAATATCTTTGTATTTTTTCTTATTCCACTTGGCCGACTCAGATACCTGAACATTTTTTCCCCTTAATTCAGGTCAATAACATCAGTGGATATCTTCCTGGTCGGATTGTCTTTTTCTTGGTATGCATAATTGCTTTATGCTTGGTTATTCTTCATTGATGGAGGAAGTACTGAATTCATTTAATGATTAAAACAAATTTCTAGCAATTTCGCTGTAACAAAGTGGTGAAGTCTCTTTGCACTGGACAAGTGCTGGGATTCAAATCTCGCTTGCACCAGCTACGACCTATATTTTCATAAAAATCAACTTCTAGCAAAATATATGGCAAAGGAAATTGCCTCGTGGGACCTGATATAAAATTTAATTATTCCTGTATTTAGTGTTCTGTTCTATTTACCGAAAATACAATAAAAAGATGTGAATACATCAGATATATGAGGATGGAACTGGGTGGGAGCCATCAGGTTAAGGTCTTCACTTAAAACAATATGGTAGCCTTAGATGTTTAGATATATGAATAATGGAGGCATTGATAAGGAACTTGGGAAGGGAAAGGTCATCTATGGCACATTATACTATAGTATTAATTGCTTATCTTTTTGGTTTTAACATAGGGTGGGCTGTGTCAAGGGCCAGTTTGGTGGTTATTTGGAATGAAGTTTTCTTACGCCTTCAAGTTTCAATGTATGAAATCCTATATACTAACATCAAAATTTTTTTTTTGGGTACTTATATAGAAATTAAGTTAATCGGAAACATATATACTAACATTTATGCTAGAAAATTGGTGCTATTGAATGTATGTTATGATGGGACTTGTTTACGGAAAGTGGCCGATGACTGTATAATGTATCTATGTTATGTATGTTATGATGGATGTGGAATGTGATTTTTGTTATAGGAGCGTGTTTTGAACGCAACCACAAGATTGTGTGTAGTACTAGTATCGTGATATGTTTTATTCGGTGTGTCGGTTAGCATGTTTGTTATTATTTATTAAACAAGAAATGCTTAGATGAACTATACTGTTGATTGATATATAATTTTCCTCAATATTTGTGTTTCTGGATTAAGCACGAGAGTGTTACTGTTATGCAAGTAAGGTTGGTTATGAATTGAATTAGGGTAAAAGGATAATTGAGTCTAAAAATTATCTCAAATATGCCAATGTCCAGTGGTTATTATCAAGATATGAATTCAAAGACAAAAGAAAAAGGAAATGTGAGAAAGGAATCACTAAGATCTTGGATATAAATTACAACAATTCATTGACTCAGCAATATATCATGAATAATCACATAAAGTAATTCATCTTGTTAGCTTGCGTCAGCTACAATTAGAATATTATTTATTTGGTAACTAAAGGTTCAGGATATCAAATAACAATAGTTTGCAAGTAGACGTAGAGACAAATCCAGATATTCCATTATAACATATATTCCATGACATCCCATCATAACACAATATATAGCACCTTCACACGCCTACAAAACTACCCCCCGCTCCATGGGCACCATCAGACCCTCACATAACTGCCCCAACTCTATTATATATCACGCACACTACATAACTTAAGCACTGTCACACATTACATCTTACACATTATATAATATTTCTAATAAAGTGAAACATGTTATTTATAAGTATTTCATAAACGATGCAAGATAACATGATACATAAATGATAGGGAGATTTTGCTCTCCTTTTTTTAAATACCGCAAGTGCACGGTCGTTCGATGTAGCACTTGAGGGTCGATTCACAGGGGCAAGTGATTGTTTTGACTTCAGCCCTTCTAGGCAAATTGGATAAAAGAGTTTGTGAGTTGGAGAGTGGTCAGTGTAAACTAAGTATCAATTTAGAAAAGTCAGCACTTAGGATCGAATCTCCTAAACTACAATCAAGCGATCAATCTCCGTCTCCATACTGATCTGTTGTCAATCATCAGATCACTATTCCTAAAAAATAAGTCTGAACACTAGATCTACACCGATGATATTGTTCAGTTACATGATCCAAGATAAATTAACTAAAGAAAACAAATAGCAGAAAGGAAATAAAAGCTTAAGCATTTACCATTAACCCCTTGATACATAACCTGTCAAATGCCTAGTGGTTTTAGAAATAATCTCCTAAAAAATTTAGGTCAGTCGTTGTGCATACAACCCTACATAAGAGATCTACGGTTGATCACATGATATCTAGGCTCGGTTCATCTCCCTAGATGCACGAGAAAAGAAATTAGTTACAAATCCTAAATTAATGATAAAGTAAGCCAACCAATAAAGAATAATTAAATTACATAATTAATAGCAAGTAATTAGATCACTAAATTCAACTAAATTAATAACATGTCCATTAATCACTAACTAAACCTAACTAACTAAATTAATTAAAACAATTAACTACAAATATTAATTAAATAATATAATCAAACTAAACTAATTACAAAATCAAACTTACCTCATGCAGCCCTTCTGCCAATGAGCCACATGCGTGACCCCACCAATGCAACAATGAAATTATCTCCATGCGGTGGCTGCCTTTCCTCCCTTATCATGCACAAAATTTGGGCCCCACTTGAATGTTGTTTCCTTTTGATAATTGAACAAAAAGCACTACTACTTGAATCCCTCTTTCTGTGCACGATGATGATGGCCAAATTAGCCTATGCGTGACCCCACCAATGCAACAATGAAATTATCTCCATGCGGTGGCTGCCTTTCCTCCCTTATCATGCACAAAATTTGGGCCCCACTTGAATGTTGTTTCCTTTTGATAATTGAACAAAAAGCACTACTACTTGAATCCCTCTTTCTGTGCACGATGATGATGGCCAAATTAGCCTATCGTCACACACAACGCGAAAACGAGATGGATGGCAACGTCTTAGGCGCGGCAAATGAGTACCAACAGATCGAAATTTTATACAGAAAATGATGAAACAATAAATAAAAAAATGATCAATGCATAGAGAAGGAGCGGTTAGATTAAAGAGCCACCGTAAATAGAAAAAATATTTTTAATTAAAAGTTGCAGAAAATGAAATATTTTAACAAAAAACTCGACAAAAACTGGCCAAAACTAGGGCATCCCAAAACCCTAGGCTATGCCTTGGTATTTATATCCCTAGGGTTTGTGGCTATTTTACAAATAAATCCTCAAACAAATATAAAATTACACAGACAAGCTATTTAGTCTAAAATTTGCATTTAAGCCTCTGGACTTTCTAGAATGGCGTTTTTGTCCCAATTGGACTCAAACATCTTCAAACTGGGTGTAGATCTCTGTGGTGTAAATTTTAAGAGTAGTAGAGCAATTCTGGCAACGTCAAATCGCTCATCTTGCCTTCAAACTCCTTTTAGTATGCCAAAGATCCACAAAGTATACTTTTACGGTTCATTCTTATCCTGATAATTTTGCCTGCAAAATACTACTAAAATACCTAAGTAGCATTATTTATAAACAAATAATAATAAACATGAGTATGAAAATATGATAAAAATTGTGCTCATTAGATACCCCTACACCTATCTTTTGCTAGTTCTCGAGCAAAACAAATAAAAAAATAATGCTAACCTAATCTAACTCATTTTCGTAGAGATCACAATTGCACTTAGCACGTGCAACAAGCCATTAAACTCTTAGGTCACCCTTAAAGGACGAGTTTTGTCTCGTGAGGATTTTTAGTGGATTACACCCACAAAATCCATAAAAAATGAGATTAAAGAATAAACAAAATTAAAATAAGGATAACCCAAAATCAAGAAAAGAAAAATTAATTTCTTATCTACTTAAGTTAACTAGTTAGTAAGGTCACAAGTCTCCAAAAGTTTCATTCTCCAGTTCAATATAAACTTAAGAAATCATATTGTCTATAAAATAAAGTTTCAAATCCTAAACTTTACACCACCTATTCTAAGTCTCACATCCTATGCACCCTGTGATCGTGATGTAGTGCTTAAACCTGAGAATATTTGACTCCAATTTTCTTACTTATTTTTATAATAATATAATTTTTTTAAACACTTTTAATTATCTTTCGCGTAAATACCTAAGCTTCTTGAGGCCAAGGCACCTAATTAATTGATAATCAAAGTTGTTTGATTTTATGATGTCTTATCCTATTAGGCCTTTTCAGCTACCCATGTAATGAGCTTTGGGCAATGCTTCCAAACCAGGTGGCCTTAGGACATTAAGTGTAGAAACACTCCTACAGACTAAATTGCTCAAGCAATTGAGGACACAAAACAAGACTAATTTAATTATTTTTTCGATCTTTTTTTTATGTATTCCAGTTGTATTCAAAATCTCAAGTTCGTGAAGTTAGGCTACATAATCACTTAAATTAAGTTTATAGATGGTAGGCCAGCTTTTAAATTCTATTCTTTATTTTAAGACTCTAGACTCTTTCATTTCAATTTCACTGTTAAAATCCACTCATGGATACTAATTCACTTGCATACTAGCTAACTATTTGTAAAAAATTTCAATAATTTTCTTTTCTAATAATTTTAAAATTTTTTCAATCTTTTTGGAAGACAATAAAGACCCTAGAAATAAAAAACAAGTGAATCTCTCTCCATACATAAACTGTGCCATGTCTTCATGCGCACAGATGAATCAGAGATAAAAAGAATCTAGCATGTAATCCACACATCTAAAAACATGCACACCGTCATGATGACCATGCAATCTAAGCATACAAAAGATATAAACGTATAGACAATATGTTAGAATTAGAAATACTCACAGTGCGCTAGAAAATCCAACTGTCAAAATAACAAAAACTCCCTGTGAGTGGTGGATGCATCGTTGCTTATCTTGTATCATTTATAATAAACTCGACATATAGGTTAGAGAAAAGATAAATAAAAGACTCACTAAAACTAACTCAGCTAACTAAAAGAAAAATAAAAAGATTCACAAACTAAAAGAAAAATAAAATAAATATATATATGTACAACTTTACGTCTTCCCCACACCTAGATCTTTCTAGGTCTATTTCCTCTAGCTTGCTTCCCATCATTCCAATGGGTTCTCTTCAGTGGACAAATTTGAGAGGTCAATCTTTTCGTCATCTTAGCTCTCATCCTCTCCAATTTGTTCACACCTTCCTCACTCTCCTCCTACTCCTTTTCACTTCTGCTCTGCACAAATTAATTGTTATCACATATCACAATTGGAGTATTCACAACGTGATTGCTTAGAAATTCAAGCTCATCCTCGAACATCACCTCAAAACTTAAATCAACAATTTTCTATGAGGTGTGTAACTAATCAAAGCATTTCTAATCGATTTATTCAAACATATGAGTTCGTCTTCAGAGAAGTTTTCGAAGCTTTTGTCAATCAGAGGTTCTTGAATTATATTTTCAAATGATTAATCATTGGTTGACTCATCAAAAGTGAAGATACTCAAATTAAATTTTCTTTTTTCAAAGGGAATTGTAAACCTAAGATCTTCAACACATATTTTCTTACCACTATGATCACACTTTTCAGTAAAAAGCTCATCAAGGAACAAAGACTCATTATCCATGTAGGCATCATCACAATTTTTAGCAGTATGCTCCATTCTCTTTACAAAATCAGATGAAATCTTTGGCTCCTCAACAAAATTCTTTTCACAAAATTTACAAAATTCATCCTCAAATTTTCCTTGAAACAAAAATTCATCTTCATCACATTCATCCTCACACAAAGATTCAATGCATGGTTCAAAGTAGCGGTTTCAACTGCTGACTCGGCGGGTACTGTTCCACATCAGTCGCGGTGTCATGGAACAGACTCAGGCGAGATGCGCGAAACGCTACAAAGAGGGCTTAAAAAATTCTGAAAAAATCACGACAGATCCTAAAAAAATATATACATCAAAATTGACGTATAACATATCCAAAATATATCACCTAGAACACTAAACATGAAGATAATGCATAAATATATGCGTCGCGATATTAAAGTATAAAAAATAAATGTATAATTTAGTAAACTATTTGAAATTGTTAAATTTAAATTAACTACTCTTTTCACTAAAGTAAAGAGTAACTCTATCTTTCTAGTACAAATTTAAATTATATGAAATTTTGACTCGACTCGGTCTCGACTCGGGGCTCCTCAGCCTCGACTCGGGTGACTAGGCCTCGACTCGGGTGACTCAGCCGAGTCGGCACCGAGTCAAGAAAAATAATGCAATAGGTTGACCCGTGGACCGGTCTCGAAACGGGGAAGGCCGTTTCGGTTCTGACTCGACCGAGTCAGATTTGAATGATCGAGTTTTTGAACCATGATTTAATGTGCTCCAAAGGTGTATGTGTATGTGTGTCAACGTCCTCTCTGAACAAATCATCAAGACACAGGGGTTTATCATCAAAATGACATGCTTCATGCACATATACAACTTCCTCAACCTGTTTGTCCTCTTCAAATTCTTCTAATTGATTCAAGTGAACTAATGGAGTAGACTCGAAAGGCATCTCTATGAAATGAGTAGATATGTCAGTATGAACATAGATTTACTCTTCAGATCTCACAGTTTGAAGTTTGTTCACGTGATAGAAATGAATGTGCTCTTGAATCGAAGTGGGTTGAATCAGTGTTTGCTCAGGAATAAGTTGAGTAGAAAAAAAAACTCTTCCTCTTGCCCACCAGCTAACTCACTTGCTGGCCTGTTTAGACAGTTTTTAATGTCATTAAACATTTGCTTTGAAGTTTGCATGGAGGTTTCAAAAGCTTCTTCTAGTGTTGGTTCCTTGTCCATATGATTGCCATTGAACTCAATTTGTGAAAGTTGATGGAATTCTTGAACTTGATCTGGACTTGTGGTTGAAATAGATTGATTACGACGAGTCATCATTTGATCAAATGCACTTCCATGCGAGCACATGACTGCTATTTTCTGATTGACTTCTAAATTAGAGGACATTGATAAATTGAGAAATTTTAAGCTTTCTTCTAATGTGCTTTTTAGTTCCTCATGTTCATTATCACATCCCTAATATAGAGGTGATGGTTCAGTGTAAGACCAATTTGATGGAGAATTTTGATATGATTGATCTCATGAAAATTGAGGAAATTTCAACTTCCGAATTGAAGTTTGATGGATAGAGTTCGCTTATAGGTGCTTGAAATGTGTGAATATGATTTTAACCTAGTTCTAATGAAAATCATATCGAAGGACACTTTTCTGAAGGATGAGATGGATTATGACAGTGATCAAGGTTCTAAACATCGGATATCGGGTTCGTATCGGATGTAGGCTTTTCATATCGGATATCGGATATCCGGGGAGATATCGGGGATACACGTGCATATCGGGCGTTCATATCGGACACTATACAACGAAATACTGATAATTAAAAGTTGGTTTAGCGTCACAGATATCATCTACCTAATTAAAATGATGTAATACGCATGCAAAAACAATAAAAAATAATGTATATTTGTATTCAATCGTGCAACAAATAAGTTATTTTATATCGGGCAATATATCAGATGATCTATTGGTCGATATCGGGCAATTTTTTGGCCGATATTTCAAATATTGGCCGTTTTTTGCTGCAAACGATATGGCGAACAATTTCTCCATATCGTATCAGCAGCAGGTAAAAAAGAGATATCGGACGATATCTCAGCCGACTCAGCCGATATTTAAAACAGGGATAGTGATTGCACTAAATAGGAGGATAAGATGTAAATGATGAGATCGTGGGTTGGGTATATCATGAAAGCTCGGAAGAGAGGTTGGTGGATAGAAAGGAGGGTCTGTCCTATAAAATGAATCGTAATAACCAAATCAGTTTGGATAGGCCATGGGGAAAGTTTTTCTTAATGGTTTTTATGATTTTGAATTTTTGAATTTTTGATTTTTTTTTTTACCATTTGGTAAGAGTGTCAAAACTAAAGAGAACACTGTGTCCCCGGCAAGGGCGCCAAAAACTTGATGGGAAGACTTTGCTATCATGTTTTAAAATGCTGTAAATGCATGGTCGCTCGATGTAACACTTGAGGGTCGATCCATAATGGCAGGTAGTTCTTTTGATTTCAATACTTCTAGGCGATTTGAATAAAAGAGTTTGTGAGTTGGAGAGTGATCAGTGTAAATTAAGTATCAATTTAGAAAAGTTAGCACATATGATCGAATCCCCTAAACTAGAATCAAGTGGTCACTCTGGTCTCCATATCGGTTTGTTATTAATCACCAGATCACTATTCCTAAAAGACAAATTAAGTCTGAACACTATGTCTAAGCACAAGATATTATCCAATTATATGATTCATCAAAGGTAAATTAACTAAATTAAACAAATAGCAAAAGAAAACAAAACTCTAAGTATGGACCATTAACTCTCTGATACATAACATGTCAAATATTTAGTGATTTTAAAATAATCTCCTAAAAAATCTAGGTCAATAGGTGTGCATACAACCCTACATAAGAGATTTACCGTTGACCACATGATATCTAGGCTCGATTCATCTCTCTAGATGCATGGGAAAAAAATTAGTTACACATCCTAAGTAATGACAAATTAAGCCAACCGATAAAGAATAATTAAATTACATAATTAATAGCAAGTAATTAAATCACTAAATTCAACTAAATTAATAACATGTTACCTAATCACTAACTGAAGCTAACTAACAAATTTAATTAATTAAAAATTAACTACAAATATTAATTAACTAATATAATCAAACTAAACTAATTACTAAACTAAACTTTCCTCACGCAGCCGTCCTGCAAATGAGCTACATGTGTGGACCCCACCATTGCAACAACGAAATTATCTTCATGTGATGACTGCCTTTCTTCCCCTCTCGTGCACAAAAATTGGGCCCCACTTGAATGTTGTGCCCTTTGATAATTGAACAAAAAGCACTACTCCTTGAATCCCTCTCTCTATCTGCCCGATGATGATGGCCAAACCAGCCTGTCATCGCACGCAACTCAACGCGAAAACGAGATAGATGACAAAATGTTGGGCGTGACAAACGAGGATCAACAAATTGGAATTTTATGCAAAAAATGATGAAATAATAAGTAAAGAAATGATCAATGCATAGAGAAAGAGCAGTCAGATTAAAGAGCCATCATAAATAGAAAAAATATTTTTAATTAAAAGTTGCAGAAAACAAAATATTGTGGCCAAAAACTCGGCAAAATTGGCCAAAACTAGGGTAGCCTAAAAACCTAGGCTATGCGTTGGTATTTATACCCCTAGGTTTGTGACTGTTTTACAAATAAGTCCTCAAACAAATATAAAATTACACAGACAAGCTATTTGTCTAAAATTTACATTTAAGCTCTTGGACTTTGCAGAATTGTGTTTTATCCCAACTGGACTCACGTTTTCAAATTGAGTGTAGATCTCTGTGGTGTGAATTTTAGGAGCAGTAGAGTAACCCCTACAACGTCAAATCTCTCATCTTGCCTTCAAACTCCTTTTAGTATGCCAAAGATCCACAAAGCATACTTTTGCGGTTTAATCTTCTCCGGAAAGCTTTGTCTGCAAAACACCACTAAAAATACCTAAGTAGCATTATTTATAAGCAAATAATAGATAAATATGAGCATGAAAATGTGACAAAAATCATGCTAATCATTAAACAAGCTAATTAGAACTAACCCATTTAGTCTCAATTGTATCAAGAGTTTTTATATAACCCTAATTAGTACTTGAGATCACACTTCATTATTTACGAATTAGAAATGAGCTTATATATCCAGTGATTGGTAACAACTAACAAATCTTGTATCCATATCCTTTTTATACAAATAGTACTTTATTTTTACATACATAGAGCTCAAGTTATTAGCCTATGTAAAAATACATATATCTCAATAACACATAAAACTTATCTTTGATTATCCTCACACAAGTTTAGTTTTTGATAAGAATTTCTTTTATGAAGTGACATGTTCTTAACCCCAAATTTATAAGTTCATTCATTTCAATTTTCTAAGTCACAAAGTTTATATGAAAATCTATTGTGATAGATACCACTAAATAATAAGAGTAACAGCGAAAACACCGAGCAATCTACCGTAACAAGTAATACAACTTGATCATCACTAGAACAAGAACACAAATCAAGAACATAAGATTTTGTGAGAGTAGAGGGATAAATTCTTATTAACTTGAGAAGTAAAAACAAAATTTACAAGAATCTCACACTAAGATCTCTTAAACTTTCAATACAAGGGTGAATACAAGGTTCAAAGGCTTAAAAAATTAATGAAACAATCTCATATTTATAGGAAACTAAATATTCAGAGTTTGAATCAAAACTAGAATCAGAATTCAACTTGAAATAAAATCAGAATTTGGTCGGATACGTATGGATACGCCCAGATTGTTGTTGTCGACAGGGCTGTCGGACTGTTGACAGCATTGTTCCGAAAGTTGGTCTATCTCAGATTTTTACAGCTTCGCTGGAGCTTTCGAAAGCTGGTATCAGCTTTCAAGCTTTTGAAAGCTCTGTGCATTTCTGTGCACATTTTTTCTGCTGAATCTGTTGGAATCTCTTCTAGCTTGTCTCATGGTCTTTTCCAATGGATGTAAGACACTCAAAATGCCAACAATTTCCACCTTGACTCACATTCCATGAGTCTTTTATAGAAATTATCCTCCACACCATCATATAAGCTCTCTCCCTTTTGTGACTTCCAGTGTTTTAAATGTCGGATATCAAGGAAATGTCAGATGTCGGATTTCGGAGATATTTCAGGGCCATTTAGTAAATTTCGGACGTCATGACAGATAACAAATATATAATCTTATTTAAAATTTCTTATCAAGGTAATACATACACAACTTATGCAAAACTATATAAATATGTTTAGGATATGTATAATTAACTTAAATATTTTGCATATATTTACTAATCCGTTGTTAAAATTTCTCAATTGCTCTAACTTCTAAGACCAATTAACATATTGGGTTTTTCCTAAAATGTCGGCCGACATTTCGGAAAAATGTCGCCTGACATATTGGATTTTTCCCGAAATGTCGGCGGACATTTTCTAAAACGCCATTTCAAATGCGGGTGGGGATGTCGTGACGGTAAGGGTTGAAAATGAAATGTCGGCCGACATTTCAGAAATATCGGACGACATTTAAAACACTGGTGACTTCACACGGCTAGCTCATTCTCTATCTTATTTTTGGAGAACATTGATGAAGTTCAGAGATGCTCTGAACTTCTCTACTGGGATAGTCTTTGTCATCATGTCTGTTGGATTCTTCTTTGTATGATCAAATCAATAACATTTTTCATTGCAACCTACTGATGTATCTTGTGATACCTCACATCGATGTGCTTTGTCCGTTTGTGATACCTGCGATTCGTAGCGAGATGTATCACACTTTGACTATCGTAGTAGATCTGAACTGAATCCTGTATTATTTCAAATATATTGACTAATCCTCTCAACCATAAGGTTTTCTTAGATGTCTCAACTGCAGTTATGTACTCCGTCTCTATTGCTGAAAGCGCCACTGTGTCTTGCAACTCTGCCTTCTAATTATCAACACTCTCAGCTACTGCGAATACATAACCCATCATAGATCTTCGCTCATCAAGTTCTCCTGCATAATCTGCATTAACACATCCTTGTAGTATCTTAGGCTTTCCCATTTCTAATATCTAAAACGCCAAGTCTAATCTCATAGTCCCTTGTCGATATCGTAGCAATAGTGCTTGGATTCGACATGGACATACTTATTATACTAATTGCATAGGCTAAATCAGGCTTAGTGCAGATCATATTATACATCAGTGATCCCACCACACTAGCATATGGTACTATAGACATATCATCCTCTTCTTCTGAGTTTGGACACTGGCTGGAGGATAACCTGAAGTGACCTGTCAAAAGAATAGTGATCGATTTTTCTTCAGCCATGTTGAACATTTCTAACATCTTGAGATGTTCTCTTGGGATAGCCAGAGTCTGCATGTACTCTTGTTTTAACTGGTCTCCATAATTAAGTTTTTTTTGCCTTCTCCTAAATTTTTCATGTCAAACACCTTTAGTTAAGCTTTAAGCGTTTGAATGTCTTATTTCTCGCAACAATCGGCATATTATCCACGCACAATAGCAAAATGTGAGAACATCATTGCACTGTTTGAAATAATCACAACTGTCATACTAACATCGAGTGTAGTTGGCCTTGATTATGAATGAGTCGAACCGCTTGTACCACTGCCTGGGAGACTAGTTCAGCTCATAAAGGGACTTATTGAGAAATCACACCATGTTTTCTTGACCTTCCTGAACAAACTCTTCAAATTGCTTCATGTATATCCCCTCCTCTAGTTTACCATGCAAAATTACTGTTTTCATGTCTATATTCTCCAACTTGAGATTACCTTGAGTTACGATTGCTCACAACAACCGAATAGATGTATGTTTGACTACAGGAGAGGAGATCTCATTATAGTCAATACCCTCCTTCTGAGAATACCCTTTGGCAACTAGCCTTATCTTGTATTGCTTAATGTCCTTTCAAAAGATACACCTGCAGCCTATTGCTTTAGAACTCTTTGATAGATTCACCAAATCTCATGTTTGATTCCTCTCCAAAGACTGCATCTCCTGTTCCATTGCTATGGCCCACTTGTTACTGTCATCCGCCTCGATTGCCTCCTTGTAAGTGCTACGATCTCCAGCTTTCGTTACTAATGTAAAAGAGATTTGGTCCTCTTCTCAGCTATATCTGAGAGTGGTATTGAAACTTTGTCTGACCGTCTCAATGGTCTAAGTTACACCTGTTGTTTATGAGTAGCTTTCTGCCTGTCTCCACTGAAACGAAGAGTCTTCATTTGACCTGGCAGACTTGATGGGGTCATCTGAAAACTCAAACTCTTTTATTTTATAATCTGCTGAATTGTCTGAAGTCCACCTTGCACCTTGTCTTCCGTCTTTGACTTGCAACATTGAATCTTCATCAAAGGTCACATCTCTGCTAACAAAGATACTCTTTTTCTCCAGATCTCAAAGCCTATATATCTTGGTTCCCTTGGTGAAACCGATAAAGTAACACCTCTTTGACTTGAACTTCAGCTTATTCCTCTTTTGACTTTTAACCAAACTGTATGCCGGGCAACCGAATATCTGTAAGGTTAATAGTCCACATACTCTCATTGCCATATTTCTTCTAAGATCTAAAGATCAATAGCTGTAAATGGTGACCTATTCACTAAATAATTTGTATGATCCACTGCTTCTGCCCAGAGACCTTCTGATATGTCAGCCTGTAACCTCGTACTGCGAATACGCTCTGTCTGATTCACGCGCTCTGCTACTCTATTTTATTCTGGCCGCCCTAGAATACTCACCTAGTGCTCAATATCTTCATTAGCTAAGTGCTCCTTTAATTCTGTGGATATATACTCGCTCCCATTGTCTGACTTCAAGAGCTTTACCTTTCGTCTTTTCTGTTTCTCCATCATGGTTTTTCACTCCTTAAATTTCTGAAATACTTTTGATTTCTGCTTCAAGAAATGCACCCATACTTTTTGGGAGAAATCATTTATAAAAGTAACATAATAACATGCACCCCTAATGGATGCAACTGACGAAGGTCCTTACACATCCGTGTGTATAAGATCTAACAAGCCCTTAGTCTTGTGCACTAATGTAGTAAAAGCTACTCTCGACTGTCTACCCATAATACAAAACTTACATAGGTTAAGTTTAAAATATTTAATATCTGGTAGAACTCTTTTGTTATGTAGGGCTCGAAGACCTCGCTCGCTTATGTATTTACGACGCATATGCCAAAGTCTTGTAGTGTACTCCTCTGTTGCTACTGAAGCATCACCAATCACCACGCTTCCGATCACTTTTTATAAGTTTGTTGTGGGCTCTGCTTTGAGGACCGTCATAGAGCCCTTAGGGATCTTTAGAGCTCTATTCGTGCCCGAGAAGTTGCATCCTTGAGCTTTCAAGGCTCCCAATGAGAGAGTTTTTCCTCATGCCTGGAACGTGTTTCACATTCTTGAGTATTCACACTAGTCAGTCAAACATCTTCATGTATATACTACCTATTCCAAGTGTCTTGCATGCAACATCGTTTCCCATCAGGACTATGCCTCCTTCAAAAGGCTTATATGTGCTAAACCACTCCTTTGGGCACATGCTGTATGTGCATCCCGAGTCAAGCAACTAAGTATCTGAGAACCTCCCTTTGCTTCTGCCCGGATTCGCCGACAACATCACATCGTTCTTTAACTGCTTTCTCGGCTATGCCAGCTTGATTCGATTGCTTCCCACTGGTACTAGCTCCATCAGCTCCTGAACCACTCTTCTTCTTTAGCCTCTCCTTGTACTTGAAGCAATTCTTCTTCATGTTCCCTGCTTGTTTACAGTAGTAGCAATCATTGTTTTTGCTAGAAGCTTTGGTATCTTCCATGGGTCCTCTACCCTGTGATCCCCCTCTGCTCCTTTGACTATCAATCCTGATGCCGCTTTTATGGAATCTGTTTTCTTTATTAGCTGGTTGTTTTGGAGCATCTGCCTGACATTTTCCTACTCTAAGGTCTCTTTTCATACATGATGGTAGTCCCGAGTGATTATAACCTAAAAAATAGAAGATAACAACAAAATAGATTTGTCTCCTCTTGTAGTTTCACCTCCAGCACCAACAGGTTTCATAAAATTCGACTGAACACATTGAGCTGCTGCAGAACCGGTATTCCTTCCTTCATCCGAAGACTATATAATTGCTTCTTCAAGAAGAGTTTGTTGGATAAACTCTTCGTCATGTAGAGACTCTTCAGCTTACACTATAAACCTGCAGTTATTCTGTCGTTCATTACATTGTAAATAACTTTATCTGATAGGCATAGTATAATAGTGGTATTGGCTCGAACATCGAGATCCACCCACTCCTTGTCCTTCATCTTTGAGGACTTCTTCTCAGCGTCAAGTAGGGTCTTGTGAGTGTCTTTCTTCACGAGCAAGTTGTTACTATCATTTTCCACAATATCTTTCCATCGAATTTCTCCACCTCGAATTTTGTTGTGGTCATTTTGCTAATTATTGCTCTGATACCAATTATTGTGATAAATACCACCAAACAATAAGTGTAGCAGTGGAAACAGCGAGCGATCTTTTATAGCAAGCAATATAATTTGATCACCATAAGAACAAGAACGCAAATCAAGAACACAAGATTTTGTGAGAGGAGGAGATTCTTATTAACTTGAGAAGCAAAAATAGAGTTTAAACAGATCTCACACAAGGATCTCTCAAACTCTCAATACAAGGGTAAATACAAGGTTCAAGGGCTAAAAAAACCAATGAAACAATCTTATACTTATAGGAAACCAAAGACCCAAAGTTTGGGTCAAAACTGAAATCAGAATTCAACTTAAAATAGAATCAGAATTTGGATCGAATACCATGGATACACCAGATTGCTGCCGTCGACATGGCTATTGACAAGCCCATTGACGCCGTTCTCTCAAAAGTTGGTCTATCTCAGATTTTTGACAGCTCGCCAGAGCTGTCACGAGCTGTCTAAAGCTAGTATCAAAGATTCTTCAAGCTTTCGAAAGCCTTGTGCATTTCTATGCACGTTCATGCTGCTTAATCTATTGGAATCTCTTTCATTTTGTCGCATAATCTTCTTTAATGAATGTGTGGCATCCAAAATATC
This sequence comes from Agave tequilana, assembly GCA_038442645.1. Classification (NCBI taxonomy): domain Eukaryota; kingdom Viridiplantae; phylum Streptophyta; class Magnoliopsida; order Asparagales; family Asparagaceae; genus Agave; species Agave tequilana. The sequence goes on along the minus strand of JAVJIF010000869.1, from coordinate 279,158 downwards.
GATAAATTCAACTTTACAAGTTTAATAACTTTCAAATTCAAGTTTGAGTTCATAACTCACCAAACTTCTTGTAGTTTAAAGTTTTCTCCCTTATAATTTAACTGTTAGCAAAACAAAAACCCTAAAACTGATTGATATTGATATCAAGAATGCAATATATAGAACATAAAATTGGGTATAGTTAATAGGTAAAATCCAATAACCCAATACCTCATTATTTAACACCCCCTCAAGTTGGAACATAGATACCTATCCATGCCCAATTTGCTACATAAGTTAGAAAACACCTGTGGTGAGGTAGCTTTGGTAAGAAAATAAACCAATTGCTTTGATGATGGGTGAACGGAGAGAAATTACCTTCTTGGTTCAAGCATTTCTGACCAGATGACAGTCAACCTCAATGTGCTTAGTTTTCTCATGAAACATATAGTTCTGGACAATATAGATAGAAGACTGATTATCATAATGCATATACATAGGTTCAGACTGTCTAAAATTAAGTTCCATTATTAGATTCTTCAATCATATCATCTTACAAGCTATGAAGTATGGACACGGACACGGACACGGACACGGGACACAGATACGGCACGACACAGACACAATGACATGATAAATTCTTAAAATGTAGGATACAGAGACACAATAAAATAATTATATGGATGTGCATAAGTATATACATATCAAAATCCGTAGTGAATAGGAAGTGTTGTATTAAAAGTAAAATGGAAAACAAAATAAAATCTAAATAATTTACATCTATAACTTCTAATAAAGTAACAAACAAAATCAAAAAATAAAATAAAAAATAATCTAACCAATACCTCATTTAGCTCGTGATATGTATATATTCTACTAACATATTTGCTTATGTCAAAGAGACATTCTCTTTCATGTTTATTTAAGTGACATGTGACTTTTAGGTATCTAAAATATAATCTTTAAATTTTATTTTATACCGACACGGCGTTAGACACGGTGTTGACACACGATTTTATAGCTTAAAATCTGAGATGGTTTCGGAGTGTCTAATACGTGTCGTGCAAGTATCTTACAATTGTCGGTATTCGACACCTGTCCGATACGGATGCGACACTCACTTTGAAGTGTTTGTGCTTCATACCTCACAAGCAGTATTAGCCAGAGCTCTATATTCGGCTTCTATACTAGGTCAAGATACATCATTTTGTTTTTTGCTCCATGTCACAAGATTTTCTCCAACAAAGATGCGATATCCAATGGTAGATTTCATATCTCCCTTGTCACGAGCATAATCAGAATCAGAGTACCCAGAAATGCGTACATGCCCATGCTTCTTGTACAACAAACCTTTCTTTGGAGAGCTTTTGACATGAGGAAAAATCTTTAGTTCAACTGTCTAATGAACCTCTTTGGGCTGGTGTATGAATCCACTCAGCACCCTAACGATAAAGGTTATATCTGGCCTAGTAACTCTTTGATAGATCAACTTTCTAATTAATCTTCCATGCTTTCTTGGATCATCAGGAATGTGACTATCATTAAACCACAAGTTCACACTAGTGCCCATTGGAGTACTAGTAGATTTGCACCCCAAAAGTCTCCTCTCTTTTAGAAGATCTATAACATACTTCCTTTGAGAGAGAAGTGCGCTATGTTTTTGATGGCAACTTCAATCCCACGAAAGTATTTAGGCTTACCCATATTTTTGGTCACAAAATGATGCTTAAGATGCACTTTTGTTTCCACTAGGCCAGCTAAATCACTTTCAGTCAGCAGAATATCAACATACACTGTCAGAATTACTATGTTAGATTTAGTATGCCAAACAAAGACCGAGTGATCTGAGTGGCAACAATGAAAACCAATATCAGAGATGATAATGTTAAACTTCTCAAATCATGTCCGTGGACTCTACTTGACCCATATATTACCTTCCTGAGATGACATATTTTATTCTCCATGAGCAACATATCCTGGAGGTTACTCCATATGTACCTGCTTCTTCAAATCACGATACAAGAAGCCATTCTTGGGGTCCAACTGGAACAAGGGCCACACAGATTGACAACAGTAGAAATAGAATGCTGATGGAGTTCAACCGAGCAACTGATGAAAATGTCTCAAAGTAATCCACGCCATAGGTCTAAGTATAACCTTTGGCAACAAGTCTGGTCTTATACCGATCCATTGAACCATTTGGATGATACTTTAAAGTATAGACCTAACGACAACTTACAACATCTGTAGTTGCAAAGACCAACTCTCAAGTTTCTCGAGAAATAAGAGCATTCATCTTCTCATTCATGACCTGCTTCTAGGCAGGTACAATAAAGCCTCTTTATAAGACCTTGGTATAGATATAAAAGGCAAAGATAAGGCAAACTGGCTAAAAGAGGTGGTAAGATGGTCATAAGAGTCAAAATTAGATTTGGATGATCAATATAAGACTGTTTACCTTTTGAAGAGCAATAAGAACATCAAGATCAGAAGGGGTGATGGATGGCGGAGGAGATAGACCTTCCATTGCAGTGGAGTTGACCAGAACTGATTGAGGAGCAAGAACTTTTGACCAGTGAGTGTATTGTTGAGTAATTATCCGAAGAGTTTTAAGTGCATATGGCTCTGTACTGTCCATCTGTGACACTGGCGAAGAGACATTAGGAGTAGGAACCGGTGCAAATAATGGAACAGATAGTGGGAGAGGAACAGATGGCGAAGAAGTACCTGGATAGTTTGAAAAAATATGGAACAATTTAAAAAAATGAAACATCAGCAGACATAAAATACTTTCTGGCAGATGAATTGTACCACCTATATCCTTTCTAAGTTCTAAAATACCCGACAGACATTTGATAGATTTAGGAGACAGATCATCCGAACTTGGAGACAAGTACTGAATAAAACAGGTACAACCAAATACATGAGTAATGGAGAAGACACTTTTGTGAGGATGAAGACAAGAAAATGAAAATTTATCATGAAAAACAGATGGCATCCTATTAATCAAATGACAAACACTTAACACAGTATCAGACTACAAATATTTCAGAACATGCATATGTATCACATGATTCTAATAACATCTAGAATGTGTATGTTCCCGTCTAACAACACTATTTTGTTGTGACGTGTGGAATAAGAGGTTTGATGAATAATATCATTCTTAGAACAGAAAAGAGGCATCATTTTTCACATACTCCAAGGCATTATCAATATGAAGCATATGAACAGATGTAGAAAACTGATTTTTGATTTCATTATAGAAAAGTTCAATAACACCAAAAATTTCAGACGTCTCTTTTAACAAATAAAGCCAAGTCAGTGAGAGAAGTTATAAAAAAAGAAATACCTAAAACCTTTAACTGAAGGCACACGACAAGGACTTCAAACATCAGAATGGATCAACTCAAACGCAGAACTATTATGACTATTGACCCGACTCGGAAAAGAAACACGATGATGTTTACCCAACTCACAAGATGCACAGCCTAAGATAGAGACAAAAGACTCAATAGGAACAATTGACCGAAGCTTCTCAACGATGGATGATTTAGTCGCTAGTGCCACAGTTAAGTAGGATCAGGCTGATCCGCAACCAATCTAACAAACTTTCTGGCAGATGTATTGTACCACCTGTATTATTATGCTGCAGTTATTTTATTTGGTAAACTGCCTGATGGATAACAAACTTACAGGAAATTTTAGAACATGTAACTCATTTGTTAGATTCAATGGAGCAGCCTGAACTACCTCAACACCAAGTACATGAGACTGGGCACCGTCAGCAATGTTAACAGAGAAATTTATTTAATGAAAAGATGTAAAGAGACAAATTTATCCTTAATACCTGTCATGTGAGATAAGGCTCTTGAATCTAATTTCAAGGTTTGTGAGAAGATGCAATATAAGCATCCATACCTGTAGGTTGTATGAGTTGGTGAATGATCTGTCTGAGAGAACTTGAGCTGACACAACCTGTCATACTCGTCCTAATATATTTGAACAGTAGGAGCATCAGAAGGGCTAGAGACAGTGTTCGAGGAAACATGAGCATTATCATCAAATTGACAAGATGGAGGAACAAGAGAGGACGAAGTACTTGTAGCACCCGATATCACAGCTAGTTATAAATTCAATAAACACCCAGAAATTCAGAGAATACCAGTAGGAGCAGTAGTAGTAACAGATCAGATCAGACAAGTAGGAGCAGCAGTAGATGAAGACTGCACCAACAACATGAGATTACTGTAGCCAAATCTGCAGTATACAAATCAAAAAAATAGGGCAGAGCAGAGCATCTAGAGGACAGTTTAGGCTGCAGAGGATATGCAGAGATTGTAGAACAGTCCAGTAATCTCCATGAGGTAGATTGTGAATTAGAGGGCATCAAAGTAAAAAAAATAAGTGTTGCAGGTGTCAACGAAGGCAATAGAGGCATTAGGCATCATCGGCGGGAGAAGATGTCGTGGCTTGAGACAACAACGAAGCCAAACAGAAGTGGCTTCATGCATCAATGAAAATATTGGAAGGGGCAGAGCACCCCGACGATGGTAAAGAAGAAGGCAGATGTTGTCAATCACTTGATCAAAAGCATTAGGGAAGGCAGGCGAAGACATGGGAATGAGCCCTGACTGATGGCAGCTTCAACGAGAGCAGAGAACAAGGCAAGTGATCTCATCAGGGCAGAAGCCTTCATAATCGCAGTTGTCGAGGCCAACTCATGTGCTCAGAACCATTAGCATGGGATGACAATGAGGGCAGGTGAGGCAGCAGGGGATGGCGACCTGGGTAGGGGAGGTGGTAGAGAATGGTGACGAGGGCAGAGGAGGTAGTAGGCTGTGGTGGCTGGGGAAGAAGCAGAGAGTTGTTATGAGGTCAGGGGTTAAGATTTGAGATGATGACAAACTCACGAGAGGTTGCAGATTATTGACGACGAGAATTATTAGTGGAGAATTGAGGTGGAGAGAGAACAGAGAATTATCGCTCTGATACCATGCAAGCAAACCAGAAACCCTAAAATTGATTGATATTATTGATATTAAGAATACAATATATAGCACATACAATTGGGTATGATTATAGGTAAAACCCAAGTACCCAATACCTCATTATTTAACATTAACAAATATCTCATTTAATAAAATTGTCTTTCTCTATAAGTTTATTATTCAGAGGAAAGAGGAAAGCCAAGTTCTTTATCTTGATTACCTTTTCAAACACTAGATCTCTCCTTTTGCCAATCTCTAGATTCGGCCCGAAATCTACTTTACAATGCATTTGATCTTGGCTTAATTTGAGTTCCATAGAGAGAGATTGCCAAAGTGACTTAGACTGCACAAAACTCTAGAATTCTGATGAACTCTCCCTTCTATCTCTTCTTTTTTCCTTTTGCTCTAGCTGTGCTAGTAGCAATATGTGGTGTTAAATTTTTGATTAGTTAGTTATCATATTAGGAGTCATGTTTCTGTACGCTATTATGAGTCCTACTTGTATTATAAGTTGTATTTATTTTAAAATAAGAGTATATAAAGAGGACTCAATAACTCTGTCATATCTTTTCCTCTCAAATTCTTATATAGTATCGGAGTGAAAATCGTAATCCTAACTTTTCTTGCCTTTGCCAAAAGAAAAAATTACTCTTTATTGTGAAGAGTAACTGTGGCGGTACTATTTATGATGAACAGTAATCACTGGGTATTGTTCTCGCGGTTACCTTCATCTAAAAGAGGAAAGAAAAATTAGTTACCTTCAAGTTTCAAAACCCGAGATCCATGATTCAAACCTTAGTCGTTATCAATATGTCTTCTATAATTGTGCTATTCTACATAATATGCTATCTTTATTCTCTCCCTATAGCCTTGCTACCCTCTTTGTTTGCCTCTTAGGTTTTACCGAGGCCCTATTGTGCTCTTTAAGGTCCCGCCGTGATTACTATGTTCACATGTGCATCCGATGTACTGATCTGATCCTCTACTACTATTCTATTCGAATGCCACAATGTGGATTGTTGACGTTCTCTGTAACTATTACTGGATGACTATCTTTCCTATTTGACAACTTCTCTGCTGTGAGATCATCTTATTCTTCATCTACTACTAGAAGTTTTCTCATCTTCTAATAGGAGGATCTCTCAATACCTCCACTGAGGATCTCTCGAAATCTCTCATACTGAGTTTGAGGATCTCTCAGAACCTCCACTTCTACTGAGTTTAGGAATTTCTAAAGTTTTAATTCTATTCAAAGAGATGAATACAACCTTTCGTGCAGTTTTTGTTTAAGTGTTTGGTTTGACTTAGATTCACTTCGCTTCAGTTTGTAGTTTCAGTGTCAACATCATTGATTTAGCAGATTGGCATCAAAATTAAGAATTTTAATTATTTTTTGTTTAGAAAAATTTAGTTTAGGAGATACTTTATTAGTCTTTGTAACAAACTGTGTATGATAAATAATATGCTCCAGCTTGAGGGAAAGTGTTAAAACTCTTTGATTAGTTAGTTATCATATTAGGAGTCATGTTTCTATCAATGTTTAAAATAACTATAACGTAATGATAACGTTTTTCTTTTGTTATGTTAATATAGGTTGTAACGTAACGCATAACGTAGGTTACACGATTTAATATTTATTTAATAAAAATAAATATATATTATATGTTTAAGAATTTATATAAATAGAAAAATAATTTTAAAAAATCTAAAAAATTATCAAAATAATATAGCACACATTTAGCAAGTCTCACAATAAATTTTCAAATTCACAAGTTATAATAAGTTTGGAAACATAACAAATTTTATAATAAGTTCGCAAACATAACAAACTATAATAAGCATGATAATTGAATTATAACAAGTATGATAACAAGCATGATAATTTTTAGCAATTATCTTTTGATAATATTATCTCAACCAATTTTTTTAGCAATTATCTCTATCTGCCCTCTCCACCTAGATATTTCACTCTCTGCTCTCTCCCCTCCCGATCTTTCTCTGCTCTCTCCCAAGAGATCTCTCCCTTGGAGAGATCAGGAGGGAGAGAGAGCAGAGGAGGAGAGAGAGCTTACATGTGCTTGGAGACGACGCCGGCAAGAACCACGACGTAGAACCACAACTTGGAGACGATACCGGCGAGAACCACGAAGGAGAACCATCGCTTGGAGACGACGCCGACAAGAACATTAAGACAGAGAACCACCAGAGGTAAGTCTTATTCTTCTCTTTTCTTCTCGGCGCCGGCGACGACGTTGCAGAGACGGCGACGAGGTTGCAAAGAGGATTTTTTTGACCCTAAACCAAGCGAATTTGGGGGGTTTTTATAAAAACTAGACTTGCACTGTAACGTAAGTTACAGTGTATTACATTAATAACATAACGTAACGAACGTTACGGGCAAAATAACCGTAGTTATGAAACATTGTGTTTTTTAGCCTTGTTACGTAACGATTGATCGTCCTTAGGTTATATAACGAGTTATATAACGGGTTTTTTAGAACACTGGTTTCTATATGATATTAAGAGTCATGTTTCTAACTGATATCCTACTTGTATTATAAGTTGTATTTGTTTTGCCTATAAATAAGAGTACATAGAGAGGACTCATAACTCTCGCATATCTTTTTCTTTCAAATTCTGATACGGTGAATGAACATAACAACTTTTTGAGAGAAAAATGTAAGGAGTGAGAGAGAACATAAAAGAGGGTACTTGTGGAGAAATTAAGTTCATTAGGTGATGATGACTAGCTATCTTGTTATCTTATAAAGAAATTAATTTCATTAGCCAAATTGTGGCATGGAAATTTTGAGAAAAATATAAAATATTTTCTCTTATACTCAAATAACATTTTTACAATGACTAAGATGGCTTGAGTATATGAAAGTATAGACATAAATATAAATGTTATTATATATGGTTATGGTTCCTTGTGTGTGTAGTTGTGTATATCTATGTCTATATGATACATGAGTGAGTTGCATGTTTGCATGTATGTATGTATGCATGCATGTATTATCTTCCAGGAGTTACGATCCTATTATTAATAGGACTTTCTACTTAGCTCATTTTTGAATAGAATCATTCAACTTATCTATTGATGGTAGACCGACAAAAAATGATAAAAATTGGATGCAGAAATTGGAAAACCGATGAGTTTTTGTATGTATGTATGTATGTATTATCTTCCAGGAGTTACGATCCTGTTATGATTAGGACTTTCTACTTAGCTCATTATTGAATAGAATCATTCAACTTATCTATTGATGGTAAACCAACTAAAATGATAAAAATTGGATTTAGAAATTGGAAAACTGATGAGTTTTTAGAAGTAACTAGACTGGAATTCTACTAGCGAAAGGGGATTTTGATTTTCAAAAATTGGAGATTATGCTTGTGTTGCATTACTAGATCTGATAACTTTTTTTTTACTACCTTTGTACACCCACATGGTTAAAATTGGTTGTGTCCTCCCTGTGGAGTTGTCTCGTACAACATCAGGAGAGATCTTTGGCATTCTTTGCTGTACTTTGTACATTAATACAAATATATTCTTGATTTCTATACTCTAGGTTTGTGGGAAATAAAGCACCTTATACAATCCTAAGGAACTCCTTCGGCACCTAACTGTCTCTTTCTTTCTTATATTTTCCCTTTAAGCTCTTGGACTTTTTTCAATTTTATTGAAAGAAAGCAAATATTTTGTATAAAATTGCGATCAAGAAGTTGAGTGGTATTACATTTATTCTCAATGCTTGAAGTCTTTATATTGCCATTGATACTGTATTATCTGTCCATATGCCATGCAGGTGAATACTCATTTAACACCGCGACCCATTCTTCTTACCCGGCACGGTGAGAGTCGAGATAATGTTAGAGGAAGAATTGGGGGTGACTCAGTTTTGAGGTTCGTTCTATTTTGGCCTACATTTTAAGCCCAGTTTTAGTTAAATTCTCAACATTCTTACTGTTGAGAGCTCTTTGTTCTCAAGATTTCCTCTCTCTGGTTTACCAAATATGTATTTTATTAGAGGGAATTTGTTCTCTGTTTATGTTAAAATTTTGAGGCAGCATTTTATGCCATTCCTTTCATTCCTAATAGAGAAACTTCTCAGTTAAGAATTATTTAAAAGATGCTCATGTTTACATAAAAACTCAAGTACTGTTCAGAAATCCTTAACCAGGAAGCTTAATGACAATAAAACTCCTCAGCTGGAGCAAGACTTGGCAAGTAATTTAAAACAAAAATGTTCATTTTTTCAGTCTTGTGGTTAGTTCTCACCAAGACACACGCATACACGTGCACGCGCGCACTCACACATGCGCAGAGGAATGATTGAAATTGAAACTATATGTGTGAAACTGAAACTTAAGCACAATTGGATACTATTTTGAACTATTTTAATTTTACTTTCCTAGCCAAAATCGAGGCTAGAATTTAGAGTAAACTAAAGTTCTTAGTTATTCAACTTAGATGAAATGACGTAATAGCTTTCGTTTGTATATTTCGAAATTTATATGAAATTCAATTGATTCAAAAGTCTCTTATCTCTCTGTCTTAAAAGGGTGCAATTTGAGCGGGAGGTACACATCTTTTTTCTAGATTTTTTTTTGTTTATATGTTATTTTGTACTGTGCAATTTCTTGTTTGTGGGATCATCGGACATCCAGCGACGATCGTGGCGTAACTATCATCGTTGGAGAAGATGACCCACTTCTACTTGGATTGAGTAGTTTTGAGTATTTTAATGTATTTTCTATTTTTTTCTATTTTTGGTTTATTTTAGTTGCTTTTGTTTTCAGTAGTTATGAGTTGAAACTCAAGTTTTGTATTGCCAATAAATAAAGGCTCATATGTAATCTTTTGAATCAACGAATACATTTGAAAGTTTTTCCAATTTCCTCAAATTTGAATGAGATTGGATTCTTTAAAATTCAAAACCAGTGTGAAACCCTAAAACCTTTAGGAGAGTGAATCCCTAAAGAACCCTATTAAGAGAGTAAATCTCTAATAATATTTATTTCCCCCTCTTATAAATAAACCCAAAAAAATTTAATCTCAAATTTCTCTCCTCTCCCTCAAATTTCTCTATCCTCTCCAGTGTTCTAAATGGCGGCCACAACGGCTACATCGGCTGGGAAAATTTATCGGGGATGGAGATATATCGGGGACATATCGGGGATATTTTTAAAAATCGGATGTCAAAATCAGACTATAAATATACATATCTTCTTGTCTTAAATTGCATCTCAATAAGACAATATATGCATAAATTATATAATGCTACATAAAACATCATACTTATATGTTTAAGATATACTTAACTTGATAACTTGCATTAAGTTTATAAATGCATAATCACTATCCAATGTAGAATCTTCACAAATGTCACATTGTCACATCGCTCGAATTACTCAAATACTTAACCTAAAAATTGAGTGTAAAACGCTATATCGGGTTCAAAATTGTCGAAATTGCGGTCGATATATCGGGTCCATGCCGATTTATCGGCGATTTTGAGTGAAAATCGCTATATCGGCTTGGATATGCCAAATCATTGCGGCTAGAAGTTGTAAACGCAATATCGGCGCAATATCAGGGTTATATCGGGGATATTTAGAACACTGATCCTCTCCTTTCTCTCTCCTCGCTCTCTCTCTCTCTCACACACACACACTCATCATCATCAATCAACAGCAGCCTGACTTTAAGTTTTCAGGCTCTACGGCCCGACAACCAACCACCTTCCGTGCGAATCCTCGCCGAGCCCGAGTAGTACCGTTCAGAACAGACCAGTCCGTCATCTTCCCGCCAATCGACAACAAGAGCTACTAATCTATAGCAACATGACACTCAATAGGTATAATTTTAATACAAGATTCTTTATTTACAAATTCGATATTACATTATCTAGGATGTTATCAATAATTGGTTGATGTCCACATAAATTGCGAGCTGCGTAATTCTGCCACCCTTTATTCTATTAGCTTCCTTATTGTCCGTAGAATCTTTTACTTGCATAACATAAGTGGAATAAATTAGTTTCTTTTTATTTGCAATTGACCATACACATATGCATGTTTAATCATTTAAATCAATATTGTTAGTTTTATAACCTTTTCTTGTGTAATATAGATAAAATGTTCCTAGTGTGTCTCCTTAGATAGTTATATCATTTCATGACATGTAAATGAAGATTTTTTTTGAATAGATTTTCTCAGACTTGAACAAGAATTGGTCAAAAAAGCTCGATTCTCCATTGAGAATCATTGATATGGCTCGTCATCTCTTCTATTATCTCATATATAAAAATATGATTGATCTTTAAGGAATGGTCTTTTTGATGAATGTGAGATTCTGTAGAATGAAAAGTGTTTGTCTTGTTTGAATCGAGAATTGCAATTCCATTTCTGGAACCGCAAGTATAGACTTTGAAATGGTGAGAAGTTACTCGACGGCCGAAATGCACATTTGTAGTAAGTTAATACAAACTAGAGAATATGAGAAAATAGGAGGTCAGTGGCCGAGGAAATTTCCTCACATGGCGCATCTATAACACCAAACTTCCAATTGTTGTTTCATGATCCGGCTGTACATTATGATGTTCATGGCCTAAGATGTATATAGATTAAAAATTGTTGAGTTTGGACTTTGCTTGTTGATGTAATGGTTATACTTGTTCTATTATTAAGCAAAGGTTAATTTTGCAACCATTAAATCAACAAGCAAACAAAGTCTAAATCTCATGATTTTTCGTCTATACACATTTTAGGCCACAAACATCATAATGTACGGCCGGATCGTGAAACAAGATCGAGAGTTTGGTGTTTAGATGTACTATAAAAGAAAATTTCCTCCATAGCTGCTAACCTCCCGTTTCCTCCTCTCTCTCTATATTATATCGGCCTAAAATCTCACTGCCATCCCTTAGTTTCTGCTTATACACCAAAATCTGAATTATAGGGTATGTTTGGTTGTCATAATTGGCCGTAATTTGAAAGTCGTAATTGGTAAAATCTTTTACGGTTGTAAATGATTACATACATGTAAGTTTTATGGTATTTGGTTAGTAATGTAAAGTTTAAAGTGAGAAAGTGTATTGTGTTTTACGGTGTTTGGTTGTCATAATGTGTAAGTCGTAAGTGAAAAAGTTGATTATAAAATTAGCTATTTGGTGATTTAAAAAATTTAAATATTGTAAATAAATACTAAAAATACTAAATAAAAAATAATACAAATTTGCATGACCACAAAATTAATTGTAAGTGGGTTGTGAGTGATAATTGGGTTGCAAGTGAGTGGTAATTGGGTTACATAAGTCTCTTACGAATTACGGTCCAAACAAACACCGTAGTTGTAATTGGGCTGTAAATCATTTACGAATTACGACCTTTTACAGTCTTTTACGTGAAACAAACAACCCCATAGTGAGGGTCGAGAGTAATATTATTATACTGTAACACGGTCGTGGTGATCGAGCGTTTTTTCACTTTTGGCCTTATACGCAACAATATTTTTCTAATCCACTTTGCTCGGTGGGATTTGAATTGTGGTTGCTCTAATACTATATTAAAATCTTTACCACTACACAAAACTTTGAAATTGCTGAAATGGTTGAGGGTAATTTTATTACAATCTAATATATATAATAGGTAAGTTTGATTTTAGAGTCGGTATTTGGAGCCTTATATTGTTCTAATAATGACAAGTCATAGTTTGAGTAGGATTTTATTTTGTATGGATTTGTGTAAGGAGATGATTGCTTATTATTTTATATAATTGTATTATATAATTCTTTTCATAATCAACAAAGCTGTAGTTCTTTCTAGTTTAACATGATATTAAAAGCCCCACAATTTTTTGATCCGTGATCTACCACCACCTAATACACCCTCATCATCTTTCTTCCCCTTCTTCTAACAATGCTTCTTTCTTCTTCCTTTCATTTTCTTTTTCCTTCTTTCCTGTCTAAGCCGGCTCAACACAAAAAGAAAAAAAGAAAAAAAAGTTATTTTCATGCAGCGTTGTTCATCAGTGTTGTTCACAACAAAATATAGGTGACATCTGGAAATCTATTGAAATTATTCTGGTCATATATTGGTGTATAAAAGTCTGATTTTGTGATCTAAAAGTCAATCCTTCTGTTTTTGGGCATTCTAAGCCGCATTGATGGGTTCTATTTGGCCTAATTCTACTTAGATTTGGGACTCTTTCATTGAATTTGGGGATCTTTAGAACTTTCTTTTGTGCTAAATTTGAAGATCTCTGAAATCTTAAACCCCTGTCCAGTGGGATGATACTTGACTTTTTATGCAGTCTTCTCTTAAGTGTACGGTTTGGCTAAGTTCTGTTTGCAACTACAGTATCAACATAACAAATTTGCAGTTTGAATAATTTTTTATACTTTTTTTTAGCATACAAACTCGTAATACTGTTGTAAGTTTTAGGGGAATGTTTGGTTTAATAGGTAAGTTTGATTATAGAGTCATAATAGTATTTGGAGTCTTTCAAAGTCCTAGCAATATTACAAGCTATAGTTTGGGTAAGATTTGATTTTCTACGAGTCTGTGGAAGGAGAAGATTGTCCATAGCTCTATGTAATTGTATTCTGTAATTCTTTTAATAATCAATTCACATATAGTCCTTTGTAATTTAATAGTATGTCTAGATACCATGATATTGCTGTAATACACAAGCCATAATCTAAGCTGCATGTTTCTTTTTTCTCTTCATTGTCTTTTACTTAAATCCTGACACAGCTGAATGGAAGAAAGAAATCATGTAGCCTACTAAAAAGTTTGGGATGCAGGCTTTGTTGTCGTTCTTATTGTTCCCTATAATTTTAAAGTTCTTTTGGCACCAGTTTTGTAAATGTTGCATCAATGCTTCCCTATGGATGTAACTCTCCCCCTGTGGTTAAAGCAACAAGCATAAAAAACAAGAACTAGACTTATAGATATGATATCACAACTATTGAGCCCTTGTTTATTTCAAATACATTTATTACACCTATATAGACTGCTGTAGATGTAAATAAAGTGAAAGGTTGGAGCCTTGGAGGGTTTAGTATAAAAAGCTTCCAAGTTACTTCCTATAGAATTTTTCCAGGAGAAAGACAAGGTTTCATTTTTACTCATTTGATGACAAGTGATTTCATTTTAATTCATTTATCCATTCATTTCTTTAATCAAATTAATGGCACTTTCATTACAACTTTGGTCAAAATGTTTTCTTACAATCTCAAAGCAGTGTTTGGACCAAAGTTCTACAAATTTAGTCACAATTCTGTTTTAAATTGTTGAAATGTCAAAACCTACATATTTATTAAACTTTTCTATTTACATTTCTATATATTGAGTTTAAAATGGTTGATTAATTCTCATCAATATTTTATTTATTTTTTTGCAAAATTCTCGCCATTCATATAATAATGTTCTCTAATTCATTAACAAATTGATTTTTTTTAACCACCCACCCTTAAGCTTGTTTTTGGGACACAAGTATCATAAAACTTTCTTATTTCTTTAGAAATCAGTTTCTTTAGAAATCAGTCAATAGTGAATATCCATGGTAATAGATGAATAAGTGTCTCCCTTCTGTGCTATTTACTAATTCTGGTAGTTATTATGAAAAAGTTTACATTGTGACCGGTTATTTTGAACAGTGAAGCCGGAGAAGTTTATGCCAAAAAGCTTACTAACTTTGTGGAGAAGCGACTGAAATATGAGAGGGCTGCTAGTGTAAGAATCTCGTTGTAAATCTATAATTTGCTTTCTATATTAGATGAGTTGGTTGTCAATTTGGTTAAGCATTTATTTATATTTTCGGGGTAGAACTATAACCTTTGTTACCTTGCTTCCATAGCTTTTGTCTTTTTTAATAATTTTTTTAGCAAGTCTTTGTGTGTACACAAGCACATGGGTGAAAGGTTCCTAATGTCTTGTTAGATAACTATCTCAGTAGTCGGCCTAAAATCTACCCTACACACAAGCGCACGTGTTTGTGTGCGCGCGCGTGCACGCACTGTTGCCCAGCGTCCGTGTATGGTCTTGCCGATGCATCAAGTGCTGGCAGAACTGACAATTGAAGGTAGTAAATTGCTTAGATCTATAGTTTGAGGTCTAGAAGTTGATAATTCAAAACTTGGATCATATTTGAACCCTTTTAGCTCTTGCAGACTATTTTTTTTTGGTTCCAAATATTCTAGACCTTAAAATTTAACTTGCTATTTTGGTCATCTTGTGCTCACTTGGTGCAAGGTAAAATAGACTTTAAACCACTTCATTTTTTTGATTTAATTTACTTTTAATGGTGTAGATCAAGTTGAAAGGAATGGATCTTTAATTTGATGTTCTTATCATTGCATTTGAATGAGTATGAACAAGGAGTGTGCAGATATGAAGATCACAACCTGTAAAGAGGGAATCAGGACCATCTTTATTTGTAGAAAAAGAAATAAGGGAAGAGTGGTGATGTGGAGCGAAAATTAAGATATAGGAGGCGTTTTCTTTGCTGTGCAGGAAAGTATGGAGAAGAAAACAAAAAAAAAGTTAGGAGTAAAAGATCTAGAGGATAGAAGCAAGGCATGAAATTCAGTACGAGCACTTCCACCGCAGGTAGTTTAGCCCTGGCAATGTGGTGGGGCCCACCTAAAAACTTACAAAAACACCCTCTATAATTGCAGGCCCCACACTGCACAAGCTCAGGCATGACGAGCCCGAGTTTGCGCCCAGACAAATTGAATTTTTCCCAAAAAATACCCACCTGTGCCCCGTGCCTTTTGCCTGGGCACGGGTGGAAGTGCTCCTATAGTATTAGTAGTTGGAGTTTCAACAGTACTGGTCATTTGGATTGAAAGTATAAGTCGGTGCTTAGAAAAAGTTAAAAATATATATAATTTTTGTTTGTCACTATAAAGTTTTAAACAATTTTTTTTGTAGCGAAGTAATATTTTTTTATTTATAAATATATATTTCAAAATGCTCAGTTATTATTTTATGTTAAAAATAACAATCAAATCAGGTTATCAAGTTTAAACAATTTTTATATAAAATTTTTATTTTAAGGCATGTTTTTTAAGCAATCAAGTTCAAGTATAAGCGAGTTTTCATTATTTAATAAACAAAGGCAAAAAGCGTTCAATAAAGAATGATGTTTTTAGTCAAGTTCTCGATTAATTAAATAATTCAACTACAGGATTCCTAGATTTAAATAATTAATAAGTTCATAATGATATTTAATCAAGCTTAATGAAGTTATCGTCAGATTTAATCAAGTAATCACGATATGCCTAAAATTTATTAATAAATGCACCAAGATATTTAATCAAGTTATTAAGTAAATATGCCGATATATTTGTACAATTTTAATTTGAACATCTTAAAAAGTTCTTTAAGTGTGCATATTTTTATAGCAAATATGTAATGTATATACAATATACAGATTATGTATACTTTTGAAATTTTAGAAATTCAGAGGTTGCGTGTAAACCTATACAAATAAGTCTAAGTTTATTGGATTAGGTATGGAATCGAAAACCCAAAAGTCATATAATTATATGTTTGGACACATTAAATGGGTTGGGGTTTTGATTTTTCAAATCCAAACCCCAATTCCAGTCATTTGTCTGGATACATGATTTTCGTTGCCCTCATTTCAAACCGAGTACTAGAGGCGGGCACATCAGGACCCAGGTGAGAACCATCTCTCCCCTCTTCTGTGTTGTGCCTCTCTCTGGTTGATAGTTCCAAGGACAACTGATTTTTTTTTTTTTTTTTTTTGGGGGGGGGGGGGGGGGGGGGGAGGGGGGGGAGGGGCATGAAGCCCTATTTTTTTTTTTTTGAAAGAAAATCCCTCTCCTGTTTTCTCTTTGAAAGTAAGATGTGTCTAGGTGAGCGATAGAAGGGTTTTAAGCACAGTTCAGATTATTTTCATTTGCCCCCTCTTATAAATTTTTCACAAAAGCACAAAGTTGAATCATTACTGTAGGTTGGACACATATCAGACGAGTTTCAGAGGGCGTATCAGTCTATTTCGGCCGTTAGAGAGTCAAAACTACCTGAAACACAAAAAAAAACATCAATGATTACGTGGAATTGCCCAGACGTAGATCAGAGAGGGTGTTCCATGTTACCTTAAAACCTGAGACGAAACGGTTGATACAACTCGATATCGGTTGATTTTTCAATCCTTGTATATATCATAAGGCGTTAGTCTTCTTGCACAACTCAACACATATCATTTTCCACTGATCCTGATCCAGCCTTCCCATGGACTTTATGCCATTGAAACACCACTTTTGGTTAAGATAACAGTCTTTAAATAAAAGTCTGGATTTTAAACTACCATAATTGTAAGACGTAACTCCTTATCTATGTTATTGACTCCTAATACTGACACCTAATAAAAGATTTCCCTGCAATTCCATAATTGGAAACTGTCTTATTTAATAAGAGTACTGTAATTAATCTCTTTTGTTTGGTAGCATAGATTTGCTTCTAAAGCGAAAGGAGCCAAGTATTTCTGTGTGTGTGTGTGTGTTGCATGCATAGATACATACCAATGACTAAAATGTTGTTTCTTTCTTATACATATCGCTGATATCACATCAAGTTTTGGCTTACCCTAGCCGATATTGAACCTGACCAAATACATAAACCAATGTCAATCAATACAAGAAAGTATTTGCGTTAGTCTGAGGTTTCCCCAAAATTCAAAAAGAAAGAAAATGTACTGCTGCTCATTCTCCCTCTCACGCTCTGACACTCCTGACTACCTCATGTGACACCCTTTTTCTTTTGTTCCTTTTACCCTTCGTCTCTCAAGAACTGTGGAATTACAATGAATTAACAACTCACTAGAATGTAAGTTAATCAATTCGGATGTCTATGTTATTGATCCATTCAGCTCATTGAAAGAGAGATTTACCTAAAAAATCTTTGAATGAAAAAAGTAGTTGAATTGAATCTAACCTTTATCAATACACTGTATACACTCAACTTTCAAACATTGCTAGGTTATTTGAACTTTTTGGATCATATCTGGTGGGGTTGTAACACTAAACTCACTTAAAGATAATGTCTATGGTCATAGTTGGATCTTGTAAGTTGCCATATAAGGAGGAAACTGGGATCATCTGTTGTTTCTAATACTCAATCTCAAAATCAACTTAGGAAGAGATACTACAACTCTCGCGAATATTAAACCCAAAGAAGAAGTATATTAAATGTTTATTTTGTGCTCTGTTCATTTATATCCTCACGACCCAAATAATCCCTATGTTTGTTGTAACAATCTTTTTGACTTATCCTTTTAGTTATGTAAATTAGATTATATTTTTCAAGTATCCTGTCTATATATATGAGTATTACACCAGCTATTGTGTTGTACAATATTTTGTTGAAATGATCAAAACACCATCGGCTATTCCAAAAGAATGTCAAAATGTTGCCGGCTGTCTTAACAGTTTTTAGTAAAATTTTAATTACATTCTTTGTAAATATGTTAACAATTTTAATTAGAACTTTTTAAGAGCCGATTGATGCGACCTCAACAAAATGCCCGATATTCCCAATATTGTTGATACCTATACCATAAATCCTTCAGCTTATAGTGTTCAAACCTTGATATACACGTGCATACATATAGATATGTATTTATGTATATGAAGAAACCTATATATTTTTGTGTATGTGTGTGTTTATCAAAGAAGGCTGGACATAGACATGGCATATGAATATGATTGGGACACATACATAGACAAGCGACATGATAATTTTTAAAAAGTAAGACACGAGACACAACGAGGTGAGACTACAATTCATATAAATAATAGTGTATGTGTTTGCACCTTTTCTGCGGACACTTAAATAACCTCTTGGATAGAATTTGAGACACTTGAATAACCTCGTGGATACATTTTTTAATTATGTATGTGTTTGCACAACGAAGTGAGTACTCATTTTCACTTGAATATTTTTAAGGTACTGTATATGATGTTTATCAACTTTAACAAAGTGGATCTTCAATTTGAATGACTTCTCAATGAATTTGGATGGGAAGGATTCCTCCCCAAATCCTTTCTGTGGGAGCCAACTCTTCCTCTCTCTCCTTACACACACACACTTGTGTCCTTCCAAAAGGATTTGAGGCCGAATCCTTTCCACTTAAATACCAACATCCGACATTCGAATACCACATCCACTCCGTTGAAGTTGATCTATATTATTTCAAGTATCTATAGACAAAAAATTAAGTGTTCTTGAATACTTTTTGCTCATGCATCAAGTAAGGAAAAAACGGACGGCCTAGTAATGAGTTGTTTAGTTTAACGGTGTAAAACATTTGAAACGTAATAAAAAATGGTTTGTAGGGGTTTTTAAATGTTTAGATCATAATCAGATGGCTGGATCGAGAATTTATATGTCTAAAGACATAAATATAACCAACTCATTACTTTCGGTCGTCCATTTTGCCCCGCTTGATGGATAGGCAAAAAGTATTCAAAACACTTGATTTTTGGTTCATATATACTTGAAATAATATATACCAACTTCAACAGAGTGGATCTTGTATTCATATCGGAGGGTTGTATTTGAGTTAAAAGGATTTGGGCTCAAATCTTTATGGAATGACACAAGTCTCTCTCTCTCTCTCTCTCTATATATATATATATATATATATATATATATATATATAGAAGATCTACATCTTTAGACATGCAAATTCTCGATCCGACCATTTCATCATGATCTAAACATTTCAAAACTCTCCCACTGATATTTTATTCTACACTGTTAACCTAACCAACTCACTATTTCGGTCGTATATTTTGCACCTACTTGATGGATGAGCAAAAAGTATTCAAAATACATGATTTTTGGTTTGTAGTTACTTGAAATAATGTAAATCAATTTCAACAGAGTGGATCTTGCATTCGGATGACGTAAGACTGTATTTGAATGGGAATGATTCATTGAATCCTTCAGGAATACCACAAGTCTCTCTCTAGATATATATATTTGTGTGTGTGGATACATATATAGAGACATCCATGTAGTATGAACGCTTCTATTGTAAAGAAGCAATATCCATGTCAGACATCAAAGGTTTTTGGACTTCTCCTTGTCTATGCGTTGGACACTTCTCAAATTTGTCTTCAATTATATATTACAATTTTTAATTTGGGACACTTTGACAACATCTTGGATACCTGTTCAACATTTCTTCTGCATTTATGAAAGTACACCTTGAGGGGGGTGAATAGGTGTAGTGCTAATGTAGGACAAATAATGTGAAATTTAAAACTAAATGCTAAACACACACTATGTGTAATCAAGAGTGAGTCTGAATTCTCTGTGAAGGGCTCTAAAATTTCTCCTCATGATACCTCTAAATTAAGAGTTGAGGTGCTTCAATAGCTCTCTTGATTGAACACAAGTGTGGGCACACATACAATATCAAGCATATAAATATATGACAATAAAGACAAGGCAAGATATAAAGAGTTGAGGGTTAATAGAAAGATCCAAACGCAAACATCAAGATATGTTTCAAGGTTCGAGTCACGGCTTTACGTCTCTGCCTTCGCACAGAAGGATTTTCACTATCCATTATTGGATCTTTCACAAAGGGACCTCCACCAAGGAGTTACAACTAACAAAATATGGAGTACACAACTCTAACTTTTACACCTCTATACAAGAGGGTAGGCACAAAGCAAATAAAGAAATACAACTTGGTGATCACTTCAGATCACAAACAACAACTTGGTGATTTTAAAAGATCTCACAAACAAGATCTCAGAGGATAAATTTGCAATGAAGAGCTCAAGTATGTGAGGAAACAAAGTGTTTGAAAAAGAAACACGAAGAAAAACTCTTGCGAAAAACTTCTTGATAGATAAAGAATTTGAAGAACTAAACTTAATTTCCCAAAACTTTATTTTCTTTGATTTTTCAAAACTTTAAAAACAAATAGATTTTGATTTTGAAGCTTAAAAACTTCTTTTAAAAACTTGTTAAAAAACACACTAGAAGATGAGAAAAATTGCTCTTGAAAAACTTGTACAAAACTGGTCAAGAGAACCCATATTTATAGGGGTTCCAAAATATAGCCGTTGGGGTCTAAAACTGGTGAAAATTTACCTGTCGGTCGACCGGCCAACGGTTATAAAAATGACTGTTGGGGTTACCGATTGACCGGGCGGTTAACCGTCACCAAGGCAATGTCTAGTCAGTCGACCGCTCTGTCGACCGGGACTAACCCGAGGGATGGATTGATCCAGTCGGTCGACTGAGTCGATCGACCCTAAGACAATGGGCTTGTGCACATCCTTGTGCACATCGGTCGACCAGTCGGTCGACCGCCAGCAGCCCAAAAACTGGGTTTATAGGATAAAAAATGTGATCTTTTAAATACCTATAAATTCTCATAAAATCTCATAAAATTCACAAAAATAAGTTCATGTAAGCATTTGAAATACAAATATGTTTGATCAAAGATCAAGTCATATTACAAACAATTTGAACTATTTTTGAGGCATAAAAATTTAACTATAATACAAAACTGTATTTTTTGAAAACCAAACTTTTAAATGAAAATCCGATTTTTCCTCAAACTTATATAAATACAAAAATAAGGTATTGAAACACATTTGAAGCATGATGTGTATGGATATAATCCAATCACATGGTAAATGATGTATCTTTATTTTTGACAATAAATATCAAAATAAGTTTTAATAAAAACAAAACTTAAACACATGAGCTAGACACATTAAAATAAGTTTTTTTAAACATATATGAACCATCAATATATATGGATGAAATCCAATACACATATAAACCATGTAAATTTCTTTAGATGTAATCTATTCATGAAAACAAAAGATGTATACTTGATATATTAAAGTCTTAAAAACCATATACATCATAAACCTATTGAAACTAAAAACGGTTAAACTGAAAACCAAAATTATAGATCTTATGTGTGTGTATATACTTTAACAACTTCAAAACTAAGCTATTCTTACAAAAGATCTACACTAAAACAAACAAATCTAAATACAAGTCTTCTTGTCGATCTTCTTCTCTAAGTCGACTTCATCCAAACACGATCCAAAGACGTAGACTTCATCTTGAGTACTAGATACGATCTTGACGCGAGCTCTTGAATCAACACGTGCTACTTTTGAAACTTGATTTCACGTCTTTGTTGAAGCTAAACACCAACAATGATCTTGACCAATATCTGAAATTTAGTAAACACAAGATCATTTGAAACATAACTTCATAAGTTAGTCATTATCAAAACTAAGGTGAAAGGCTTTTGGGCCAACAATCTCTCACTTTGGATGATGACAAAACTTATGAGGTTATATATGTATGGATTAAAGATAAGCTTCATAGAAGCTCTTCTTAACTCATGCATGGCAATAAAAACTAATACATATGCAATGTAAGCGCATGATACCAAACATAATAATCATAAAGATATACAATGTTAGCTTTAGGTACCAACTGTATGCAAAAGCTCGATACCAATTTCAAATGATATGCAATGTAAGCTCTTGATACCAATGCTCTTGATACCAATTGAACAATTTGAAAATATGCAATACTAATTGAAATTATGATATCTTGATACCAGTGAACTAATATAAGTTCTTGATACCAATAAACAATCCAATAGAATGGATGTGCATACAAACTCTAGATATGATATCAAAACACAATATATGTATAAAACTAGAACATGCATATATAAACTCAAATCCTTCTCCCCTTTTTGTCACTCATCAACAAAGTGGTGAAGAAAAATAAAATAAATGTATATGCAATATGAATCCATGAAGAAGAGAGACTCTATTAGGTACTCCCTCTGCATACATGCATTTCATGAAGAAATGAATGACTAAACCCTAACCCATATAAGTATAATATACAATGTATAGTTGGATATGTTAAGCTCCTCGTATAATATACAATGTATAGTTGGAGATGTTAAGCTCCCCCTACACGCGTGTACCATATAAAGAAAAGATATCAAGCTCTTCTTTATATATTACACTTATCATGAATTTATATATAGAGAAGATGTTAAGCTCCACTTGCATATAAGTAATACATGCTAATTAAAATAAAATTTGATATCAATAGAAACTAAAAACATATGTCAATGAAAAACATTTTGATATAAAAAAAAATACCAATTGAATGACAACATGGATATCACATAAAAATCATATCAAATTAAAATTAATAATCCATGATATCAATTGTAAAATTTTCAATATAAACAATTTTAAAATTAAATGTTTTTCTCAAAAGATTGGGAGTAAGATACCGATTGAAAACATGTGAAATACCAATTGAATATGAAATTAAGAATTTTTCTCCCTCTTTTGAAATACCAATGAAATCAATGTATAAGCTTGCAAAAGATACCAATTTAATATTTTAGAACTAAATTAAGCTTAGCATAAAATAATTTTGTTCTATAAAACTGTGTATAAACATTTTAAATTTAGCACAAAAAATCATATATTTGTATAATCAGAGCAAGGTTGGGGCTCCGCGCGCTGGGAAAAGGCTTTCACAATGTGAAACTAGCCACTAGTTACGAAGTGAACATGGTCGAGAGGTCCTTCACAGTCAGGGGGCTGGATGGGTGGTTGTTGGTTTCATGTTATATGCCCAATCCCCAATGCAAAGTGGAAAGCAGAAAATATCTACCATTTCATTATTTTCTACTGCAATGTTTTATTGTCACGGGAGGTGCGTTATTAATGAAGATGCTAATATTTCTATCTGAAGTCTGTATTTCCCAGTTAAGCTTAGAAAGCTTTTGATGTCTGACATACACAAGTTGACCTCTAACTAACCCACTCAAGAATTGAATTTTAATTTTTAGGCGCTGGATTCGGGCAGATAAGTTATCCTGTATATATATTCCTATATTTTAGTTCAAACCTTGCTGAATGAAGAGATGAACGGGAGGCTTACTCGCTGCGCGTGCGCACACATTACATTCATTATAACCCTTGCTCTCACTTCATATATGCTTTAGTTCTTTGTACTTTATCTTTCAGTAAATAAGCTGTATACGTGAACTTAATATCATCATTTACTCTTACATGGTTCAGATATGGACTAGTACTCTTCAGCGAACGATAATAACTGCAAGCCCAGTTGTTGGATTCCCAGCGGTTGGTTCCATTGATATTTACCTGCCTAATAACATTTTAATTCAACAAACTCATGAGAGATCACTTCGCCTTTGCTTACTTTTTAAGTTTGACTAATGCTACCTTTAATACTTCTAGATACAATGGCGTGCTCTTGATGAAATAAATGCTGGCGTATGTGATGGAATGACATATGAAGAGATAAAAAGAAACATGCCCGAGGAATATGAGTATGTATTCTAGTTGCTAATATCATTTATCTAATAATCATACATTAAGAAGCAATTTTCATGACGCTTTATTGCTCTAAAAGTGCTAACTGCTAACAGATTCAATGATCTTATTCTTATTTTTCGAAGTAGTTATTTACTTGAATTCATGTTTGACATGAATTATACAACAATTCTCTAGGTTAACTTTTTTCCTTTAATTCATGTTTGACATGTATATACTTAAGTATGCTTTCCATGTAATCTCTTGAAATTAACAACTGGCTTTTAATTGGCTGAAGGATCACCTTAGTCATGCATGTTTCTTATCATCATTGAATGCAGTAAATTGAAAAAAAAAGGGAAAAAAAGAATTCAATGTATCATCAGAAACAATAGCTGGTGGACAATGATGTGAAATCTTGTTGCTTTTCTTTACTTTAGTGAAGTCTTTAATTACTTGCAAGTAACTTGATATCTTTGAGGTTTTGTTCTTGCATTGCAATTCATGCCTATGTTTTATATATTGAGCAATTGTGTACTATCTTTTTGCATGAGATGCATTAAACAGATGTGATAGATGCTCTCACTGTCCCAATTTTTGCTGTCATCCTCCTTGCGCGAGCTCCGCCGTCCCGATCTTCGCCATCATCTTCCTTGCGTCGAGCCCTCACTGTCATCATCCTTGTGCCGCTATCAGATCGCTAGATCTGAGTCGTCGCTGTCCTCCTCATCGTCGCCGCTCGCCGTTGACCTCATCACCAACCGATCGTCAATGTTAGAAGCCGTCACCAGTTTCGAACCCTAGTTGTGATCGGGAGAAGATAAGAGGTGAAGCGGATTGTGGGTTTAAACCTTCAAACCCAATCCAATTCGTTGTAAGGTTTGTTGTCAAACCCGCAAAGCGACCTGACCCGCCACAGCTCTCGGACCCGGCCCGCTCACAGCTAGACTCGAGCTGCTGCGAGCCGAAGCTGACGTCATCAGCTCAGAAGCTGACATCATCGGCACGAGTCGCAGAGCTAACCACGAACTGCCTGAGCCACCTGGGTCGAGCTAACATCATCGAGCTGACGCTGACGTCATCGGCTATGATCTGAGCCGACTCCAAGCCGCGACTTTTCTGAGCAACTACTATACACACAGCAGCACAATCTTAATTTAGAGCCTGTTTTAGGCCCGTCCAGAGTCCGATTAGAGTTTTGTCTGCAGCGTTGGATTCGTAGCTGAGTCCTAGAGCTACTGGAAAGATTTCATAACTTTCAGGCAACAGATCTAGCATCTTTTGGAAACTGATTTGGCCTCTACACAACTTTATTTGGAGTCACTACTATGTATTGGTGCTTTTTCAAGTGCTTTTGGGTATATTCTAAACCCATTTCTCACTTTTGTAATATTTTGCATATCTTTTGTGAATTTGTGGTGGTTGTAAGTTATATTTACTGCTGCTAACTACCTATATAGCTTCCTATTGCATATTCACTTTTAAAAATCATTTTTTGCATCATCATTTTAGAAATCATTAGAACATTTTTTCGTTTGATCATATAGTGCACACATTTAGTGACACTTAGGAGATTGCTTTGCATACATGTGATTGTGTGTATTGCATTTGTATTTATCGATAATGTATGCTCTTTCGTAGTGGTAGAATATATCACTCTGATCTTCTCAATATAGAGGGTAAACTAGGTCTAATCTTTAAAGAGATTCAGGACTTTAAACTTAAGGTAGAAAGGTTAAAAATAAAAATAAAGAGGAAAGCTCTAGAGATGACACTCGAGATAGGAGAGAAGAGAACACCAATAGACATAGGGATGACAAAGATGACATAATTCGTATGATTTAGATAGATCCTCTCATATTTGATGATATTCTTGGCTTAAAGATTTTTAGTGACTGGATGGCAGACCTGGATTACTACTTTGATTGTTATAGATTTACTAAGGAATGTAGGATTCGGTTTGCTAGGATGAAACTTACAGGGTCAGTTAGGATTTACTGGACCTCAGTAAAGAGTACATGAGGCGTGGCTTTTGTAGAGTTTTGGAAGGAAATAAAACAGAAATTTAAAGAGAAATACCTTCCTGACTCCTATAAGCATCACCTTCTTAGATAAATTGCACGACCTTCACTAGGGTAGCAGGTCAGTTTAGTACTACACTATCGAATTTGATGACCAAACCTTACATGTGAGATGCAATAAGGCTCTTACCAAGTTATATTTAGGTATCGTTGTTGGTTAAAGCCAGACAACCATCGCAATGTTCATTCACTCCCACAAGATAGAGATCCTTGAGCAATAAACCAATTAGCTTAAAACACAGAAACCTCCTTCAGATTTACTTTAAAGCGTAAGGTCATTCTTAAAGTAATCTTGCCCAAACACTCGCACCACTAGAGATCTTAAGGGCAAATATGCGATCGATGAATCTTTTGAAAATGTCAAGGGTAGTCAGTGTTTTAAGTATCAACGTTATGGTCATATTGTTGCAGTGTCCCTCTAGGACCCTTTTAGTTAGAGAAATTTATTCAGATGATGAGGGGCTCAAGACGGTAATCTATGAGCCAGCTGGAGCGAGAGTGATACTGATGGGGATGTCAGAAATTTTAGAGTTCAATTGGGTATAGTTAGGTGTTCACACAACTATTAGAGTGAGGACTGGTGTAGGTCTAGTATGTTTCACACCTACATTACACATGAGAAGAATTATATGCTGATAGATGAGAGTAGTTGTGCGAACATCATTGCTGCACACATTTCGTTGGGTAGGCCTTGATTGTATAACTTGGACGTGACCATTCTTGGTAGTCTAATACTTATGAATGTAAATGAAGCAGAAAACATATAGTGTTGAAACCTATCAAACTCAAGTCTATTGTACGTAATAACAAGTTGGGAACAGTTACTGATAAGAAGAGCAAGAGTTCATGTCACCTAGTGACTAGATCTCATTTTTCTCTTGAGTCGCTTATTGATGGGTCTACTTCCAGATCTAAGAATTTCCTCGGTCTTCTCCCTCTTCCCCTAGGAATTCCACCCATTGTTACAGTTGAGCCACCTGCACCACATTTGTTTGTTGCATGATCATAATACAAGACAAATGACAATCAACAATTATAACTATCAATATGATGTAGAGTCTCACAAACAGTTGCAGGTACTCACAATAGAAGACGAGGTGCTGATAGAGTGCACCTAGAGAGGTTCCCACTGGGAACTTTGAAAAGGCTCCATATCAATGCATGTGTCCATACAAGATTTTGAGGAGGCTTGATTTCAGTGCCTACGAGATGGATATTCCCAGTGATCTTGAGATTAGCCCGATGTTCAATGCCGAGGACCTGACTCGTTATTGTACTTCTATGGGGTCGTAGCTATTTTCAGTTTGTTCATTACAACCACCAATCCTGTGGAGACCTGCCATCGAGGAGGTTGTGCAGTCCTTCCTTGCTCAATTTCAAAATCCACGCAATCACTATTCGCCAGCAATGAACTCTTTGAAGCCAGGGAGAATTGATAAGAATCATTAAGCTTTATCATTTATTGACTCTTTATTCTTTATTTAGGTTAGGCTCATTTTACTTATTTGTTTTAGTCTCACATTGGTTATGGTGGGAGATGTTTTTGTATGAGACCTATATAAGGTCAAGGTCGGCATTTGTTTTAGTACAGTTTTTTTTGAAAATTTAAACTTTACGTTGCAAGTTTTGCTTTGTGTTGAATTTCTACATGGTGATATGTTGAGTGGGATAGATCCCTTGATGGTGAAGTCAAAATTAATCATATCCCCTTAAAACTCTAATTTCTTTTCCTCATTTTCTTTCTATTTCTATTCTACATCACACATCCTTCTTCATGATCATATATCTAAAAGTTTCCAATGTCATTAATCATCTCTCTCTCTCACATCCATATGTCAAAATGAAAGTGAAATAAAGAGGGGTAATTGCTCGAAATCCCCTAACATATTATGTTTTTTTTCACTTTTTCCCTGATGATTTTTTCTGTCACTTAACCTCTCTCCGTCGTGATTTTGAACTACTCCATTAAAAGCCTTATTTTACCTTTCTTTAGTGACATTAATACACTTCTTTTTTCTTGACCCCAACCCACCCCTGCAACCCACCCATTGCCGCCCAACCCTTTCGCCTCCATTTCGAACGTCGTCGTGGTCGCCACTGTGACCACATTTCTTGCCTTCTTTAACTAAAATCAATGTCTTCAACTAACGCAATAACTTCTCTATAATTAATCTTCATACAATATAAGCAAGCACCCAAAAATCAAACTAAAAAACCCCACAAAAACTTCAAAAAATGACAGTAATAGCGCAAGAAATCCCATCCAACCTTCTTCCTCTTCTAACTCTCTCTCTTCCTCTTCTCTCCCCTCCTCTACCTTCCACCCTCAAGACAACTACCTCCTCACCTTCACCCCCTCCACCTCTTCTCAAATCCCAACCCCTCCCCTAAACACTCCCCCTTCTCTTTCCCGGTCTCCTCCCTCTCATAGGCCCCACATCCTCCACCTCCACTTTCCTACCCCTACACCTACCTCCTCCTCCCTCTCCTCTGTCTCAGTCACTGCCTTCCCTCTCCTCTCACTTCTCTCCACATTGTGGTCCCACCACCAAAGCAGAGGAGGGAGTCGGTGAGGACACGAGTGACCCACACGTGGCAGAGAGTGGAGAGTTTGCAGTCTCTGAGCACAATAAAAGGGCCAACTCCAAGCTTGCACTCAACATAGTGATCAAGGGTGGGACCCAAGTTGTCGTTGGTGTCAATTACAAGCTTGTTGTTGAGGTCAAGGATGGGGTAAAGTTGGGAGCTATGAGGCAATTGTTTTGGAGAAGGCTTGGGAGAAAGTTTTGAAACTCACTTCCTTCAAGCCTCTTGAGACTTGATGCTTGTAATAGAGATGATGAATTATTGACCATAATAAAGTGGTTATTTTTGGCTTGCTTTTTGTTTGTGTTCTTTCATGTTGTGTGATAGTTTGTTCGTTAGTTCTTGTGTTTATTTCATTTTGTAACTGTTGTGATATAATTTGTGCTTTATGGAATTATCAGTATATAGTAGGTTGTTGGATTAATTGCTGAACAAAAATTTAATAAATTGTTGAAATCTCCAAAACTAAGGCCCAGTTTGACAATAGAGTTTCTGAAATGAGGGGAGGCCAGTGGTTGAGGGTGAAGGGGCTGGCCGCTGGAGGGAGCAGAAGGTGAGGAAGAGGGGGAGGGCGATGGCAGCATTGCCAAAGAAGAGGAGGAAATCGGCAAGGATGGAGGGATTTGTTTAGGGATTTCGCCAGGTAGTGATTAGGGGTTTGGGGGTGTGAAGGACGTGAAGGGTGAGGGTGACAACTCATCCTGATATACAAAAATTTTGATGGAAGGATTTAGAGAAAAGATTGACACAAAAGGTGGGTTTTTTGGAAGAGAGTGGGAGAAGAGAGAGGAGAAGGCGATGGATAATGCTATTTAAGGATTAAGAGTAAATTGGTCATTAAACAATGACCATCTAACAGAGTGGGTCGAGATGACAGCGAAGGGAGGTTAAGTGATGGAAAGAAACATTTTGATGGAGGGATTTAGGATAAAAGATTGACATTTGAGGTGGGTTTTTTTGGAGGAGAGTGAGAAAGGAGAGCGGAGAAGACAATGGGCAATGCTATTTAAGGATTAAGGGTAAATCGGTCATTAAACAATGACCATCTAACATAGTGGGTCGAGATGACGCGGAGGGAAGTTAAGTGATGGAAAGAAACATCGGGTATTTGGGGGGGGGGGGTGAAAACACATAAAATGTTAGCGGGGTCTCAAACAATTACCCCTAAAAAAATGTTACAATACACAAAAATGTAGCCATAACATTTACATTCATACTGGAGAAAAGTTTGGAATAGTAAAAAATATTTATTAGAGAACTCTATTTAAAAAAGAATTTTGAATAAAAGAAAGAACATTTGTTAGAGAGAAAAAAGTATGATACTTATCCCCAAAAAAAAAGATGAAAAGTTTCTTTTGCTCCATTCAAGATTAGAATTCTCTAGAATCAGAGGAAAAGGCCTATAAAGAAAGGTCAAAAAAAATTTAGTAAATTTTATTTTCCATCAATTCTATTTTTATTGCATGTGTGTAGCATGTGCCCAAAATCTAGTGATAACGAACATTAACATACATACATCTGTATAGTTTTATCATTATCCTGTCCATGATGTGTTGCATATCTGTGTACGCATTTCATGTCATGTATGCCTTTTTCATGCTGGTGCTTCGTAGATTGCAAATCTGAGGGCTAAAAATAATTTGAAGGGCAGTCCTTAATTTGGTTTCCCATTGCAAAACCAAAATTGATCTCTCCTTTCTGTGTCCGCTCTTCTTTGCCCTCAGTTCAAATTCAGGCATTCTTTGACCCAACAGGTGGGGTTTTCTAGTCCTTCCACTAAAATGAATTACACTCTCACTACAGTGTACAGATAATTGGAAGGACATCGGGTGGGCCATTGCATAATTTCCGAAGTATTATTATATCTCTGCACTATTTAATGAAGAGAAATGATAACCATAGGAAAAAGAAAAGAAAAGAAAAATCCTTCCTCAGCATGACACATTGCTTGCATACATCTCCTTTTTGTGTAATGAGCATCTCAACCTTACAAACAATGTCCTCTTTGTGCAGATCTCGCAAGAAAGACAGGCTGAGGTATCGATATCCTCGTGGAGAATCATATCTTGATGTCATTCAGAGGTTAATATTTATATGATTTGATAAGCTGCAGTCACATTATATTTCATTTTATTGATCTGAACGCTGATGTTGTGCCAACGAACCATTATCCACGTGGCTTTGCAGATTAGAACCTGTCATTATTGAGCTTGAGCGGCAACGTGCACCGGTTGTAGTCATTTCTCATCAGGTCATATATGTTTTCTTTCTTCTGCTTATGCTTCTAATTGTGTTTTTGATTGATGCATTTCACTAATTAAAATTTTCAATTTGGTGCAGGCTGTGTTAAGAGCGCTATATGCATATTTTGCAGACAGGCCATTGAATGAAGTTCCCCATATTGAGGTAATTGCGAAAACTTTCACCATCTTTTTGTTTTCTCTGCTTCCAAGAAAGAGATGGAAAGGAAAGAGCGTGCTGATATGTGCCTTTCATTTTTTTTGGTTGCTAAAGAAAGTAGAGAGAGAAAAACAGCAAAAATAAGAAAAAGAATAAAAGAAGAGGCTATGTTTCCCTTATAGCTCTTGGAATATAGTAAAAATGAATGAAGATAATCTCTTCTCTGGTGCATACGTGAATAGGATAATCAAGAATTGTTATTTTTTTTAATACCTAGATGTCCGTTATTATTCTTTATGTTTTATGTAGGTACCCCTCCATACTGTAATCGAAATTGAGATGGGGGTAAGTGGTGTGCAAGAGAAAAGATACAAGCTCATGTGATTGGGCTCTTGCTGACCTATATGTAATATGAGATGACAGAGAAAGCTAGGAAGACATATTGCTTCCTTTCCACAGACGTCTAATTGGAGACTGGCAACACCATTGTATGTTCCTAATTTAATACTCTGTATCATATTTAGTTGGTGAGATGTAACCTTGAGGGAAGTCATCTTGACCACTTGTATCCACATTTGACCGATACAAATGTCATTTGTTCGTGGCGTCAGAGTAATCTGGTACCTTTGAAAATTTCAGTTTATTATATGTATTCACAAGCTTTTACAATGTATACAATTACCATTCATTAAAGATGAAATGAAAGGAACAGCTTGTACATAGTATTGTAACATAAAGCACAATTTTGATTTTCTCATACAAAATATATGAACAGATCATTTTATTTTAAAATATCATAAGTAGCTTGTTTTCATTTAGAGCTTTGTTCCTGTTTGGTGACTTATCTGATATATATTGTTCCAAATGTGAAGACAGTTTATGAGACAATGTTTATCTGATATATATTGTTCCAAATGTGAAGATAGTTTATGAGAATGTTTTTGCAGTTCTCAAACTGTTGAGACCAAAACTAAGGTGTAAAATGTTTTAACTCTCATTTCAGAGTTTGTCGTTATCTTCTATTGCTGCAAACGTGAATCAAGTCAGAGGACTGAGATTCACTCTGCACTTGTGGTTCATTTTTCGTGTTTGCTGAAGGCGTCTTTACTGGCCAAACGGACTGAAGAATTTTGCAGGAAACGGCAAAGCAATCGATTATGGTACAAAATTTCTTCTCTCTAGATTACTTCTTCACCTTAAGGGTCAGTGATCATTTGCGTAGCTCTTACATCACTGAAGTTTAACTATTTGCTATCGTCCAATGAGGTATTATTGCTTTTCTCACCTGCTGAAATTTATTTATTTTCCTATTTCCAAGGTATTTTTACCATTTTAAAATTTATTTACCTTCATTTTAAGTACCTTAAGATCTGTTCTTCCACTCACTCACAGACGAGAGAGGATCCTTGGATTCTTCACACTGAACCTGTTGCAAACAGCATAGCTGAACGCATCAGGCCTTTTCTCTCTGACCTCTCCAATGAGTTCAGGATTCAAGTTCTGGAAGTTCACTCACAGAAAGAAACTACTGTCTTACTGTTGCTGGCAACACTTCCATCCATCTTGCTAATCCCACTGATGCTATATATTTCTGCTGTATGTTTCAGAGGCGAGCCCTCGGAGGATCCATTTCTGCTCAGTTACGCGGAAACCTCTGCATACTTTCTCCCTATTTCCGGGTCTGGCGGTGTGGGCTGCGCTGTCTGCTTGAGTGTGTCAGAGGGCGATGGCACGTCTGTGAAGTTGAGCAAGTGCACTGATTGCATCGGTGCCTAGTTCATGTCTCGCCCCGCATGCCCTGTTTGCAGAGCCCCTGTGCAATTGTCTGTGGCGGCAATAAGCTCGGTGGAAGGGACAGGAGGGGCTGGACGAGTGCCGACTGAGATGGCCAGTGAGATGTCAAGGAAGCAGAGGAGTCGAGGTTGGGGCTGATATTTGTTGTGTGATTCAAGGATGTTTGATGGCCAACACTCTCTATGTTTCCTTGGGATCGGTATCTGAAGGATGCTGCCATGGGAGGGTGACCGTTACTGGGCCACTGGCGCCTTACTGTACAGGATACGTGATTTCTTTTCTGACTGAACAAGGTGGATGACTTGTTCTAGAGTGTCTCCCTTCTCTAATGAATGAATTAACGAAGAATTTCTCTCGTTGTGTTAGTTGGAGGCATGCTGAAAGATCTTTCGTTTGGGAGTTGGGATTTGCTGCATATCTCATTCCAATGCCTTCGCAGGGTTAAATTTGCAATTGTTTTTTTTTTTTTTCATTGCAAGAAATGGTCTTCTCCTACTTTCTAGCACCTGAAAGAAATTGAATCTGATTTAAATACTTGTATACTATTGCCTAAATAAAAAAAATAAATAAAGAAACTTAATGTACCCATCATGATTATTCCAACGTTAAATTTATATTAATCTAATTCTACAGGTGAAACATGGTTTACAATGAAAAACACCTAGAGGGGGGGTGAATAGGTGTAAATGCTAATCTAGAAACTAAATGCGGAATTTAAAAACTATTTGCAATCACACTTAATACAACCAACAAGTGTAGCCGAATTCCCCGTGAAGGGCTCTGGACTAACTCCTCTTGATTCTCCTAGATATGGGTTGAGGTGCTATATGAAGCTCTTGTGGTTAAGTACAAGTGAGGCACACACACAAGCAAGCCAAGCATATAAGGATGAAATAGCAATGTGAATAAATGCAAGGACAACACAAGCATACAATATATGAATGATATGAAAGATGCTATGCACAATTAAAAGAGAGAGAGAGTTAAGAGACAATGGATCAAACACAAACACAAAGATATGTTTCGAGGTTCGAGCCCCTAGCTCTACATCCCCGCCTTCACCACCGTGAAGGATTTCCAATCCACTAAAGGAGTACCGAACTCCTCTCTCAACCAACAATGCCACCGAGGCAATACAACCACAATCCACCTCTACCGAAGAGGGATAAGGCCCGTAACCAACAACTAAACTCAATCACCTCTACCGAAGAGGGATACAAAACCAATACCACTCCGATCAACCTCTACCAAAGAGGGATACACAAGTACAAGGAGGGTTTACAACAAGTGGTTACAAAGACCACAAACTATCTCTTTTTCCACAAAACAAGATCCTAATAGAATAGGATAGAAGATATAACTCAAGTGTGGAATCAAGGTGTTTTTGGAAAGCAAATCACAAAGAAAAACTACTTGGGAAATCTCTTGTAGATGATAGAAATGAAAATCCAAAACAATATCCCAAAAACCTAGTTTTCTTTGATTTTCCAAAACCCTTGAAAAACAATAAAGATGAAAACTTTTAAGCTTTAAAACTCTTTAAAAACTTCTTTTAAACTCTGGAGAAACTGGGAATTTTTCTTGTTAAAAACCTTGGCCAAAATCCCAAAGGAATGGGGTTTATATAGGCCAAAACAGAAAACTAGCCGTTAGGCTGATCTGGCAGCCTGACAGGCTAGCGGTCGGCCGGCCGGCCGACCGCCAACGGTCAGAAATGTGACCGTTGGGGCAACCCGGTCGACCGCACGGCCGACCGCCCAGATACAGAGAGCAGACTCTCTGATCCGGTCGGCCGACCGCCCAGATACAGAGAGCAAGGCTCTCTGATCCGGTCGGCCGCCCGGCCGACCGGCCCACTGTGCCAGCAGACGTGCACAAGTCTGTGCACGTCGGTCGACCGCCCGGTCGACCGGCTTGGTTTGTCAGCACAGTTCTGGGTCAGAAACACTTGTTAAAAATATTTCTAAAAATCTTTTATCTCTTCTAAAATTTCATAAAACTTGTTTTAATATTTTATATTGAAGAGCAAATTTGTGATAAATATTTCAAGACAAATATCAATTATATTGAATCATTTTTGTGTCTTGCAAATTTTATCAAAAACCAAAACTTGTATTTTATCAAACTTGGATTTTTCAATACATTAATAGAAAGTCAAAATAAGTTTGTTTAAAGTCATGTAAGCATGTATGTATATTGAACACATCTAATATACATAAAAACCATTTAAACTTGTTT
This sequence comes from Agave tequilana, assembly GCA_038442645.1. NCBI lineage: Eukaryota > Viridiplantae > Streptophyta > Magnoliopsida > Asparagales > Asparagaceae > Agave > Agave tequilana. The sequence goes on along the minus strand of JAVJIF010000869.1, from coordinate 243,689 downwards.
GATCAATCTATTCATGAAAACCAAAAACCAAAACATGAAACGTGTGTGTATTGTGCACTTGAGCATATCAACTATACTAAGCTTTACAAATGGATCTAAACACACTAAAACTAAACTAGGATACCTAAGTTTTCTTAATGATCTTCAATCTTCAAGTTGACTCGATCCCAAACGTGATCCACCGAGTGCAAAGGTATGATCTTGAAGCTCGGGCACCGGAATCACTATGAAAAGCTCCAAAAACTCCTTTGTTGAAGCAATCACCAACTAATATTTTGATCAATGATCTGTAACTAAAATCACAAGAATATTAGTAAACATAACTACATGAGTTAATCATCATCAAAACTAGAGAGGAAGGCCTCTGGGCCAACAATCTCCCCTTTTTTGATGATGACAAAACTCATGGAGTTATATATGCATGGATTAAAGTTAAGCTTCAAAGAAGCTCCACCTTAACTCATGCATAAACAAATAAACATAATGAATATGCAATGAAGGCTCTTAAACATGAATGCATAGATATGCATAAACAATAAAAAGGTTCTAGATACCAATGAAATGTTCAAAAACAAAACATGCTCTAGATACCAATTAAAATTAAACTAAATTAAACTTAATATATGCAAAACATAAATATGCATATATAAAACTTAAAATCTTTCTCCCCCTTTTTGTCAATCATCAACAAAGGGGTAAACAATCAAAACTATGCATATATAAAACTTAAAATCTTTCTCCCCCTTTTTGTCAATCATCAACAAAGGGGTAAACAATCAAAACAAAATATAAATTTTTCTCTCCCTTTTTGTTCGAAACAGTGAATCAATAAAGGGTTAATAAAAACAATGTTCTCCCCCTTTTTGTCTAAAACAAAAAACAAAACCAAATAGGGGTGACAATCAATTAAGATATCAATTGAAAATATGTCAAGGTAGCATCTTGATACCAATTGAAAGTAAACATAGATCAACAAATGAATGGTATATGCTATATACATTCATGAAGAGGAAGACGCTAAGTTAACTTCCCTACACATATGCATTACATGAAGAAGGGATGACAAGCCCCAATTCACATAACACATATTATGTAATGCATAAGAGGAGATGTGAAGCTCCCCCTACACACGTGTATCACATAAAGAAGAGATGTCAAGCTCCTCAATACAAGATACACTCAACATGAATCTATATGTAGAAGAGATGTTTGTTGGCCCAATGGCCTTCCACTCTAGTTTTGATGATGATCAACTCATGTAATTATGTTTACTAATATTCTTGTGAATTTAAGTTTCAGATCTATTAGCAAGATATTAGTTGGTGATTAGCTTCTACAAGGAGTTTAGAAGCTTTCCATGGTGATTCCGGTACCAAAGCTTAAAGTTCATTCCTTTGCACTTTGTGGATCAAGGTTTGGGAGCAAGTCAACTTGAAGATGGAAGATCGTCAAGAAGACTTAGGTATCCATAGTTTAGTTTAGTGTATTTAGATCTATTTGTAAAGTTTAGTATAGTTGATATGCTCAAGTGCACACAACACACATGTTTTATGTTTTAGTTTTGGTTTTCATGAATAGTTTGATCAAAACAAGTTTACATGAGTTATATGTATAGTAGATGTTTTCTATTTATACATACATGCTTTTAACTTCCTAGACAAACTTATTTTGACTTTTCTATTCATGTGTTGAAAAATCATGTTTGATAAAAATACAAGTTTTGTTTTTGATAAAATTTGCAAGACACAAAAATGATTTGAATATGTTGATATATGTCTTGAATTTTTTATCACAAGTTTGTGTTTTAATATAAAATGATAAAACAATTTTTATGGTATTTTTAAAGAGATAAAAGTATTTTCAAAATATGTTTTATACTAGATTTTCTGTTCAGGCTTCAGCCAAGCCGACTAGTCGACCAACCAAGTCGACTAGGGCTGAAGTCGGTCGACCGGCTGGGTCGACCGACGTGCACCGTGCACGCCTTGACTGGCAGTTTGCCGGTCGACCGAGCGGGTCGACCGGACCTGAGAGCAGTGCTCTCTGTTTGTTTGGGTCGACCGGCGCGGTCGACCGAGTTGCCCCAACGGTCACATTTCTGACCGTTGGCGGTCGGCCGGGCTGGCCGACCGCCAGCCTGTCAGGCTGCCACATCAGCCTAACGGCTAGTTTCTGGTTTGGCCTATATAAACCCCATTTCTTTGGGATTTTGGCTAAGGTTTTTACAAGAGAAAAATTCCCAGTTTTCCCAGAGTTTAAAACAAGTTTTCAAAAGTGTTTTTGGGCTTTAAACTTCCAATCTTATTTGTTTTAGGTTTTTGGAAAAATCAAAGAAAAGAGTATTTTGGGAGATTTGTCTTGGCTTTCATTTTCTATCTTTTGCAAGAGTTTTCCCAAGTATTTTTCTTTGTATTTTTGTTTTCCAAACACCTAGTTTTCCACACTTGAGCTATCACCTATCCTATTCTATTAGGATCATTTGTTTTGTGGAAAAGAGAAAAGAAAGAGAGAAGTGTTTGAGGTTGATTGAGCCTCCTAGTTGTAAACCCTTTTCATTGTTGGGTGCTCCCTCTTCGGTAGAGGTTGAGGTTGTTGTATTGGTTTGCTCCCTCTTTGGTAGAGGTGGAGATTTGTGTTTGCTCCCTCTTGTGTGAGGTGGAGCTTGGTGGTTGTAACCCTCTTAGGTAGAGGTGTTGGTTGTTAGGCTAAGGGCCTACCCCTCTTGTGTGAGGTGGTGTTTGTATTGAGAGAGGAGTTTGGTACTCCTAGAGTTGTAACAAATCCTTCTCGGTGAAGGTTCCCTCGGTGGGAGATAGTGGATTGGAAATCCTACACGGTGGTGTAGGCGGGGATGTAGAGTAAGGTGCTCGAACCTCGAAACATATCTTGGTCTTTGCGTTTGATCCATTGTCTCTCTAACTCTCTCTCTTTTATTTGTGCAAAACATCATTCATATCATCATATCATATTTGCTTGTATTGAGTATTGATTCATATTGCCATATCTATTATATGCTTGTGTGTGTGCCTCACTTGTACTTAATCAACAAGAGCTTCACATAGCACCTCAACCCATATCTAGGGGAATCAAGAGGAGTTAGTCCAGAGCCCTTCACGGGGAATTCGGCTACACTTGTTGATTGTACTAAGTGTGATTGCAATATTGTTTTAAGCTTCCGCATTTAGAGCATTTAGTTTCTAGATTAGCACTTACACCTATTCACCCCCCCTCTAGGTGTTTTTCAATTGGTATCAGAGCTAGTGCTCCTGATATTAGGCTTAACATCCTAGGAGTGAGATCCTTTGTCTGCTAATCTTGTTTGCATTTGCTTGCTTGCACACATATAGTTTATACCATGGACTTCATGACCCCACCTAGCTTTGATCCTTCCAACATTGTTGTTTGGAAGTATAGGATGTCCATGTACCTAAAGACCCTAGGCTTGCATGTCTTTCTTGCCGCTACCAAGAAATGCTATCTTGGTAATGGTGATCATATAAGGGCCAATGCACAGGCCCTAGAGGCTATTAGAAGCACATTATCTAAAGATTATCTTTTGCGTGTTTCTAACTTTGATTCCGCCTTTGCAGTGTGGAATATGTTGACAACCACAACCACCACCTCCGAGCTTCAAGTACAAATCCAACCGGAGGAATCTAGTGGAGAATCCGATTCTCAATGCTTCATGGTCCAAGGGAATGACTCCCTTGAGGTACAATCGGAAACCCACTTAGATAGTGATGATTGTTCTAGTTCTTCATGTGATAATTATGATGCCCATGCTTTGAATGAAGAACTTTCTATTGTTTGTGAAAAATTAATAGAAAAATATAAAATTTTGAAAAAGAAAAGTCTAGAAATTGAAAAAGAAAATAAAAGTTTGCATTCTAGACTTAACAATGTTTTGCAAGAGAAGGTTGAGGTCTATAATGAAAGGGATTCATTGAGATCTCAATTAGAACTTGCACTTAAAGAAAATGAATTTTTAAAATCTAAAAATGATTGCCATGTTATTTTAAAGAAAAATGAAAACTTGTCTTCTAAAGTAGATTTTGTTTTAAAAGAAAATGTTGCTTTGAAAAATAAGATTATTTCTATTTCAAATGATTTAGATGTATGTTTAAAGAAAAATGAAGTTTTGCAAAATAAGATTGATGCACATGTTTGCCATGCTAGTGTAGTATCACACACCTCACCTATTGCATGTGCCACCTCTTCTTTAATTGAACAAGATATATCCATGCTTAAGAAGAGAGTAGATTGTTTGGGCTCCACTATGAGCCAATGTGCCATGAACCATTCACGCTTGGAATCCTTGGTTCGAAAGAAACAAGTTCCATCTATTATGCATGCACACCCTCCACGGCATACACATGCTCCTCACGGACACACCCATCACATGTATGCTCATGTGTACACTTGTACACATTGTGAACGTAAGGGCCACCTTTCTAGATTTTGCTATGATAGAATACATAATGATAATTTAACAAATAAGTTTGTTTGGGTTAGAGAAGGTACTAACCCCCATGGACCCAAGAAGATATGGGTACCAAAAACCACCCCTCCTATTTTTGATGTAGGTGTGGGCTCTCACTTGACGTGAGAGTTGCCGTACCTTGGAGTGGTGCGTTCCGAGCTTAAAGGAAATTATTTGGATGCATCACTTTCAAGGGAAGTTTGGTGGAGAAGACCACCATGTTTTGGAGACAAGGAGAGTTGCCTTCTAGGTTTTGGTAACGATTCCTAACTCCTATTTATTGTTTTCATGCTTTTAATATTCATTATAGCATGTTTCATTGTTTAGTGATTAGTATGAAAATGTCATGTTAATTAGATTCTTGACATACATGCATAGTATTTGAGACACCCATGTTTAATATGGATTATTATTTTGTGTTCTCGTATTTGATTAGCTATCATGTACATCATAAATCTAATAACATGTGGATTTACATAATGATCATGTTTATGCTTATCATGATTGATTTATATCTTGGTTTTATGCTTCGTGTGTTGATTACATGTTTAGTTGTTAGTTTTCATTAAGACTAGGACTTATACTTGTGCATATAGTGGGCCACAAATAAATCTATTTATGTTTGTGCTTGAACGCTTATTTGAACCCATTAGATGTGCTAGTATAGTCTAGTTTTGATGATCCATGCATTTTAAACTTGTAAACATATTTTTGATTTGTTTTATGATTATGAGTTTCCATTTCATGTATATGTTTATTTTGCCAAAACATTAAGATATACATGTATACCCCTTGAGTCATTTGCCTTTCATGCAAATCTATATTTATGGACTCAATTGTGTTTAGGGATATGTATGTATACTTCTTATGTTGACAATTCATACATATACCTTGAAATGAAATTTGCTTTTAATGAAGATTTAGTTTTTCATGTTTTCATGTGTTTATGTTTAACTTCATGTATATGTCCACCTTGTCCAAACTAATCTTATACATATACATCCTTTTTGAGCCACGTGCCTTCATGCATATACATTTGTGGACTCGTTGTGTTTTGGATATGTATGTATGCTTTAGTTTGTATAAGACATACATATACCTTGAAGATTAAATAATTTTGATGACTTTCATTGTTTCAAGGAATTTTGAGCTTAATTGGAAATTTCATAATGCCATGTCACACATTACTTGTACACTCACCATTTTTAAAATAATTCTTATGAGTATGTTTTCATGAGCATGTATGGACTTTATTGAATATTGAGTGTTTCTAAGTGCTATGTGATTTACATGTGTTTATGAAAATTATTTTTAATTTATTCCTTGCTTGAAGGATTTCGTACTAGTTAACAAAATTTTCCATTTTAACTAGTTCGTATTCTTCGTTGTGATATGAGTTATACACATGCTATTGTTGTTATTTCAATTGGTATCATTGAACTCTTTCAATTGGTATCAATTTGATCCTTTTATATACTCATAATTGTTTATTGTGTATGTATGTTTTCTATTGGTATCATCTATTGTGATTGGTACTCATTTTATTTCATACACATATACATGTTTATTTGTGCTTATTATATCCCTATATCTTGAGCACAAAATTTTGTTTATAGCTTGAGTTTCACTTTGTTTCAATTGATTCAATTTTTAATTGGTATGCTTAATTCAAACCTTATTTTCCAATTGATTTTTCAATTGATTTTTTTTATAACAATGCATATGCTTGTTAAAATAAAAGTGTTCATTGTTTTAGTTGGTTTTTCATAAAGGGGGAGAAAATGTGTACTTCATATTCTATTTCAATTGGTATTTGATTTCCACTCTCTTGCTTTATGAATAGAAAATATTGAATTTCAAATTGGTATCAAGATTCATGTTTAGGAATTCAAGATTTATGTTTAATTTCAATTGATATCTCAAAATTTTGTTTAAAGAAAATACTCAAAATTTTTTATTTGTATTGCCTATATGCAAGGAGAGCTTAACATCTCTTCTACATATAGATTCATGTTGAGTGTATCTTGTATTGAGGAGCTTGATAACTCTTCCTTATGCGATATACGTGTGTAGGGGGAGCTTCACATCTCTCCTTATGCATTACATAATATGTGTTATGTGAATTGGGCTTATCATCCCTTCTTCATGTAATGCATATGTGTAGGGAAGTTAACTTAGCGTCTTCCTCTTCATGAATGTATATCGCATATATTACTTATTGATTGTTTTATGTTCACTTTCAATTGGTATCAAGATGTACTTCATTGACATATATGTTTTATTTGGTATCTTAATTAAGTGTACATCTTATGATTTGCTATTTACCCCTTATTTACATCATTTGTGTTTTTAGACAAAAAGGGGGAGAACAATTTTTTTTAACCCTTTGTTGTTTCCTTGAATAGAACAAAAAGGGGAAGAAGGATTTGGATTTATATGCATGTCTTTGTATGCATTTATTTTTTAAAAAAAAAAAAGGGAAAAGTTTTATTCATTTAATTGGTATCTAGAGCACCCTTCACATTTCATTGGTGTCTAGATCATGTTTTGTGATAGAAGAATTTGTTTATGTTTTGATTTTGTTTTACCCCTTTGTTGATGATTGACAAAAAGGGGGAGAGAAGATGTTGAGTTTTATATGCATATTTATGTTTTTGCATATATTATGATTTTAATTGATATCTAGAGCATGTTCTGTTTGTTTCAATTGGTATAAGAGCATGTTTATTGTGTATATTTCATTGGTATCTAGAGCATGTTTTGTTTTTGAAGTAAAAGAACATGTTTATGCATTGCCATTCATTGCATATTTTTATTTATTTATTTATGCATGAGTTAAGGGGGAGCTTCTTTGAAGCTTAACTTTAATCCATGCATATATAACTCCATGAGTTTTGTCATCATCAAAAAGGGGGAGATTGTTGGCCCAATGGCCTTCCACTCTAGTTTTGATGATGATCAACTCATGTAGTTATGTTTACTAATATTCTTGTGAATTTAAGTTTCAGATCTATTAGCAAGATATTAGTTGGTGATTAGCTTCTACAAGGAGTTTAGAAGCTTTCCATGGTGATTCCGGTGCCAAAGCTTAAAGTTCATTCCTTTGCACTTTGTGGATCAAGGTTTGGGAGCAAGTCAACTTGAAGATGGAAGATCGTCAAGAAGTCTTAGGTATCCATAGTTTAGTTTAGTGTGTTTAGATCCATTTGTAAAGTTTAGTATAGTTGATATGCTCAAGTGCACACAACACACATGTTTTATGTTTTAGTTTTGGTTTTCATGAATAGTTTGATCAAAACAAGTTTACATGAGTTATATGTATAGTAGATGTTTTCTATTTATACATACATGCTTTTAACTTCCTAGACAAACTTATTTTGACTTTTCTATTCATGTGTTGAAAAATCATGTTTGATAAAAATACAAGTTTTGTTTTTGATAAAATTTGCAAGACACAAAAATGATTTGAATATGTTGATATATGTCTTGAATTTTTTATCACAAGTTTGTGTTTTAATATAAAATGATAAAACAATTTTTATGGTATTTTTAAAGAGATAAAAGTATTTTCAAAATATGTTTTATACTAGATTTTCTGTTCAGGCTTCAGCCAAGTCGACTAGTCGACCAACCAAGTCGACTAGGGCTGAAGTCGGTCGACCGGCTGGGTCGACCGACGTGCACGGACGTGCACGCCTTGACTGGCAGTTTGCCGGTCGACCGAGCGGGTCGACCGGACCTGAGAGCAGTGCTCTCTGTTTGTTTGGGTCGACCGGCGCGGTCGACCGGGTTGCCCCAACGGTCACATTTCTGACCGTTCGCGGTCGGCCGGGCCGGCCGACCGCCAGCCTGTCAGGCTGCCACATCAGCCTAACGGCTAGTTTCTGGTTTGGCCTATATAAACCCCATTTCTTTGGGATTTTGGCTAAGGTTTTTACAAGAGAAAAATTCCCAGTTTTCCCAGAGTTAAAAACAAGTTTTCAAAAGTGTTTTTGGGCTTTAAACTTCCAATCTTATTTGTTTTAGGTTTTTGGAAAAATCAAAGAAAAGAGTATTTTGGGAGATTTGTCTTGGCTTTCATTTTCTATCTTTTGCAAGAGTTTTCCCAAGTATTTTTCTTTGTATTTTTGTTTTCCAAACACCTAGTTTTTCACACTTGAGCTATCACCTATCCTATTCTATTAGGATCATTTGTTTTGTGGAAAAGAGAAAAGAAAGAGAAAAGTGTTTGAGGTTGATTGGGCCTCCTAGTTGTAAACCCTTTTCATTGTTGGGTGCTCCCTCTTCGGTAGAGGTTGAGGTTGTTGTATTGGTTTGCTCCCTCTTTGGTAGAGGTGGAGATTTGTGTTTGCTCCCTCTTGTGTGAGGTGGAGCTTGGTGGTTGTAACCCTCTTAGGTAGAGGTGTTGGTTGTTAGGCTAAGGGCCTACCCCTCTTGTGTGAGGTGGTGTTTGTATTGAGAGAGGAGTTTGGTACTCCTAGAGTTGTAACAAATCCTTTTCGGTGAAGTTTCCCTCGGTGGGAGATAGTGGATTGGAAATCCTACACGGTGGTGTAGGCGGGGATGTAGAGCAAGGTGCTCGAACCTCGAAACATATCTTGGTCTTTGCGTTTGATCCATTGTCTCTCTAACTCTCTCTCTTTTATTTGTGCAAAGCATCATTCATATCATCATATCATATTTGCTTGTATTGAGCATTGATTCATATTGCCATATCTATTATATGCTTGTGTGTGTGTCTCACTTGTACTTAATCAACAAGAGTTTCACATAGCACCTCAACCCATATCTAGGGGAATCAAGAGGAGTTAGTCCAGAGCCCTTCACGGGGAATTCGGCTACACTTGTTGATTGTACTAAGTGTGATTGCAATATTGTTTTAAGCTTCCGCATTTAGAGCATTTAGTTTCTAGATTAGCACTTACACCTATTCACCCTCCCTCTAGGTGTTTTTCAATGTTAAGCTCTCCTTGCATATAGGCAATACAAATCAAAACTTTTGTATATATTTTTTTTAAAACAAAAATTTTTAGATACCAATTTAAAACATCCAAATAAACATCTTGATATCAAAAGGTAGTATTTTTCTTTTTAAGTGTATGATATCAATTTAAAATTTTATTTTCTATCATAAAGCAAGGGAGTGGAAATACAAATACCAATTGAAATATGAAAATCGAATTTTCTCTCCCTTTATAAAATACCAACTAAACACATGCATAAGCTTGTATAAGAATACCAATTAAAAACTAAATCAATTGAAACAAAGTTGGAGCTCAAGCTTAGCATAAACAAAATTTGTGCTCAAGATATAGGGATATAATAAGCACAAATAAAACATATATATGTATGAAAAGTTAGATACCAATTGAAATTGATACTATTTGAAGTGAAAGCATACATACATATAACATATGAGTATACAAGAAGATCAAAATTGATACCAATTGAAAGAATTCAATGATACCAATTGAAACAACAATCAAGGCAAGGTATATCTCATATCAACACGAAGAATACGAACTAGTTAAAATGAAAAGTTTTGTTAACTAGTACGAAATCCTTCAAGTAAGGAATAAAATAAAATATTTTTCATAAAACATGAAATCCACATGATAATCAACACTCATAATCAATTAAGCATAAATATGACTCATGAAAACAAAACATGAGTAAACAAGAAATATGAGTGTACAAATACAATGTGAAGAACATGATCATGAAAGTATTCAATTTAGCTCAATATTCCTTGAAACATGAAAACATGAAAATCATCAAAACTATTTAATCTTCAAGGTATATGTATGTCCTATACAAACTAAAGTATACATACATATCCAAACACAACGAGTCCACAAAGATATATGCATTAAGGCACGTGGCTCAAAAGGATGTATATGTATAAACAATAGTTTGGATAAAATAGACATATACATGAGGTTAAACATAAACACATGAAAACATGGATAATCATGAAAAATTAAATTTTCATTAAAACAAATTTCATTTCAAGATATATGTATGATTTGTCAACACAAGAAGTATACATACATATCCCTAAACACAATTGAGTCTATATATATAGATTTACATGAAAGGCAAATGACTCAAGGGGTACACATGTATATCTTAAAGTTTGACAAAATAAACATATATATGAAATGTAAAACTCATAAACATAAAACAAATTCAAAAATAGGAATACAAGTTTAAAATGCATGGATCATCAAAACTAGACTATACTAGCACATCTAATGGGAACAAATAAGCATTCAAGCTCAAACATATATAGATTTATTTGTGACCCACTATATGCACAAGTATATATCCTAGTCTTAATGAAAACTGACATTTAAACATGTAATCAAATCATGAAGCATTAAAATAATATATAAATCATCATGATAAACATAAACATGATTATTATGTAAATTCACATGTTATTGAACTATGATAATCATGATAGCTAAACAAAGGTGAGAACACTAAAATAATGGTCCATATTAAACATGGGTGTCTCAAAAGGCTATACATGCATGTCAAGGATCTAATAAGCATGGCATTATCATAATAATCTACAAACAATAAAACATGCTATAAACAATGATCATGAAAAGCATGCAAACAATAATAAGGAGTTAGGAATCGTTACCAAAACCTAGAAGGCAACTCTCCTTGTCTCCAAAACATGGTGGTCCTCTCCACCAAACTTCCTTTGAAAGTGATGCATCCAAATAGTTTCCTTTAAGCACGGAACGCATCCACTCCAAGGTACCGCTACTCTCACGTCATGTGAGAGCCCACACCTACATCATAAGCAAGAGGGGTGGTCTTTGGTACCCATATCTTATTGGGTCCATGGGGGTTAGTACCATTCCTAACCCAAACAAAATTATTTGCTAAATTTGAAACATGTAAACGATCAAAGCAAAATTTAGCAAGGTGGCCCTTACGTCCACAATGTGTACAAGTGTACACATGAGCATACATAGTGTGATGGTGTCCGTGAGGAGCATGTGTTTGCCGTGGGGGGTGTGCATGCAAAGATGGAACTTGTTTCTTTCGAAACAAAGATTCCAAACGTGTATGGCTAGAAACACAATGGCTCAAAGTGGAGCCCAAACAAACAACACTCTTCTTAAGTATGGATATATCATTATCAATCAAAGAAGAAGTGTGGCATGCAATAGGTGAAGTGTGTGATACTACCCTAGCATGGCAAACATGTGCATCAATCTTATTTTGCAAAACAATATTTTTCTTTAAACAAACATCTAAATCATTGGAAATAGAAATTATTTTATTTTTCAAAGCAACATTCTCTTTTAAAACAAAATCAATTTTTGAAGACAATTTTTCATTATTCTTTAAAACATCATTACAATCATTTTTAGATTTTAAAAATTCATTTTCTTTTAATGCAAGTTCAAGTTGAGATTTCAATGAATCCCTTTCATTAGAAATTTTAACTTTTTCTTGCAAAACAATGTCAAGTCTAGAAATCAAATTTTTATTCTCATTTTTAAGGCCTAGACTTTTCTTTTTCAAAATTTTATATTTCTCAAATAATTTTTCACAAACTAAAGTTAGTTCTTCATTTAAAGTGTTGGCATCAATATTTTCATCACATGAAGAACTAGAATCAAAACTATCTATTTGAGTTTCCGATTGTACCTCAAGGGAGTCATTCCCTTGGACCATGAAGCATTGAGATTCGGATTCTCCACTAGATTCCTCCTCTTGTTGAATTGGCACTTGAAGCTTGGAGGTGGTGGTGGTTGTCAACTTGTTCCACACTACAAAAGCGGAATCAAGATTAGAAACAAGCATAAGATAATCTTTTGAAAGCGAGCTTCTAATAGCCTCAAGGGCTTGTGCATTGGCCCCTATATGCTTGCTATCACTAAGGTAGGATTCCTTGGTAATGGCAAGGTGAACCTTATAACCTAGGGTTTGGAGGTAAATGGACATCTTGGTCTTCCAAACAAGAATGTTGGAAGGGTCAAACATAGGTGGGGTCATGAAAGCCATGGGTCCAAACTATATGTGTGCAAACAATCAAATGCAAATGAAAGATTAGCAAACAAGGATCTCACTCCTAGGTGGTTAAACCTAAATATCAGGAGCGTAGGCTCTGATACCAATTGAAAAACACCTAGAGGGGGGGTGAATAGGTGTAAATGCTAATCTAGAAACTAAATGCGGAATTTAAAAACTATTTGCAATCACACTTAATACAACCAACAAGTGTAGCCGAATTCCCCGTGAAGGGCTCTGGACTAACTCCTCTTGATTCCCCTAGATATGGGTTGAGGTGCTATATGAAGCTCTTGTGGTTAAGTACAAGTGAGGCACACACACAAGAAAGCCAAGCATATAAGGATGAAATAGCAATGTGAATAAATGCAAGGACAACACAAGCATACAAGATATGAATGATATGAAAGATGCTATGCACAATTAAAAGAGAGAGAGAGTTAAGAGACAATGGATCAAACGCAAACACAAAGATATATTTCGAGGTTCGAGCCCCTAGCTCTACATCCTCGCCTTCACCACCGTGAAGGATTTCCAATCCACTAAAGGAGTACCGAACTCCTCTCTCAACCAACAATGCCACCAAGGCAATACAACCACAATCCACCTCTACCGAAGAGGGATAAGGCACGTAACCAACAACCAAACTCAATCACCTCTACCGAAGAGGGATACAAAACCAATACCACTCCGATCAACCTCTACCAAAGAGGGATACACAAGTACAAGGAGGGTTTACAACAAGTGGTTACAAAGACCACAAACTATCTCTTTTTCCACAAAACAAGATCCTAATAGAATAGGATAGAAGATATTGCTCAAGTGTGGAATCAAGGATTTTTTTGGAAAGCAAATCACAAAGAAAAACTACTTGGGAAATCTCTTGTAGATGATAGAAATGAAAATCCAAAACAATATCCCAAAAACCTAGTTTTCTTTGATTTTCCAAAACCCTTGAAAAACAATAAAGATGAAAACTTTTAAGCTTTAAAACTATTTAAAAACTTCTTTTAAACTCTGGAGAAACTGGGAATTTTTCTTGTTAAAAACCTTGGCCAAAATCCCAAAGGAATGGGGTTTATATAGGCCAAAACAGAAAACTAGCCGTTAGGCTGATCTGGCAGCCTGACAGGCTAGACGGTCAGAAATGTGACCGTTGGGGCAACCCGGTCGACCGCACGGCCGACCGCCCAGATACAGAGAGCAGACTCTCTGATCCGGTCGGCCGCTCGGCCGACCGCCCAGATACAGAGAGCAAGGCTCTCTGATCCGGTCAGCCGTCCGGCCGACTGGCCCACTGTGCCAGCAGACGTGCACAAGTCTGTGCACGTCGGTCGACCGCCCGGTCGACCGGCTTGGTCTGTCAGCACAGTTCTGGGTCAGAAACACTTGTTAAAAATATTTCTAAAAATCTTTTATCTCTTCTAAAATTCCATAAAACTTGTTTTAATATTTTATATTGAAGAGCAAATTTGTGATAAATATTTCAAGACAAATATCAATTATATTGAATCATTTTTGTGTCTTGCAAATTTTATCAAAAACCAAAACTTGTATTTTATCAAACTTGGATTTTTCAATACATGAATAGGAAAGTCAAAATAAGTTTGTTTAAAGTCATGTAAGCATGTATGTATATTGAACACATCTAATATACATAAAAACCATTTAAACTTGTTTTGATCAATCTATTCATGAAAACCAAAAACCAAAACATGAAACGTGTGTGTATTGTGCACTGAGCATATCAACTATACTAAGCTTTACAAATGGATCTAAACACACTAAAACTAAACTAGGATACCTAAGTCTTCTTGATGATCTTCAATCTTCAAGTTGACTCGATCCCAAACGTGATCCACCGAGTGCAAAGGAATGATCTTGAAGCTCGGGCACCGGAATCACTATGAAAAGCTCCAAAAACTCCTTTGTTGAAGCAATCACCAACTAATATCTTGATCAATGATCTGTAACTAAAATCACAAGAATATTAGTAAACATAACTACATGAGTTAATCATCATCAAAACTAGAGAGGAAGGCCTCTGGGCCAACATACAAGCCATGTGATGTGTTATATATAAACTGCAAATTTAAGCCATGTTATTACTATTACGATAATAGAAACTTCAGGTGTAAAAGACTCATATTTTAAAATTAAACAAAAGAATAATCTCTTTTAATTCTTATTTGATGAGTAAATTTCTAGATATCTCGACGTGCAAATCCAAGGTCGTCAAGAAGCGACCTAATGAGTGTGTAAAATAAAAGAGAAAAGTGCACATGCATATAATGCGTGAACATATGAAATGAAACTGTAAACTGGAATATAACAGATAAGAGACAGTATGCATAATATCAATGAACAGTAATAAAATTAATCAGATATATAACCAGGTCTTGAGTACTATTCGGTATCTATCATGGCATACATGTATCATATGTCCAAATCAGGTCATGTGTACAGTCAGGTGTCTATCATGATTTATATATATATATATAGGTACAGTCAGGTGATTACAGTCAGTCACAATACATTATGAACAGTTCATTATTATTTATTATTGTATCAGCGAACACCAATTGTCACTTGTAATAGACGCATCACATACTACGCTTACTACACATGTCAATCAGGGTCCTAAGTTATTGAAACTGATCAATTGGAGACATTGTCCATACTTTAGGTAGGTTCCGTACATACCTGGGACCACGACCAGATGCCTGGCGCTGAACCAGGCCCTACCGTCAGGTAGTCAGTAATAGTAATAGTACTCGCAGTATCACTGTGGAACAATACTCACAGTAACACTGTGGAACAATAAACAGATGGGATGTTAGTCATCCCCCGGAATCCTGCAGTGGAACTGTAAATCGGCTGCGCAACCTGTATCTTAGGTCCACCCAAAATATAAATGATGTCTCCTCCATTAATTTTCCCAATCTTAGTATAAGTGATCTTTTTACATTATTATTTAATTCAGTTAAAACAATCAAGATCATGTTACTTAGAATACCGGGACGATACAGTGAAAATAACAGTACAGTATAACAGTCAACAGTAATCATATACACGGTGAATAGTAATCAGGACAGTAAATAGTATCAGTAACCGTGTATACGATGAACAATAGGACTGTACATGGATTTACAGTCAAACAATTCTTTTCCAGTAACTTTCAGTAACATGAATTAATACAGTAACAGTCCTGCACTGTCTAGTCAGTGTACAATCTCATATAAAACAGATCAAAATCTCATCCCCTGATATTAGATATAATAGTAATGAATCCCTCAACTCATAATCTCGATACAGTCATCGTAAACATCAATTACCAATGTATGTCAGGGTAATCCGGTACAGTAAACTACAAGTTTAATAAATCAATAACTAGTTCTCTCATTTTTACCAATTTGTTCTAATTCTCTAAATTACCAATAGCTGAGATCAAATAATAACTGCTATCAAACTCTGAAGTACAAGATCACCGATACCAGCGAAATCAGTCCCACAATAACTCTATCTTTATAACTGAAATAGTCAAGAACTAATCATGAAATACTGAATATATCCTCGAGATCAACTAAAATGACAAATATCGAATCATAAATAAGGAGTAGAACACTCTCGAATAACATATGATCTATAGTAGTCTACGTCTGATACTCAACATCAAAAGTGAACCATCAATACTCCCACAACCTAACACGTAGATGAATTACTCCTAACATTCTAAGATCAGTCCCATCATACACATCAATATCAACAGTAGGATATTCATACATCTGATCATACTCCAACCATTATCAATATCATCTAATTACTAATTAATATCCGATATAAAGAATATAAATCCTAATTAACTTCAACTCTAAATAAGTCCATAAACAGATCTAAGTATCAAGAATTCTAATCCCTTAACAAAGTAAGATCATAATTAAATCGTCTATCCAAATTAATTCTTATTTGAATAATCACCAATAAAATATTAAGTCTGATAAATACTCCATATAAAATATACATTTCTAATCACAGTCACGAACCAATCATCTCAAGATCAATCCTATAAACAGACTATCATAAGTAGATCCGAATTCGAAAATGGTAATCATTTACACATGAAGTGAAATAAGTCTAATATCTCAATATCAAAATACAAGATCTATATATGTCTGATGCTCAAATATGAACTCGTCTAGCCAGTCAATAGATCGAATCAAGTCACAGTCTAAGGTATACTATAAATAATCCTGAATCTGAAACGGTAAACAATCTATACATGAAGTGATAAGATAAGAATATCTCAGTGATAAGACAACAAATTCATAAACACAATGAATTTCAAGATACCTCTGATCTATCATCTGTAGTCTATTTAAACTCTCTCTCAGTGTGACAATACGAGTCTAATAATCCATTATACATCTTCAAGGTTTACTATTCCACAAGTTCGATCTGTCCCAACCTTGAGTCAACTTTATTCCAATTAAGTCCATTAATATACCCAAAAATAAACTACTGAATAACTCTAAATATCAGGTCAACAGTCTATCAAATACATTCTAGTCCCAAACACTACTACTCAGATATAGGTATCATCAAAGTGAACATGTCATGAACAATAATTTAAGAAGCATAAATACTATCGGAACATGATAATAATTAAACATGAGATAAAGATAATCAATAATAATGTGAAAGTAGACACTCGCTATATCTCATGAAGTGATACAGGTAGTCATACTGGTAAAATATGTCAAATGGTCACATGAAATGATATGAATAGTTACATGAACATCTACTGGCAATGATAATAGGCAAAATGATATAAGGACAACACTCACATGAAATGACGCGGTTTTGGATCCGAATCACCGTCTGATTTTTACTGCACGAACTGGTATAGATCTCTGGATCATCCCATGTGCCGGTCTTCGAACAACCATGGTATCAGGTCCATAACGAGCACAAATATGAATCTCCTGTTACCGAGTTTGGATCACACGAACGAGTCTGAAACGTTGTAACATGCAACCAAATGCACACGATGATATACACACACATTGAAATCACCTAGAGGGGGGGTGAATAGGTGATATGGCTAATCTAGAAACTAAATGCGGAAATTAAAATTAATTGCAACTACACTTAGTGCAACCAACGAGTGTAGCCGAATTCCCCGTGAAGGGCTCTGGACTAACTCCTCTTGATTCCTCTGAATAAGAGTTGAGGCGCTATATGAAACTCTCGTGGTTAAGCACAAGTGAGGCACACAAACACACAAGCATGTAAATGATATGGCAATATGAATCAATGCACAACACAAAATAAAGAGAGAGAGTTGAGAGTCAATGGATCAAACGCAAAGACAAAGATGTGTTTCGAGATTCGAGCCCCTAGCTCTACGTCCCCGCCTTCACCGAGAAGGATTTCCAATCCACTAACTCGTCCACCTAGGACTCCCACCGAGGGAACCTCCACCGAGGAGGATTTGTACAACAACCGGGAGTACCGAACTCCTCTCTCAACCAATACAACCTCCACCGAGGCAAACAATCACAATCCACCTCTACCGAAGAGGGATAGGCCCGTAGCCAAACAACCAAACTCCACCCTCACTAGAGGGAGCAAACCACAACCTCAGCCTCTACCAAAGAGGGAGCAACCAACAAAGGGTTTTTACAACAAGTGGTATATCTCAACCACAAACAATCTCTTTTCCCACAAACAAATGATCCTAAATAGATAGGATAGGAGATATAGCTCAAGTGTGGAAAATCTAGAGTTTGGAAAACAAAAACTCAAAGAAAAATACTTGGGAAAACTCTTTATAAAAGATAGAAATGAAGAACAATATAAATCTCCCAATTTTCTATTTTCTTTGATTTTTTCAAACCCTGAAACAATATAAAGATAGATCTTTTGAAGCTCTAAACACTTTTGAAAACTTGTTTTAAACACCAGGAAAGGAGAGAAATTTTAGCTCTTGAAATCTTTTTTAAAATCCCCAAGAAATGGGATTTATATAGGCCCCAAACAAATATAGCTGTTGGCTGAAAATTTTCAGCCAGAACAGCTGGCGGTCGACCGCCCGGTCGACCGCCAACGGTCATAAATATGACCGTTGGGGACCTGCGGTCGACCGGCCGGTCGACCGTAGAAAAACAGAGAGCAGAGCTCTCTGGTCCGGTCGACCGCCCGGTCGACCGGCCCCTGTGCCTGGCCAACGTGCACAGATCTGTGCACGTCGGTCGACCGACCGGTTGACCGACTCTGGGTCCCGGTCGACCGCCAGAGCCTGGCAGCCAGGTTTCTGGGTCAGAAAAACTGGTTTTTAAATATTCTAAAAATTCCATAAAAACTTCTAAAAATCCACAAAATAGTTTTATCATTTTGCATGGATATACAAACATGTGATAAATATTACAACACAAAAATCAAACATTTTGAACCATTTTTGTGTCTTATAAATTTTATCAAAAACCAAAACCTGTATTTTACCAAACATGGATTTTTCAATAGGAAATCTGATTTTTCCTAAAACTCATGAATAGGCATATCAAAATAAGTTTGTCTAAGATATGAAGCATGTATGTATATCGAACACATCTAATATACATAAAAACCATTTAAACTTGTTTTGATCAATCTATTCATGAAAATCAATTCCAAAACATAAAACTTGTGTGTGTTGTGAACTTGAGCATTATCAACTATCTAATCTTTACACATGGATCTAAAACACGCTAAACTATGGATACCTAAGTCTTCTTGACGATTGTTGACTGAGATTTCCTGCACACAAAAAATTAGAATATTAGATTAAGAATAGATGTGCAAGGTTCTCAGTTCTAATCCGCGGTAGCAGGGCTATGCGGGTCGTGATCCTCAAGGAGGGACTGCGATGGAAGCGTTGAGCAAGTTTCTCTAAAAATTTATCTTTTTTAGTTATTTTGTTAGTCACGATGGTATTTACAATGAGTTGTGGAAAAGACTATTGGAGAGAGATGGATTTAATCTATAAAAAAAAAAGAAAAGAAAAGAAAAGAAAAAGAAAGAACACTTATCTCTTTAGTCCGCTTGCCGTTTGAACCGTTGCGATGATTTCCCTTTTCTTGGAAGGCGTACAAGCACGGCTTATGGGATCGTCCGCCTTCTTAATCTACTCTACGAAATTAAAAACAAGCTATGAAGACCTGTTCATCGCCATGGGCCGTCAAGGTTCCTTCTTCGGTTAGGTATTCTCGAAGCAATCAGATCTCACGGTTTGCAAGTCATCGGAGAAAGAAACAATCACATAAAATAAAAATAGAAGAACAGAGATTAAACAAAACTAGAGAAACAATAACACAAGAATAAAAATAAAAAGAACAAAACGAACCTCGAGTTGATTTATTTAACAATGGTGGAAAAGCAAAACTTACACCGATTGTCACCCTCAGTACAAGTAGATCTCCTTCCTCCATGAGAACATCCTCTCCTCTCGGTTTACAAAAAGAAAATAAAAAATATACAAAGGTGGAAAGAAAACCTAAAAACCCTAACTTTGGCCCTTTGCTGGACGCTGGACGCTCTGTACGTTGCACTGCAGGGGATATTTATAGGTGCAGAAGGCCGAGGAGTCCTGGATGAACTTGCCCACGAAATCTGGGATTCTGGATCATCTACTTTGCCGCGGAAATGCCGCGGAAACGCGGCACTTTAGTGGCTTCTGGCCACGCGCTTTGGCGCGTGGCCTCTCCTGGTCCGTCCATCTGGGCGCCTGCTTCTGAAAGTTCGATCCTGGCTCTAAATATTGGGATATGGATATAACTTGAAAATCAAGTTATCTAGACTTTGTATTCTCCCAATCTCTTTTAAACGAATTTCCTTCTCATCTTTGGCTTTTATGCACATCCTGCAAGAGTTTAGGGTTGGGTAGAATTCTATCCTTCCCTCATCTTTGATAATTGCAACTTTAGCCCTTGTATAATTGCACTTTGACAATCTGATATTTGCACTTTGACTCTTGGGCTTCAAATATGGGCTTTTGGGCTTCATTAAGTTTTATTTATTATAAAAATAATAATTCGAGGCCTGCACACAATAAATTACAAATTATTAATAAATGTGCAGAATTAAATGAATAAATATGAAAATGTGATGGTAAATATGATGATAAAAATGCACTTTTCACTACCAATCACACCCCCACACTTATCTTTTTGCTCGTCCTCGAGTAAAAACAAAGAAAAAGAAAAATTAATCTAACCTAACTCACTTTCGTAGGAATCACGGTTGCACTTAGCATGTGCAACAAGCCGTTAAACCTCTAGGTTACCCTAGAGGACGAGTGTTGTCTCGTGAGGGTTTTCAGCGGATTGCACCCACAAAATCCATAAAAAGGAAAATATTTGAATTATATTTGAAGAGACTAAGTAGTCTATAAGTTTTAGAATCCTCAATTTATTCATTCTTCAAACCTAGTCTTTATAAAGTCAATTGTTATTCATTTTAGGTAAGGATTAAAATTGAATTTCTAATATAGTCTTTTTCGTTACCAAAAGTCATACGCACCCTTGTGAATCTAGGAATTCCTTAACTTGGACTCTCATGCCTTTTATTATTTTTATAACATCATCTAATTTTCTTTCGTGTAAGTATCAAGGCTTCTTGAGGCCCTCATACCTAACTAATTGACTATTAGATGTGTTAATATATATATTTTATTTATTTATTTATTTTTTTTTTTTTTGGCATGTATAACTCATCTAATTTTCTTTCGTATAAGTATCAAGGCTTCTTGAGGCCCTCATACCTAACTAATTGATTATTAGATGTGTTAATACATATATTATATTTCTTAGTTTTCTTAGGCTTTCTAATCCACCCATGTAACGAACTTAAAGTCGATGACTCCCAAACCGGTTGGCTTTAGGGCACCAGGTGAGAAAACACCCCGCGGACTCAAATTCGAGTGAACTAGGCCCCAAAACTAAGGACTTTATTTTATTTACTCACCTTTAGGCATGAATACTTATGCTTCTTGAGGCACATGTATCAGCTTAATTGGTGATTTTTTTTTTCTTTCTTTTTTTTTTTTATGAGGCACAAGGTCTTTGTCTTAGAATCCTAGATATGCATTTGGTATGCACATTTCATTAAGGTAAAAATCAAGACTAATTATTTATTCAATTTCTCTCCTATACCTAAAATTTAAACAATTTATTTATTTTGACCAAGTTTTTAGAAATCCTAATCATGATTTTCCTAATCCTTAAAACTAACTTAGATTTCTTTCAAAAAAAATAAGTCAAAATATTTCCTTTTTATAACATTTTTTTTTTTAATTTTAAATTTTTTTTTTTTTTTAGCAAATTTTGTTAGTATCTACTTATGTTAGTATGTTAGTAAAGCCCACCCCCACACTTATCTCATGCATTGTCCTCAATGTATGAATGAATGCATATATGCATGAAACAGAACAAGGGAAGGCGGAAGTTACCTTAGGGTGGTGGTTCCGGAGGTGGTCTAATTGGTCCACGAAATGCGGCCCAAACAAGATAACAGATAATTTGGTGGAACCCACCAGAAACTTTCCTTACATAACCCACAAATATATATGTATAATTATTTTAAAAATTTCCACCCCATCGAATTTCCAAATTTCATAATAAATTTCAGAGTTAATTGTCTCAACCTCCTTGTCCCAAAATGAAGTATGAAAAGATGGAATGATTGACTTGGACATGGGAAGTACGGGAACGAATACTGACTCAGGGAAGAAGCTCAAATCAAGTAAGGGCTCAGGAGTCGGGCTAAGTTCGAGAAGTGGGTCCAAGTCAAAAAATTGAAACTCAAGTCCACAATCATCTTCCCACAATGGAATGTGACTCAATGGTGGTGATTCAAGTTCAGGAATGATAGATGTGGGAATCAAAACTGACTCTAAAATATTACCTAAGTCGGGTAACAAAACAGGAGTCAATAATGATTCAGGAATTTGAACTTGATCATAGATTTGAGAATCTAGGTCACATTCGAGTTCTAATTCGGGAAAGGAAAAACTTGCCAAATTATCAGAATTTGAAGTTTCGGCAAGTTCACAAGATGGTACTGAATTAGAAACTTGTTGTCCCAAGCAACTTGGTTCGTCGGCTCTAATCGAGTGGTCATCGATATCAGCCGGCCGGTGTAAGCATTCCACCATCAAATCTATGTCATGATCACGGGCTAATTTAGCCTCAGTCATGGCAGCTAGCATCCCTTCATAGTCGATAGGTGGATCATATTCTGATTGGACTTGAAAATAGGACGGGTAATCGTGATAAATTTGTGAGTCGGTGGACTCACGCATCATCATGTCTAAAATTGATGGTGATTTTTGCTTGGACTCATTCCTACTCATCATTTCCAAGATAGATGGATTTCTATTCTGAATGGGTGGATCTGAGTATGAATTTTGGGAAGAATGTGGACTAGATGGATATGAAGGACAATTAGGTTGAGAATTAGACTCGGGGGACTCGAAACCCCATGAACTCTGTGACGAGTTGAAATTATTATGAAGAT
Source organism: Agave tequilana (assembly GCA_038442645.1). Taxonomy (NCBI): domain Eukaryota; kingdom Viridiplantae; phylum Streptophyta; class Magnoliopsida; order Asparagales; family Asparagaceae; genus Agave; species Agave tequilana. The sequence goes on along the minus strand of JAVJIF010000869.1, from coordinate 220,621 downwards.
TATAGTCATAAGATGGAGTGTGTGGGTTATATTCATTCGGATAAGACCATTCCGGCACACTAGATTGGTCAAAGTTAGGGTATGCCGGGTTGGTAATATCCGAATAATAGTTAGGGGTGTAATATGGATTAAAATTGGAATTATTATTATATGCCATATCACACCAACACAAACAAAACAAACAAATAAACAAACAAACAGAAAAATTCTAATCTAAGTTAGGGTAGACCTCTGACCTAGACGACTCCTAACTGGTTAGACTGTCCACGGGAGGTAGGGTGTAGACTTTGACCACAAGTTAATCAGCCAGGTCGGGGCAAGAGTGGTGGGAGGTTTTCCGTCAAAGACGTTCCTTAATTAAATAACCACCACACTTCGGGCTTTCGGCCCTCAATCCCCTTCCTAGACACTGATTTGGCAGGAGTCAACTTCCAACACCGTTCCCCCTTAGGATAATCTCCTAATTGAGTCCGAGTGTCCCTAGGGCCAACGTCTACTCAGTTTTAGTTAGGCTTGGGTTAGTGAGTGCTCGGGATATGATTTTTGGGCTAAGGAAGGGTGATGAAATCCCCACCTTATCTTGTTAATGGGTTATGCCCTTAAGATGAATTAGTGCAAGTGTACGAGATAAATAAATAGAATTCACTCAAAGCAGATAATCAACCAAGAGATGATTCCTATTCTACATGCAATGCGTACGTACCTTGCTTCTCCAGCACTCTTCAACAGTAAATAAAAATAATTGAAAAGACACGTGCCTAATATGCAAACGTCTAATCAATTTTTATTTTTAACAACCAATAATTTACTGTTGAATTATTAGCAATTTACAGGTGTATCACAGAACAAAACAGAATATATCAGTAAGCAGTATTTTAATTTACAGAGACCTGCAAAAAAATTCAGTGAGTAGTTCACTGCAATTGCCGCGGATCCGCGGCTCTGGCCGCGTTTCCGCGGCAAAGTTGCAGGTCCTCGTGCTCTGCCTTCGAGGGCAGAGACACAGGATAGCTATATGTCCACTGCTTCGATAAGTTTCTGTTTCCTGTTCTCCAAACCTGCAAACAGAAAAGAATAAAGAATTAGTTAAAAATTAAAATTTTTTTGTTTTAGAGATAACTTACCGTCCCTCCCCGACAACGGCGCCAATTTGTTGACTGAGATTTCCTGCACACAAAAAATTAGAATATTAGATTAAGAATAGATGTGCAAGGTTCTCAGTTCTAATCCGCGGTAGCAGGGCTATGCGGGTCGTGATCCTCAAGGAGGGACTGCGATGGAAGCGTTGAGCAAGTTTCTCTAAAAATTTATCTTTTTTAGTTATTTTGTTAGTCACGATGGTATTTACAATGAGTTGTGGAAAAGACTATTGGAGAGAGATGGATTTAATCTATAAAAAAAAAGAAAAGAAAAGAAAAAGAAAGAACACTTATCTCTTTAGTCCGCTTGCCGTTTGAACCGTTGCGATGATTTCCCTTTTCTTGGAAGGCGTACAAGCACGGCTTATGGGATCGTCCGCCTTCTTAATCTACTCTACGAAATTAAAAACAAGCTATGAAGACCTGTTCATCGCCATGGGCCGTCAAGGTTCCTTCTTCGGTTAGGTATTCTCGAAGCAATCAGATCTCACGGTTTGCAAGTCATCGGAGAAAGAAACAATCACATAAAATAAAAATAGAAGAACAGAGATTAAACAAAACTAGAGAAATAATAACACAAGAATAAAAATAAAAAGAACAAAACGAACCTCGAGTTGATTTATTTAACAATGGTGGAAAAGCAAAACTTACACCGATTGTCACCCTCAGTACAAGTAGATCTCCTTCCTCCATGAGAACATCCTCTCCTCTCGGTTTACAAAAAGAAAATAAAAATATACAAAGGTGGAAAGAAAACCTAAAAACCCTAACTTTGGCCCTTTGCTGGACGCTGGACGCTCTGTACGTTGCACTGCAGGGGATATTTATAGGTGCAGAAGGCCGAGGAGTCCTGGATGAACTTGCCCACGAAATCTGGGATTCTGGATCATCTACTTTGCCGCGGAAATGCCGCGGAAACGCGGCACTTTAGTGGCTTCTGGCCACGCGCTTTGGCGCGTGGCCTCTCCTGGTCCGTCCATCTGGGCGCCTGCTTCTGAAAGTTCGATCCTGGCTCTAAATATTGGGATATGGATATAACTTGGAAATCAAGTTATCTAGACTTTGTATTCTCCCAATCTCTTTTAAACAAATTTCCTTCTCATCTTTGGCTTTTATGCACATCCTGCAAGAGTTTAGGGTTGGGTAGAATTCTATCCTTCCCTCATCTTTGATAATTGCAACTTTAGCCCTTGTATAATTGCACTTTGACAATCTGATATTTGCACTTTGACTCTTGGGCTTCAAATATGGGCTTTTGGGCTTCATTAAGTTTTATTTATTATAAAAATAATAATTCGAGGCCTGCACACAATAAATTACAAATTATTAATAAATGTGCAGAATTAAATGAATAAATATGAAAATGTGATGGTAAATATGATGATAAAAATGCACTTTTCACTACCAATCAACGATCTTCCATCTTCAAGTCGACTCGATCCAAAACCCGTGATCCACCGAGCTAGACTCCAACGAGTGCTATGTATCATCATGATGCTCGGGCTCTGAAATCACCATGTGAAAGCTTCCAAACCTTCTTGTTGAAGTTATCACCAACTAATATCTTGCTAAATGATCTGAAACTAAACATCACAAAATAATTAGTAAACATAACTACATGAGTTAATCATCATCAAAACTAGAGTGGAAGGCCTCTGGGCCAACAATCTCCCCCTTTTGATGATGACAAAACTCATGGAGTTATATATGCATAGATTAAAGTTAAGCTTCAAAGAAGCTCCCCCTTAACTCATGCATAGCAATAAACAATAGGAATATGCAAAGTAAGCTCATAAACATGTAAATGATACCAAACATGAAATGCATCATGCATAAAACGTGCTCTTGATACCAATAAAAACATGTTCTTAAATAATGCTCTGATACCAATTAAACAATTAAACGACAAACTAATAAATAAAACAAAAACATGCATATAAAACATGCATATAAACTCAAATACTTCTCCCCCTTTTTGTCAATCATCAACAAAGGGGTTAAAGTAAAAACAAAACAATAAATTCTTCTCCCCCTTTTTGTTCGAAACAAAGAATCAATAAAGGGGTCACAGCCCTAATTTGTTTGATATCAATTGAGTAAACAAATAAGCATCTTGATACCAATTTTTGAGAAAACAAATACAATCTTGATACCAATTTAAAGTATTATTCTTTTTAAACATATGATACCAAATTGAAATTATTATTTTCTATCATAAAGCAAGGGAGTGGAACCAAATACCAATTGAAAGATAAAATACGAGTTTTCTCCCCCTTTATGAAATACCAATTAAAACAATGTCTAAGCTTGTATTAGAATACCAATTGAAAACTAATCAATTGAAACATGATGATCATTAAAACTCAAGCTTAGCATAAACAAAATATATATATGTATGAAAAATTAGATACCAATCGAAATTGATACTATATGAAATGAAAGCATACATACATACAAATATATGAGTATACAAAAATGTCAATATTGATACCAATTGAAAGAATCCAATTGATACCAATTGAGCAAATTTTGCATTTGTTGTAGGGACTCTTCTATACTCCTTTCCAATGATGATTTTTCTTCGGGTGGTGGAATAGGAAAAGGAGTATAGGAACCAAAATCGGGGAATGAATTTTGTGAAAATTGTGGACAAGATGGTTGAAAGTTTGACTCAGGGGAGTTGAATCCCCATGAACTCTGTGAAGAGTTGAAATTATTTTGAAAATTATGGTCATATTGTTGGGGATATGGGTCATATTGATTCGGATAATCCCAACCCGGCATATATGGTTGGTTCATGTTGTACATTGTCGGGTCAGAGTTATCCGAGTCAAATGAGGTCGGGGTGAAATATGAATTCATATTATAATTGAAAGAATTGTTGTTATTAAAATCCATATCACACTTTAAAAAAAGAAAACAAACAAACAAACAAAGAAAAAGAAAAAGAAAACAAGCCTATGCTAGGGTTGACTTAGACCTAGACGACTCCTAACTGGTTAGACTGTCCATGGGGGGTCTGTTGTTGGAAGCTGACCACGAGTTAATCGGCCAGGTAGGTGCAAGATCAGTGGGAGGTATCCGTGCCGGAGCAACGGGCCTAATTATGCCAAACCACTGTTCTTCGAGGTTTCGCCTCTCAATCCCCAACCTTAGGCACCGATTTAGCAAGAGTCAAATTCTAACAACTTCCCCTTAGGTCAATCTCTTAAATGAGTCCGAGATGTCCCTAGGGGCTAACGTCTAGCAAGTTTTATTTAGGCTTGGGTTGTGTGAGTGGGGAGGTGATTTTTGGGCCAAGGGAGGGTAATAACTTCCCCACCATATGTTGTATTGGGTTTTGCCCTTAAGTTTAATTTGTGCAAGTGTGCAATATAGATAAGATGAACACAAAAAAGCGAGTAAATCACTGAAGTGTTTGTCCTAACTATATGCTATGCCATATGTACACCTCCTATCACAACAACATAAGAACAAAATACAGTATATTGGAATAAAAATTGACACGTGCCTAGATGCAGATGTCTAAACCGTTTTAAAGCATCCAATTACCGTATTTTAATTCTTAATATTATTTACAGTGTACAGGTAATAAAAAAATTAGCAGCAGAAAATAAGAATATACAAGAATTACCCGACCACACTTGAGCAAGTGTGGACTTCTGCAATGCTAAAACTTTAACCTGCACACCAAAAACAAAGAAGAAAGGTTAACAAGAACGTGAAATCAAACCGTTTCCATCCCCGGCAACGGCGCCAAAATTTGATCGAGGGGAAACCGCGCACAAAAATTGTATGTTTTGAAACGAAGATTTAAAGTGTGTGTGCTTTGGCTTCTTCGATACTTCCGTTATAGCATAGAGGCTAAAACGAGTCGAATCCACAAGGATGGGAAGCGATAGAAGCTTTACCGGTTGATTCACGTGTTTGTTAAAGATTCTTCAAAGTTTTAAAGAATGAAAAGAAAAGAAAGAAAAGAATGAAAAGAGAAGTACGGTGAAACACAAAGAAGTGGGAAACATAGAGAAGAATATGTTTGTGATTTTTGGATATATTTCTAAAACAAGTGTAAGAGAAAGAAAACTCACGGTTACTAACTACTAATGACTCCACCAACACGCTAACCTCTTAGTGATAGTTTCCTCACACGTATCATTGGCCATCACTAGTCCTTGGTTCAAGAGCGATTCAAAGCATGACCCATATGTAACTCATCACAACCCAACTCAATCAAAACAAGTTCAAGCTACACTTAAATCATCAAAACCCAATAAGAGCAAGCATGAAGTAAAGTAATGTTAGCTTGTTAGTGGTTAGGAAGTTAGAGTTAGATCCATCATCATGAGCCATCAATGGCTCTTGCAAGAGCAAGGCCAAAACGAGGCTATTAGATTCATGTGGATTATCATAAAAGAAGTTAAACTAGTTGGTGGTTAGTAGTTAGTGCCATGAGAGAAAAGACTAGCTACACATGTAAAAGAAGTTAGATAGAAAACAAAGAGAGGTAAAGAGAGCACCTTTCATAGCTTGTCACCTTCTATTACAAGTACTCTTGCATTCCACTCATGTATCACTCTTTCTCCTAATACAAGATCTAAAACAAAATGGAAAATACAATGGGAAAGAAGAAGAACTAACCTAACCTAAACTAAACTACAACATGGAATGAAAAACTACCCTAAACTCTGTATATTTCGATTCTCTGGAACCCAGGGGGTATTTATAGCCATCAGGGAAGAGGGGGCCAGGGGACAAACCCTGGCCCGAAGCGCGGCCGCAGCCGCGGCCGTACGGTCGCGAAAACGCGGCCCAGGTCGCGTTTTCGCGGCCATACGGTGGCCGCGCGCGCAGCGCTTCGAGCCGCGCACGGTCCCGTCTGTCCCCTGTCAGTTCTGGTGCCCGGTTTTCTGGTTTTGCGCCCCTGGTTTTGATGAATCAGCTCCTCTAGATCAATGGCTATTCATGTAGGCTTTTAATCACCATTAAATGGTGATTTAGGGTCTTCTTCTTCATTTGCACACCATGGACCTAGAATCAAGCAAGTAAGGTATTATTAGCAGAATTTATTATCAAATAGATGTGAAGATGCAGTATGAATTATGCAGTTTTAGTGACTAATCACACCCCCACACTTATCTTTTGCTCGTCCCGAGCAAAACAAAAAAAGAACTAAGAAAATTATTACACCACTTTCACAGGTGACGCGATTGCACTGAGCATGTGCAACAAGCCGTTAAACCTCTAAGTTTCCCTTAGAGGAGGAGTTTTGTCTCCTGAGGGTTTTCAGCGGATTACACCCACAAAATCCATAAAGAAATCAAATGTTAGTATTTTGAAAACACATTTTGAAATAGAGAAAAGTGTTGAAATATTTTTGTGAAAATATAAGTGATCCAAGGTCATAGGTTAACCAGAAATTGTTCTTTCTTAAACTAAGTCAAAATGCAAAAAAAATCTTGTTATAAATTAAATGTAAGAATTTAAAATTGAATTGACTCTTTGATCTTTCATAAAATTCTTAGAAAAATATGCACTTTGTGAACAGTGAAGGTTTTTGGGATATCGACTCTAACTTTCATGCCATTTTATTATATATATAATTTTTATTTATTTATTTATTTTTTTTCTTCTTTTTTTTCTTCCCTTAGTTTTCTTAGGCTTTCTTATTTATCCGGGTAGTGAGCCTTTAGTCGGTGACTCCCAAACCAGATGGTCTTAGGGCACCAGATGAGAAAACATCCCTCGGACTTAAGGACTCGAGTAAACAAGGTCACAAAACTAAAGGGGGTTATTTTATTTTTTTGTTCACCATTTTTGGTATGAATAATCATGCTTCCTGAGGCATAATTACCCAACTTCAATAAGTGATTTTTGGTATCATAATTTTTTTTAAATATATATTTTTTATGGCATTTCTAGTCTTTGTTTCAATCCCAAAAATTGTGTAAGTGTGAAGTGCATAAATCTAAGGCAAAAAATTCAAGATCAAATTATCTTTTCAATTTTACTTTCTTATCCTATAATTTAGACAACATCTATTATTTTGACTTGGTTTAAAATTTCATAATTTTAGGTCTTCCTAATTCCTAAGATAATCTTAATTTTCTTAAAAATAAATCAAAAACTATTTCTCTTGTTTCAAAAAATTTTGTAAAAAGAAAAGAAAAGATATTTTTTTTTAAGGTAAAAAGAAGTGTAAAAGAAAGAAAATATAAAGCTAACTATGTTAGTAAACCCTCCCCCACACTTATCTCATGCATGGTCCTCAATGCATCATGAATGTGTATAGACATGAAACAAATGAGAAGGGAAGGAAAATTACCTCAAGGGGGTGGCTCCGGTGGTGGTCTGATTGGGCCAAGCGTTGCGACCCAATCAAAATAGCGTGAATCATGCAGGAACCCACCAATGACCTCTTTAATATGACCCAATAAAATGTTGATTGAATGAATGATCTTATTTAAAAAATTATCTCCATCTAATTTTCAATTTTCAAAAATAATTACTGAGTCATTTTCTTCAACATTCTTGTCCAACAATGAAGTGTGATTTTGAGAGATGATTGATTTGGACTCAAATGGAACAGGAACAAAAACCGATACCGACTCGGGAAGTTGACTCAGATCAAGTCGAGAGTCAACAATGAGAGTCGAAATTGGTTCAAAAATAGGGTCCAAACCAAAGAATTGATGTTCACACACTTTCCCCATGAATGAAGTGTGATCATGAGAGATTGATGATTCCATTTCACAGGGTACTGGTACAGGATTCAATATTGACTCTGGAATAGAGAAAAAATCTGGTAAGGATACCGGGGTCATTATTGAATCAAAAAGTGAAATGGAGTTCCCAACAGGAAGTTCAGGATCACATTCAGGTTCGATTTCAATTTCAGGGAAAGGATAACTTGCCAAAATGTCCAGGCGACTTTCATAACTTGGAGATTGGTCAAGTTCAAATGTATGTTCTGAAATTGAAGCTGGATGTCCAAAATGACATGATTCATGGGTCCAATCAGTAGAGTTAGGGATATAAGAATCGGTCAAAGGTTGACAAGAAAGGCTTTCCTCGCTCTCATTGATTAATTCGCTCAAAAGTGAATCTAACCTACTGATAGGCCGTGTAACAGAATTTGGATTCGGAATCATGTCTTCCATACTCTTTGTAATTGGTTCTTGAAAATATGAGTATGGAAGTTGATTTTGGAAATTGTGGTGAAATTGTGAGTCCATCGGATTTTGCGGTTGCTGTTCGGACTCACGCAAGGGTTCCATACTCAAGTCCAGTATTGAAGTTTGTTCAGTTTGAATTAGTAAGACTGGAAAAGATGAGTGGGACTCTTGAAAATTTGGTTGAGATGATGAGTCCAACATGTTTTGCATTCTTTCACAAAAGACTTCCAAACGCTTTTCTAGTTTAGATTCTTCTTCAATAGGATGCTCTAGAAAAGGAGGATATGGAGTTTGATATGGGAAGGATTGTGAATTGAGCAAATTTTGTATTTATTGTAGGGACTCTTCTATACTCCTTTCCAATGATGATTTTTCTTCGGGTGGTGAAATAGGAAAGGAGTATATGAACCAAAATCGGGGAATGAATTTTGTGAAAATTGTGGACAAGATGGTTGAAAGTTTGACTCAGGGGAGTTGAATCCCCATGAACTCTGTGAAGAGTTAAAATTATTTTGAAAATTATGGTCATATTGTTGGGGATATGGGTCATATTGATTCGGATAATCCCAACCCGGCATATATGGTTGGTTCATGTTGTACATTGCCGGGTCAGAGTTATCCGAGTCAAATGAGGTCGGGGTGAAATATGGATTCATATTATAATTGAAAGAATTGTTGTTATTAAAATCCATATCACACTTTAAAAAAAAGAAAACAAACAAACAACAAACAAACAAACAAAGAAAAAGAAAAGAAAACAAGCCTATGCTAGGGTTGACTTAGACCTAGACGACTCCTAACTGGTTAGACTGTCCATGGGGGGTCTATTGTTGGAAGCTGACCACGAGTTAATCGGCCAGGTAGGGGCAAGATCAGTGGGAGGTATCCGTGCCGGAGCAACGGGCCTAATTATGCCAAACCACTGTTCTTCGAGGTTTCGCCTCTCAATCCCCAACCTTAGGCACCGATTTAGCAAGAGTCAAATTCTAACAACTTCCCCCTTAGGTCAATCTCTTAAATGAGTCCGAGATGTCCCTAGGGGCTAACGTCTAGCAAGTTTTATTTAGGCTTGGGTTGTGTGAGTGGGGAGGTGATTTTTGGGCCAAGGGAGGGTAATAACTTCCCCACCATATGTTGTATTGGGTTTTGCCCTTAAGTTTAATTTGTGCAAGTGTGCAATATAGATAAGATGAACACAAAAAAGCGAGTAAATCACTGAAGTGTTTGTCCTAACTATATGCTATGCCATATGTACACCTCCTATCACAACAACATAAGAACAAAATACAGTATATAGAATAAAAATTGACACGTGCCTAGATGCAGATGTCTAAACCGTTTTAAAGCATCCAATTACCGTATTTTAATTCTTAATATTATTTACAGTGTACAGGTAATAAAAAAAATTAGCAGCAGAAAATAAGAATATACAAGAATTACCCGACCACACTTGAGCAAGTGTGGACTTCTGCAATGCTAAAACTTTAACCTGCACACCAAAAACAAAGAAGAAAGGTTAACAAGAACGTGAAATCAAACCGTTCCATCCCCGGCAACGGCGCCAAAATTTGATCGAGGGGAAACCGCGCACAAAAATTGTATGTTTTGAAACGAAGATTTAAAGTGTGTGTGCTTTGGCTTCCTCGATACTTCCGTTATAGCATAGAGGCTAAAACGAGTCGAATCCATAAGGATGGGAGGCGATAGAAGCTTTACCGGTTGATTCACGTGTTTGTTAAAGATTCTTCAAAGTTTTAAAGAATGAAAAGAAAAGAAAGAAAAGAATGAAAAGAGAAGTACGGTGAAACACAAAGAAGTGGGAAACATAGAGAAGAATATGTTTGTGATTTTTGGATATATTTCTAAAACAAGTGTAAGAGAAAGAAAACTCACGGCTACTAACTACTAATGACTCCACCAACACGCTAACCTCTTAGTGATAGTTTCCTCACACGTATCATTGGCCATCACTAGTCCTTGGTTCAAGAGCGATTCAAAGCATGACCCATATGTAACTCATCACAACCCAACTCAATCAAAACAAGTTCAAGCTACACTTAAATCATCAAAACCCAATAAGAGCAAGCATGAAGTAAAGTAATGTTAGCTTGTTAGTGGTTAGGAAGTTAGAGTTAGATCCATCATCATGAGCCATCAATGGCTCTTGCAAGAGCAAGGCCAAAACGAGGCTATTAGATTCATGTGGATTATCATAAAGAAGTTAAACTAGTTGGTGGTTAGTAGTTAGTGCCATGAGAGAAAAGACTAGCTACACATGTAAAAGAAGTTAGATAGAAAACAAAGAGAGGTAAAGAGAGCACCTTTCATAGCTTGTCACCTTCTATTACAAGTACTCTTGCATTCCACTCATGTATCACTCTTTCTCCTAATACAAGATCTAAAACAAAATGAAAAATACAATGGGAAAGAAGAAGAACTAACCTAACCTAAACTAAACTACAACATGGAATGAAAAACTACCCTAAACTCTGTATATTTCGATTCTCTGGAACCCAGGGGTATTTATAGCCATCAGGGAAGAGGGGGCCAGGGGACAAACCCTGGCCCGAAGCGCGGCCGCAGCCGCGGCCGTACGGTCGCGAAAACGCGGCCCAGGCCGCGTTTTCGCGGCCATACGGTGGCCGCGCGCGCAACGCTTCGAGCCGCGCACGGTCCCGTCTGTCCCCTGTCAGTTCTGGTGCCCGGTTTTCTGGTTTTTGCGCCCCTGGTTTTGATGAATCAGCTCCTCTAGATCAATGGCTATTCATGTAGGCTTTTAATCACCATTAAATGGTGATTTAGGGTCTTCTTCTTCATTTGCACACCATGGACCTAGAATCAAGCAAGTAAGGTATTATTAGCAGAATTTATTATCAAATAGATGTGAAGATGCGGTATGAATTATGCAGTTTTAGTGACTAATCATGGGGGCGCCTATGGCATTGGTGTGCAGGCCGATGTAGAGGAGGACAAGAGTGGTGTGCGAAGGTGCGACAAAGGCAAGGGAGGAGCCCCATCATGATGCTTCGGCCATGGCTGCACAAAAGGGGAGATGGGGTGCTCCGGGGTTGCGGCATGGAGAGATGGAGCTCGGCCAAGAGGCTGTTGCTACGGTTAGAGGGTGGCTCGGTTGCTGCGTTGCCAAGGGAGTGCGCGGGGATGGCGTAGCCTGGTGCTGTGCTCAGAGGTGATGGGAGACTGGCTCGGGGCTGTGTGCAGTAGGGGGCATGGCGCACGGGGTGCAACGACCATGAGAGATGCTGTTGTTGATGGGCAGGGAAGGTGGATATGCAGGTCGAGAGGGGAGATCAGGGCACGAGAAAACTCCGATTATAGCTTGGCCAAAGGGGGGAGAAGTTGCGCAGATCTAGGGAGGTGGCGGCAGTGTGTAGGAGAAGGATGAGATGATTAGGGTTAATTAGGGTTGGTGTTTAGAGATAAGATGGAGATGGTTATATAGTGGGGTATAGGGTAATGGGTACTAGGTTAGAGTTAATAGGTATAATCTTATTTGGATATGGGTTTAGATAATGGGTAGAGACTAATGAGTTAATGGGTTGTGGAAATGGGTAAAAGGGTATTGGGTAGGAATAGGAACAAGAAGAGAAGGAGTTAAGGAAAAGAACAGAAAATAATACTAATAATAATACTAGTAATAACAACAACTCTTAACTAAAAATAATAATTAATAACAAGCATATTAATTAACAGTAATATTTATAATAAAAATTAATAATAACAATAACAAAATTAACATTAGTAATTAATAATAACACATATAATAATTAATCATAATATTAATAATCATAATCATTAACAATAACAATCACAATTCTAATAACAATACTAGTAGTAGTAATAATAATACCAACATTAATAATAGTCAATAATAACTACAAATTAATAACTAGTTAAAATAATTACTAATAACAATAGAAATCTATAACAATTAATTATTGAAACCCACATAAAATAATAAAATTTTAACACAATTCATACATACATGTTAAAATATTATTATACATATTAAATAATAAATTATACATTAGGGATATTACAACTGTGTTGTGTGCTTGAGTGTGATGGAGGAGGGTTGTTGCCTAGATGCAAGCATATTGACGGGAGGGTATTCCATGTTGAGTGCATTGACATGTGGTTGGGGTCGCACTCGACCTTCTCGATTTGTTGGGATCAAGTGAAGGGGAAGGAGTCGTGCTTGGTGGATGGTGACGGGGCGGCGACGGCGGTTGATGTGGTGGAGGATGAGGTGGTGGTGGAGGATGAGGAGTTGGGTGGTGGGAATGGAGAAGGGGAAGGTAATGTAACAGTTGAGTTGCCACTCGATTCAACCAACTTTAGCCAGATGATGATGGGACATCGACATCATCGTCGGCCACATCATTTGTAGGGTACAAGATAAAAAATGGAGTTTTTTTTAACTCAATTGGAGTTAGCCCGGAGAAAAGAGTATGTTGGAATGAGTGTCATCAGAAGATCTCGAAAGAGTTCTCAAATGAATTTAGTATCTACAGAAGAGTTGTAGATAACTCGAACATCTTTTCAGTGATTTTTGATTCATCAAATTCCGATAAGAAACGATAGAGATATGATGGTTTGAAGTCGGGATTGTTTTTTAGTTCTGGCGAAGTTTTCAAAAGTTGATACCAAACTTTCAAGAGCTGAAGCTTTCGACAGTTCTGAGTGTTGGCCCAGAGGCCCATCACTCTAGTTGTGATGATGATTAACTCATGTAGTTATAGTACTAATGATCTCGTGTTTAATTAGTCTTAGAATTTGATCAAGATCTTAGTAGGTGTTTAGCTTCAATAAAGGATTCAAAATCAAGTTTTAGAGCTAGCACATGTTGATTCAAGAGCTCGCGCATCAAGATTGCATCAAGTACTCAAGAGGAGTCTAGCTCATTAGATCAAGGTTTGGACCAAGTTAAGAAGGAGAAGAAGATTTTCAAAGAGAAGATTTCCAAGAAGACTTGTGTCATGTTTGTAAGTGTCAAGATTTTATTTTAGATAAAATGTAAAGGATAGATTAGTTGGTGGATTGCTCAAGTTCAATACACTCACACACAAGATTTATATGTGTTTTCATAAAAGAGTTTTTGTTTTAGAAAATACCGTTTTGATTTTTAAGCTTCAAAATATACATGTGTTTTATCAAAACTTATTTTAGAGCTTATTGTCAAAAATATAGATATTTCATCATATATGTGTAGTGGATCATATCCATACACACTAAGCTTCAAAAGTATTTAAAATATCTTGTTTTTGTATTTGGATAAGTTTTGTAAAAATCGATTTTGAAAATACAGATTTTTGTTTAAACCAAATTTCTATATTACAAAAATAGCTCAAAATGTTTGTAACATGTTTTGATTTTTATTCAAACATGTTTGTATATCAAAGTATATTAATGAACTTATTTTTGTAGAATTTATGAGAATTTATGGGATTTTATTGAAGGTAAAAGACCAAGTTTTAATCCCTGAAAAATTGCTGACCAGGCCTTCTGCCGTCGACCGCACGGTCGACTGATCCAAAAGTCGGTCGGCCGATGTGCACAAACGTGCACAAACAAGGGCTGGTCGACCGCATGGTCGACCGCCAGAGATCTTCTACTCTCTGTAAATGGCCGTGGTCGATCGGGCGGTCGACCGCTAGGTCATAGCCCAGTTTCGGTCGACCGACCAATCGACCGCTGTTCCCAACGGTCGAAAATCTGACAGTTGGCGGTCGACCGGGCGGTCGACCGACAGCAGAAAATTCTACTGAGTTGTCCCCAACGGCTATATTTTTTAGGCTTATAAATTGGGGATGTTTTGGGCTGTTTTCAACAAGATTTTTGGAGAGTTTTTAAGCTAGCTTTTCCTACCTCTTTAAGTGTTTATCTCCACTTGTTTTAGAGCTAAAACTTTCATATCAAAAGGAGAGTTTATCAAGAGTGTTTTGTAAAAGAGATTTCTTGAGTTTTTCATCACAAATTCTATCCAAGTTTTTCTCATACATGCTTGAGCTATCCATTGCTACATCAATCCTATAGGGATCTTTGTTGTGAGAGAGTTTTAGGTGATCAAAGTGTTTAGAACACCAAGTGTTCTACTTTGTATTTGAGGAGGCGAACTTGCGGGTTCGCGTTATTTCGAGTTCTTGTGGGAGCTCGGTGTAGAGGTTCAACCTCGTCAAGCTAGTGTGCTTGCGTGTGTAGTTCTCACGGGAACAAGTGAGGGACTAGTGAGTCCAAGGAGTTCTAGTGTGAACCCGTTGTAGGTGTTGCGGACCGAGTGATCCGGTGGGATCGATTCTAGTGGAAATCCTTCATAGTGTTGAAGGCGGGGACGTAGAGCAAGGGTGCTCGAACCTCGAAACAAATCTCCCGTGTTTGCGTTGCTCTCTTTTTTTCTCTCACTTGTGTTTATTTCTTACATGCTTACATTGCTTATTTATCTATATGCTTGATATATCTTGTGCTTAAATTGATATATGCTTGGAACTGTTTGCTCACACTTGTATTCAACCAAGAGAGCCATAGCGGCACCTCAACTCTTATCTAGAGGAATCTTGAGGAGATAGTCCAGAGCCCTTCACCGGAAATTCGGCTACACTCTTGTGTTATACTCTGTGTACACTCTTGTGTTATACTCTGTGTGTTTATCTTAATAGTTTTTAGTTTACATAAATAGTTTTAATTCCGCATTATTTCATCATTAGATTAGCTAGTCACCTATTCACCCCTCCTCTAGGTGATTTCAATTGGTATCAGAGCTTGGTGCTCTTGATTTGGGTCTAATAACCTAGAGTTAAAGATCCTCATTTTAGCTAATCACAATATTTATACACACACATGGATTTCATGTCACCTCCCACTTTTGATATTCTTAACATCCAAACTTGGAGAGTTAAGATGTCAATGTACCTCAAAGCCCTAGGTATTCATGTTTATTTTTCCACTATTAAAAATTCATATTGTTTAAATGGCAAACATCTAGAGGCTAATGCAAAAGCCATCCATGCCTTAAAGTCACCCTAAATGATGATTATTTATGTAGGGTTTCTAACTTTGATTCGACTTTTGTAGTATGCAACACTTTAATCTCCCTTGGTGAACTAAAGCAATACTGCACGGGGAGTGACTTGGATGATGGAAGTGATACTTCCAACTTGTGCTACATGGTCCAAGGGGATAACCTCCTTGAGGTAAATTCTGAATCCGAGCTTGATGAGGATGTTGACATGTCATACGATGATCTTGCTTCATTTTGTCAACAACTTCTTGAAAAATATGATTTGCTTAAAAAGGACCATAAAAGATTGAAAAATAAATATGAGTCCATCTCAAAACAAAAATATTCTTTTCAAAGTAAATTGGAAAATATTTCTAAAGAAAATGAATCTTTGAAAATGAGAATATTTCCTTATTTTCTAAATTAAATGATCTTTGTGAAGGAAATAATTCTTTGAAAAATAAAATAAATTTGGTGAAAAAGAAAAAGAAATTGCTTTGGAGAAAATAACTTTTTGAAAAGAAAAATTGTTTCAAAAGAATAGAAAATATTTCTAAAAAGAAAAGGGTTATTGATTCTCATATTTGCCATGCTCTTCATGCCACTATTGATAAAAATGAGATTCAATTTTTGAAAAATAGAATAAATTATTTGAGCTCAACTTTGAGCAATTGTACATTCAATCATTCTAAATTGGAAACCTTGTTTCAAAAGAAAAAAGCTCCACATGTTCATGCACATCACCCACGGCATACATATGCACACTTTGCACATCATGATCGCACTCATTCTCATGTGCATGCTAGAGTGTACAAGTGTACACATTGCGGCTGCAAAGGCAATTTAACAAAGTTTTATTTTGATAAGATAAATCATATCAATTTTGCAAATAAAAATGTTTGGGTTCCATTTGATGCTAACTCCCGTAGACCCAAAGAAAATGGGTACCAAAATTCTCACCTTTTGTATTTGATGTAGGTGTGGGCTCTCACATGACGTGAGAGGTTTGGTGCCTTGGTGGTGGATGCATGATGAGCTAGATGAACACACCAAATTGATGCATCACTATCAAGGAAGTTTGGTGGGAGGACCACCATGTTTTGGAGGCTTAGAGAATAGTGCATATGATTTGGTAACTATCTCTAAACTCCCATTTAGTTTACATGCTTTTGTATAAATATTTTTAGCATGTTTTAATTTTGTGCTTTATGTGGTGAATACTTGTTTAGATGTAGTTTTCATTAAAACTTGCATATATACTTGTACAAGTAGTGAGGAACACTTGATTTTTTATATGTTTATGCTTCATTGCCCATTTGTACTCATTACATGTACATGTATAACGTAGTTTTGATGATTATTTCATTTACACTTGTTTTCCCTATTTTTATGCATGTTTTGCTTCATGTATATGTCATTCTTGTCTAAAACTAATAATATACATGTATACCCTTGAGTCACTTGCCTTCATGCAAATTACATTATGGACTCATTTGTGTTTGGGTATAGTGTTAGTTTTGATAGAACATACATATACCTTAAAGTTTGAGTTTAAATGAAAAATAAATTTTTATAATGTTCATATTTGTTTGATAAAAGAATTTCATGTTTTAAGCTTTATTGATTATTTTATGAATATGCTATTCACATAATTCTTGTGCACTCACACTTCATTTGTTTACTCATGACATTATTTTCATGAGAAATTTTGAGCTTTATAGATTTCGAGTGTAAATTTTTGTGTACTTAGCAATGTTTCATGAGATACACATGATTTGATTTCATATTTGAAGGATCTTTAACTAATTTTTTAAAAATTACTTTAACTAGTTATTTTTTTTCTTCATTTGGTAGTGTTTTCAAACTTATAACTATTTTCAAATCATATTTTTGAAAACTTCTACCCTTTTAAGGGCGGATGGATGAGCGACCATGCCTTATAAGCCTTATTGAAAATCTTTTTATCATGTGCATGAATAGGGTGGATTGGTATGAGCTATACACATGTTCTTCATGGAATTCTATTTTTGTATACTCATATTTATTTTCTATATATGTATGTCTCAAAATCTCAAATAATATCAATTTCAATTGGTATTTTCTTTTTCATATATATATTATATATATATATATATATATATATATATATATATATATATATATATATATATATATATATATATATATTGTATGTTTTGATTGTGCTTGATTTACATATCCATTACATGTTTAAAGCACAAATTATGTTTATGCTAAGCTTGACTTAAAATTAAAAATAAATTGGTATCTGTATAAGCTTATGCATTGTTTTTCAATTGGTGTTTCAATTGACATTTTATTTGGTATCAAAATTTACAATATATTTCAATTGGTATCAAAAATACAAAATGTTTTACTTTCATTGGTATCTTAAAATTCTGTTTATTTACAAGTGGTATCAGATTTTGGTTTTATGAAATTTCAAAATTTTGCCTTAAGTATTATCAAAATTTGTTTTATAAAAAAAATGTTTTGATATGTATTGCCTATATGCAAGGGGAGCTTAACATCTCTTCTATATATAGATTCATGTTGAGTGTATCTTATATTGAGGAGCTTGACATCTCTTCTTTATGTGATACATGTGTGTAGGGGGAGCTTAACAACTCCGCTTATACATTGTATATTATGTTTTATGTGAGTTAGGGTTTTGTCATCCCTTCTTCATGGAATGCATGTATGCAGGGGGAGCTAACTTCACGTCTCTCTTCTTCATGAATGTATATCGCATATATATATATCCTTATTGTTTGATTTGTTTTCGCCCCTTTGTTGATGATTTGACAAAAAGGAGGAGAGGTATTTGATTTATATATGCATGATTTATATATGCATGTTTATTGACAAAAAGGGGGAGAAATATTTTATGATTTATATATACATGTTTATTTCATTTTCTTGTTTTATAACAAAAAAAGGAGGAAAAGGATTTTCTTTGTTTTATACAAAAAGGGGGAGAAGGATTTTTGATTTATGCATGTTTATCTGCTTGTTTATGCATATATATTTGTTTTGTCTTATGCACTTTATTGAATATCTATTTATTTATTATTATGCATGAGTTAAGGGGGAGCTTTTATGAAGCTTATCTTTAATCCATGCATATATAACTCCATGAGTTTTGTCATCATCAAAAAGGGAGAGATTGTTGGCCCAGAGACCCATCACTCTAGTTTTGATGATGATTAACTCATGTAGTTATAGTACTAATGATCGTGTGTTTAATTAGTCTCAGATATTTGATCTAGATCTTAGTAGGTGTTTAGCTTCAACAAAGGATTCAAAGTCAAGTTTTGGAGCTAGCACATGTTGATTCAAGAGCTCACGCATCAAGATTGCATTAAGTACTCAAGAGGAGTCTAGCTCATTGGATCAAGGTTTGGACCAAGTCAAGAAGGAGAAGAAGATTTTCAAAGAGAAGATTTCCAAGAAGACTTGTCATGTTTGTTAGTGTTAAGATTTTGTATTTAGATAAATATAAAGGATAGATTAGTTGGTGGATTGCTCGAGTTCATATACACTCACACACAAGATTTATATGTGTTTTCATAAGAGAGTTTTTGTTTTAGAAAATACCGGTTTGATTTTTAAGCTTCGAAATATACATGTGTTTTATCAAAACTTATTTTAGAGCTTATTGTCAAAAATATAGATATTTCATCATATATGTGTAGTGGATCATATCCATACACACTAAGCTTCAAAGTATTTAAAATATCTTGTTTTTGTATTTGGAGAAGTTTTGAAAAAATCGATTTTGAAAAATACAGTTTTTTGTTTAAACCAAAATTTCTATATTACAAAAGTAGCTCAAAATGTTTGTAATATGTTTTGATTTTTACTCAAACATGTTTGTATATCAAAGTATATTAATGAACTTATTTTTGTAGAATTTATGAGAATTTATGGGATTTTATTGAAGGTAAAAGACCAAGTTATAATCCCTTAAAAATTGATGACCAGGCCTTATGCCGGTCGACCGCACGGTCGACCGATCCAGAAGTCGGTCGATTGGGCGATCGACCGATGTGCACAAACGTGCATAGCCAAGGGCCGGTCGACCGCACGGTCGACCGCCAGAGAGCTTCTACTCTCTGTAAATGGCCCCGGTCGACCGGGCGGTCGACCGCTAGGTCATAGCCCAGTTTTCGGTCGACCGACCGGTCGACTGCTGTTCCCAACGGTCGGAAATCCGACACCGCTGTTCCAACGGTCGGAAATCCGACCGTTAGCGGTCGACCGACGATCGACCAACATCAGAAAATTCTGCTTAGTTGTCCCCAACGGCTATATTTTTGAAGCCTATAAATTGGGGCTGTTTTGGGCTGTTTTCAACAAGATTTTTGGAGAGCTTTCAAGCTAGTTTTTTTTTACCTCTTTAAGTGTTTATCTCCACTTGTTTTAGAGCTAAAACTTTCATATCAAAAGGAGAGTTTATCAAGAGTGTTTTATAAAAGAGATTTCTTGAGTTTTTCACCACAAATTCTATCCAAGTTTTTCTCGCACATACTTGAGCTATCCATTGCTACATCAATCCTATAGGGATCTTTGTTGTGAGAGAGTTTTAGGTGATCAAAGTATTTAGATCACCAAGTGTTCTACTTTGTATTTGAGGAGGTGAACTTGCGGGTTCGCGCTGTTTCGAGTTCTTGTGCGAGCTCGGTGTAGAGGTGCAGCCTTGGCAAGCTAGTGTGCTTGCGTGTGTATTTCTTACGGGAACAAGTGAGGGACTAGTGAGTCCAAGGAGTTCTAGTGTGAACTCGTTGTAGGTGTTGCGACACCGAGTGATCCAGTGGGATCGATTCTAGTGAAAATTCTTTATAGTGTTGAAGGCGGGGACGTAGAGCAAGGGTGCTCGAACCTCGAAACAAATCTCCCGTATTTGCGATTGCTCTCTCTCTATCTCTACTTGTGTTTATATCTTGCATGCTTACATTGCTTATCTATCTATATGCTTGATATATCTTGTGCTTAAATTGATATATGCTTGAAATTGTTTGCTCACACTTGTTTTCAACCAAGAGAGCCATAGCGGCACCTCAACTCTTATCTAGAGGAATCTTGAGGAGATAGTCCAGAGCCCTTCACCGGGAATTCGGCTACACTCTTGTGTTATACTCTATGTGTTTAGCTTAATAGTTTTTAGTTTGCATAAATAGTTTTAATTTCGCATTATTTTATCATTAGATTAGCTAGTCACCTATTCACCCCCCTCTAGGTGATTTCACTGAGATCAGTCTGTACTTGGGAAGACACCTTTCGAAAGCCTTTTGGTATTGAATAAATTTTTTAGTATTGAATAAAATCTTTTCCCTTCCGTCAAATTGCTGAAATACACCTTGAGGGGGGGTGAATAGGTGTACTAACTAATCTAGGACAAATGATGCGAAATTTAAACTTAATTGCGAACGCACTATGTGTAACCAAGAGTGAGCCCGAATTTCCCATGAAGGGATCTAGAGCTACTCCTTTAGATTCCTCTAAATTAAGAGTTGAGGTGCTATTAGAAGCTCTCTTGATTCAACACAAGTGTGAGCACACATAAACAATATCTAGTATGTAAATGAATATGAACAAGTAATAACAATACAATATATAAGAGAGATAGAGTTGAGAGATAGTGGATCAAACACAAATACTAAGATATGTTTCGAGGTTCGAGGCACTGCTCTACGTTTTCGCCTTCACACAGAAGGATTTTCACTACATCCACACAGGATCTTCCACAAAGAGACCTCCACTGAGGAATTACAACTCAACACTTAGAGTACACAACTCCACTCTCTCAACACAAACCTTTACATAAGAGGTGGGAACTAAGTAAAAAGAAAATACACTTGGTGATCACAAAGATCACAAACACTCTCTTGGTGATCTCAAAGGATCACAAATAATTTTTCTCACAAATAAAGATCCTAAGGATAGGATTAGAGATGATAACTCAAGTGTGAGAAAATAAAGTATTTTGGAAAAGAAAACACAAAAAAACCACTTGGGAAAAACTCTAGATAAATATGAAAAATAAAGAACAAAACAAATTTCCCAAATACTTCTTTTTCTTTAATTTTTCCAACACTTTGAAAACAAATAAAGATGGAAATTTGAAGCACAAAAACTCTTTTGAAACTCTTAAGAATGTAGGAAGGAAAGCACTAGAAAACTGATTAAAATTCTCATGAGAAAAATCTAATCAAAACAGCCCCCAAAACTCCTTTATATAAGGTCAAGGAGAATATAGCCGTTGGGGTCAAAAACTGCCCAGAATCGGTTGTTGGTCGACCGGGCGGTCGATTGGCCAACGGTCATATTTTCGACCATTTGAGCCTTCGGTTGACCAGCAGGTTGACCGGCCCCAAGGCACATATGCCTATCGGTCGACCGACCGGTCGACCGTGCCAAACAGAGACCTATGGTCTCTCAGCCGGTCGACCGTGCGGTCGACCGGCCATATAAGCAAGGCTTTGTGCACGTCCTTATGCATATTGGTCGACCGACCGGTCGACCGAGCTCTGGTTTCGGTCGATCGGTCGGTCGACCGCCAGTAGGCTCAGGCTGGGATTTTGGGTTTGAAAACTTAGTCTTTTTAATACCTATAAAATCCCATAAAATCAAATAATATTCACAAAAATAAGTTCTTATAAATATTTGAAGAACAAATATATGTGACTAAAATTTAACACATATTTTAAACAATTTGAACTATTTTTGTGATATGAAATTTAGTTCTAAACCAAAAACGGTATTTTCTAAAACTTGAATTTTAAAATGAAAATCCGTTTTCTCCAAAACTTGTATAAATAGAAAAACATGATATAGAAATATTTTTGAAGCATATTGTGTATGGATAGAACCCAATACACATATAAAGAATGTATCTATGTTTTTGACATTAAATCCAAAACTAAGTTTTGTTAAACCAAAACATATATGTATTCTTGAAAATTCGAAATGGTTAAACCGAAACCAAAACTTTTGAAGTTTTGTGTGTGTGTGAACTTGAGCATATCAAGACTAGTCTATCTTTACACAAGATCTAAAAATGAAACTAAACCAAATAAACTGAAGTCTTCTTGTAGAACTTCTTCTCCAAGCCGACTCGATCCAAACACGATCCAAATGAGCTTGATTCTAACAGAGTGCTAGATGCTATCTTGACGATCGAGCTTTTGAATCAACATGTGTTAGCTCCAAAATTTGCTTTGAATTCTTTGTTGAAGCTAATCACCTACTAAGATCTTGATCAATATCTGAACCTTATTAAACACAAGATCATTAGTAAACTAACCTTCATAAGTTAGTCATCATCAAAACTAAGGTGAAAGGCCTCTGGGCCAATAATTGCCGAACCTCGTTAAATCATTGTGTTTTCTTTTTTTATTTTCTGTTCTTCCTTTTGTGATTGTTTTTAACAACTCTGATCTTGGCATTGGACCTCCGGAGGATGTAACAAGTGGTATCAGAGCTCCTGGGTTCGTTAGGATTGGTGGAGTAGATCGGCTCAAAAATCCAATCTAAGGTTTCATTTGGAGGTAAAGTTTCAACCTTTATCCATTTGGATCTTTTTCTCTTATTAGTTTCTGTAATTGTGTTTGGTTCTTTAGAAGATATGCCGATAGCAATCAACCCACAGTGAAGATTGTTAATGTTCACCAATCAAAGATCGATGTGGTGAAGTTTGATAGCACGGATAACTCCGGTATGTAGAGATACGAGGTGATGGATGCGCTGATCGAATCAAATTTGGAAGATTCTCTTTGATCTGAGAAGAAATCAGAGGAGATCTCAGTGAAGGATTGAGATAAAATGAATCGAACGACATGTGCATCATCAGATCTTATTTGACATAATATTTGAAGTATCATGTGTTGAACGAAACTTCTGCGAGGAAGATTTGGGAGATCCTAAAAGGCAAGTACTTAACGCGGAGCATTGAGAATTGCTTGCATTTGAAAAAGAGGCTTTATCGCTTTCAGTTGAAGAAGGAAATTACCATTGGTGAGCACATAAACAATTACACAAAGCTTCTTGCAGGTCTAGCTAACGTGGAGGAGGTGATTCAAGATGAAGAGAAGACATTGATCCTGTTGAGTTCTCTTCTGGATGATGAGTATAAGACCTTCGGCTTAACATTGATCAATGGTAAGCAATCTCTTAGCTATAATGAGATGTCAAATGCTCTTGTGAATCATGAGTTAAGGAAGAAAGATAAAGAGTCTTCCATTAACATATCAACAAAGGTATTGTCTGCAAGAGAAATTGGTTCCAATCATCAGAAGGGCAAGGGAGTTCTGGAAAGTCCAAGACTGATAATCATCAATTGAGCAAGAATCATTGTGCTTTTTGTAAAGAGGAAGAACACAGGAATTTCTTTATCCAAGGCTCAAGAATAAGGAGTCAAAATCAGTGACTAATGTCGCACATGCGGATGGTAATAATTCTGATTCATCTAGATTTTCGCTCTCTATTACTCCTACAGTTGGCTAGTCAGAAGGATCTGAGCGAATTTTGGACACGGGGCCTACCTCCCACGTGTGTCCCAAGCGTGAGTTGTTTGCTATCTTTGAGAAGCTAGATGGAGGTTTAATGTCTATAGGCGATGATCACACATGTCGTATAGAGGATATGTACTGTTCATATTAAGATGTTAGATGGGATGGTGAAAGAGTTGAAGGATGTGAGGTATGTACCTCAGTTGAAGAAGAATTTGATTTTAGTTAGAGCTTTGGAGGCACATGGCATGAGAGGGACTTTTGGAGAAGGCATTCTCAAGATGTCCAGGGCTCGTTGGTTGTTCTGAAGAGCATCAACGCAATAATATGTATTACTTGAAGGATAGTGCATTAGCAGGTGATTTGGTAACTTCAGGACATTTGGATGACAATCCTATTAGATTATGGCATATGAGGCTGGGACACATTGACATGGAATCTTTGCAAGCATTGGCGATGTAAGGATTATTGGAAGGTGCGAGGCTTGCAATTTGGAGTCTTGTGAGCATTGTGTTCTGAGTAAGGAGACAAAGGTGAAATTTGGCACCGTTATTCACCCCACGAAGGGTCATCTTGATTTAGTTCACACGGATGTTTGGGGACCTACAGAACAACATTATTTGGAGGTCATCGATACTTTGTCTCTTTTGTTGATGATTTCTCTAGGTATTGTTGGGTATATCATATGAGACGGGTTTGAAGTCCTAGATTTGTTCATGAAGTGGAAGAAGATGATGGAGAAACAGACTGGCAGAAAGATCAAGGTACTTCAATTTGATAATGGCGTGGAGTACAAAAGTGACCAGTTCTGCAATTTGACAATGGTATTAAGATGCACTTCACAGTTCAAAAACAGATTGGGGTGGCTAAAGAGATGAATCATGCCTTGCTGGAAAAGGTTCGTTGTTTATTATCTAATGCACAATTAGACAGGTCATTTTGGGCTAAAACTTTAGTATATGCTAGTCTTCTCATGAACAGGTTAGCATCGTCTGCGATAGAAGGAAAAGTTTTATTAGAAATTTAGTCAAGTTGCTCAAGACTATGATTTGCTAAGGTATTTGAATGTCTTGCCTACTTTTGTGTTAAAGAAGGTAAATTTGATCCTCGAGTAAACAAGTTTGTGTTTTTGAGTGTCAAAAGAAATTTAAAAGGCTACAAGTTATAAGACAACAAAAACAAGAAGTTTGTGTTGAGTAGGTATGTCACATTCGATGAGGCTTCAATGTTGAGGCGTAATACTCAGAAGGTGGAGAGTATGAAGACCAAGGATGTATCATAGTGGATGGAGGATGATGCTACTCCACATTCTCCAGTTCGTTCAATATCAATTGAGATCTCACCTGAAGCAACACAGTGTGGAGATCATGTAGCCAATATGGATGTTGAAGACATTGGTAAAGGTGTTAATTTGATTGCAGCTAGAAAAATAGAGAAGAATCCATGAAGTGGGTTGTGAAGAAACGTGGATCTCAAGTTTGTAATCTAAATCAGCTCAAGTTGAAGACCGTTGTTCTTCATGACGATCGTGATGATTAGATCCATATGACTTAGCCAGTTGGATTCCTTACAACAAATTTGGTTTCAATTGATGATTGAGCATTCTAGAGCTCGTTTAGATGAATTGTGTGTAGCTGTAGATTTTTTGTTGATATGATCTGTCAAAAATCTCGGGATATGGACTAGTTCATGGGGATTTGAAGTTTGAATCGAAGATGTTGACACTTAAAAAAGACAAGATTCTTACAAAAGACAAGTGAAAGATATGCTTATTGGTCTGAATAATGTCTAAACTTGTTGACATTTACAAAAGACAAGTGACAGACAAGCTGACGACCAGTTCTGTACTTGTTGACATTTACAAAAGACAAGTAACAGATCTAGTTTCCACCCATCTCCGAGGGACAAGGAAGCAACTTGGACTCTACTGATCCAGTGAAGCAGACAGTAAGCCCGGATTGCCTCTAAACAGACCTCAGCAGGTCTAAGATGCTAGCACTTAGCATCGCATGAGCCCAAAGGGATAGCCTCGCTTGAGAGGCTAAGATCACATAACTTCGCCTTGAAGCCATTCACAGCTCCGTCAGGAAGCTAACTCATAGCTTCGCCGGAAGGGCTCAGCTAACTCCGCAGAGAGTTAACTTCGCTTGAATCCACACGCAACCGCGCAGAAGGATGTTCGGTAACTTCGCCACAGATGACATCTAGCTCCGCTGAAGAGCTGTCTTCTAACTTCGCCACAGATGATATCTAGCTCCGCTGAAGGGCTATCCTCTGACTTCGTCACATGCCCATCCAGCTCCGCTGTGAGCTCAATGCGGGCAGCACCGCTGCAGGTCTGCTATGGTCAACCTATTGACCATTTAAATCTCAAGATGAGATCAAATCTGATCGAATCAAGACCAAATCTAATCAAGATCAGATCTGGGATCAAATTTGGCAGTTGATTGCCGTAATCTCTTGACTCTTCTAAAACGAGTAAGAGGATCAGGGAAAATCCTCCAACGATATGGAAAGGATCAAAAAGATCAAGAGGATCAACCGACCTGCCACTTCTAGCTTCGCAGAAGCCGATCCTAGCCTCGCAGCAAGGCTACTTTCAGATTTAAACAGATTTGATTCAATCTGTTTCTATATTTTCAAGGGACGATTATACCCTTGCTCTCCCTATAAATAGCCCACCAGGGGCACAAGGAGAGAGAACAACGCGAAAGGACTCCAGAAGAAGAGAGCTCCACACACGCAAGGACTTCTTCACAACTTCTCGAGAGGGCGCACCGCGCGTACAACAGAGATCTATTCTCTTGAATTCAGAGACTTTTAGAGAGCTGCTTCTCTAATCAGGGTGCTGATATCCTAATACCTTCCTTCCTCTCAAGGAATTTCCGGAACCAGGCGAGAAGGAATTCCTAAGAGAAGGCGGTTTTGAGAAGCAACAATAAGGTTCTACCAACCTTCTGTTCTCTGATTCCCCGAACCAGGCGCGAAGGGAATCTCATCGCTCGCATCGTCAAAGGGACAAAGTGGTCGCGCGCTGACAAGACTCCTATCGGCACACTTCTCCAGAATCTTAGAGGAGATCTACTTGTAATCTTTTTAGAATACTTGTAATTTAGCTCCTCGACTCTTTTTATTGTAAGTTTTCCCCTTTGCAAATCAATGGAAAACAAGATGGCGACTCCTTTGGGGATCGAATTCTCCACTGCTGAGAATCAAGTGTCGCAATGCGACGAACAGACCTTCGGGTCTATCTCTGAATTCAAGGAAGCCGTTGCAGCCAGAGTCTCTCTGGCTAAATCTTCAATACAAGTCTCTGCGGAGACAGATAAGGCTCTCTGCGAGCCTACTGCGGTCCTCTGGCGCAATAAGGAAGCACGCCCGCAGTCCAAGTCCTTCACTTTCGAGAACCTGGTCGTTCACTTCGACCAAGGAAAATTTGAAGAAGTCCTTTCTGGGGGTGGTCTAATGCTTCATGCACGGAAGCATAGAAAGGTCTCCATGACCAAGGTTTCAGAATAGAAACCAGGAGCAAAATTCTGTCAACACCCCTCAGCCTCGCGCGTGGCTAGTCAGGTTCCTTGCGAACCTAAGTCTCCCTTGTTAAAGCAGATTGAAAAACACCTAGAGGGGGGGTGAATAGGTGTAAATGCTAATCTAGAAACTAAATGCGGAATTTAAAAACTATTTGCAACACACTTAGTACAACACACAAGTGTAGCCGAATTCCCCGTGAAGGGCTCTGGACTAACTCCTCTTGATTCCCCTAGATATGGGTTGAGGTGCTATGTGAAGCTCTTGAGGTTAAGTACAAGTGAGGTACACACAAACAACCAAGCATATACAAGATATAGCAATATGAAATATGCAAGGCACAACACAAGCAATAAATGATATGAATGATATGACAATAAGAAGGATGCTATGCACAACACAAATAGAGAGAGAGAGAGAGTTAAGAGACAATGGATCAAACGCAAACAAATAGATATGTTTCGAGGTTCGAGCCCCTAGCTCTACATCCCCACCTTCACCACCGTGAAGGATTTCCAATCCACTAAAGGAGTACCGAACTCCTCTCTCAACCAACAATGCCACCGAGGCAATACAACCACAAATCCACCTCTACCGAAGAGGGATAAGGTCTGTAGCCAACAACCAAACTCCACCTCACAATAGAGAGAGCAAACACAACCTCAACCTCTACCAAAGAGGGAGCACCCAACAATGAAAAGGGTTTACAACTTGGTGGTATCTTTCAACCACAAACAATCTCTCTTTTTCCCACAAACAAATGATCCTAATAGAATAGGATAGGTGATAGATCAAGTGTGGAAAACTAGGTGTTTAGAAAACAAAAACTCAAAGAAAAATACTTGAGAAAACTCTTGTAAAAGATAGAAAATGAAAGCCAAGACAAATCTCCCAAAATACTCTTTTCTTTGATTTTTCCAAAAACCTAAAACAATATAAAGATAGATCTTTTGGCTCTTAAACACTTTTGAAAACTTGTTTTATAAACCAGAGAATAGGGAAATTTTAGCTCTTAAAAACCTTGGCCAAAATCCCAAAGGAATGGGGTTTATATAGGCCAAAACAGAAACTAGCCGTTAAGCTGATCTGGCAGCCTGACAGGCCTAGCGGTCGGCCGGCCGGCCGACCGCCAACGGTCAAAAATGTGACCGTTGGGGCAAACCCGTCGACCGCACGGCCGACCGCCCAGATACAGAGAGCAGACTCTCTGATCCGGTCGGCCGCTCGGCCGACCGCCCAGATACAGAGAGCAAGGCTCTCTGATCCGGTCGGCCGCCCGGCCGACCGGCCCACTGTGCCAGCAGACGTGCACAAGTCTGTGCACGTCGGTCGACCGGCTTGGTCTGTCAGCACAGTTCTGGGTCAGAAACACTTGTTAAAAATATTTCTAAAAATCTTTTATCTCTTCTAAAATTCCATAAAACTTGTTTTAATATTTTATATTGAAGAGCAAACTTGTGATAAATATTTCAAGACAAATATCAATTATATTGAATCATTTTTGTGTCTTGCAAATTTTATCAAAAACCAAAACTTGTATTTTATCAAACTTGGATTTTTCAATACATGAATAGGAAAGTCAAAATAAGTTTGTTTAAAGTCATGTAAGCATGTATGTATATTGAACACATCTAATATACATAAAAACAAAGTAAACTTGTTTTGATCAAACTATTCATGAAAACCATTTTCAAAACATAAAACTTGTGTGTTGTGCACTTGAGCATATCAACTATACTAAACTTTACACATGGATCTAAAACACACAAACCTAAACTAGGATACCTAAGTCTTCTTGACGATCTTCCATCTTCAAGTCGACTTGCTCCCAAACCGTGATCCACCAAGTGCAAAGGAATGATCTTTAAGCTTTGGCACCGGAATCACCATGAAAAGCTTCTAAACTCCTTGTTGAAACTAATCACCAACTAATATCTTGCTAAAAGATCTGAAACTTAAAATCATAAGATTATTAGTAAACATAACTACATGAGTTAATCATCATCAAAACTAGAGTGGAAGGCCTCTGGGCCAACAATCTCCCCCTTTTTGATGATGACAAAACTCATGGAGTTATATATGCATGGATTAAAGTTAAGCTTCAAAGAAGCTCCCCCTTAACTCATGCATAAACAAATAAACATAATGAATATGCAATGAAGATTCTTAAACATGAATGCATAGATATGCATAAACAATAAAAAGGTTCTAGATACCAATGAAATGTTCAAAAAATAAAACATGCTCTAGATACCAATTAAAATTAAACTAAATCAAACTTAATATATGCAAAAACATAAATATGCATATATAAAACTCAATCAAACTCAAAATCTTTCTCCCCCTTTTTGTCAATCATCAACAAAGGGGTAAAAACAAAACTAAATCAATAAATTTTTCTCCCCTTTTTGTTCGAAACAATGAATCAACAAAGGGTTAATAAAACAATACAATAAAAAATAAAAATGAGAACATTGTTTTTATTGTTTTGACCCCTTTTGTCTAAAACAAAAACAAAACCAAATAGGGGTGACAATCAATTAAGATATCAATTGAAAATACGTCAATGAAGCATCTTGATACCAATTGAAAGTAAACATACCAAAACAAAATTTTGAGATACCAATTTAAAACATAAACATTTTGATATCAAAAGAGAGTAATTTTCTTTTTAAGCATATGATATCAATTTGAAATATATATTTTCTATCATAAAGCAAGGGAGTGGGAAAACACATACCAATTGAAATATGAAAGTCAAATTTCTCCCCCTTTA
The DNA here is from genome assembly GCA_038442645.1 of Agave tequilana. Lineage (NCBI taxonomy): Eukaryota > Viridiplantae > Streptophyta > Magnoliopsida > Asparagales > Asparagaceae > Agave > Agave tequilana. Next base: position 190,460 of record JAVJIF010000869.1, on the reverse strand, counting down.
TGAAATACAAACTAAAACAATGCGTAGGCTTGATACCAATTTAAAAATAATCAATTGAAATAGGATAATCATTAAGGTTTTCAAGCTTAGCATAAACAAATATATATGTATGAAAATTAGATACCAATTGACATTGATACCATTAGAATTTGAACACATACATACATAAAAACATATGAGTATACAATAAGATCAAAATTGATACCAATTGAAAGAGTTCAATGATACCAATTGGAACAACAAAATAAGCATGGTATAACTCATATCAAAACGAAAAATACGAACTAGTTAAAATGAAAAGTTTTGTTAACTAGTAGAAATCCTTCAAGTAAGGAATAAAAAAATAGTTTTTCATAAAACATGAAATCCACATGATAATCAACACTCAAGTCAATGAAGCATAAATATGACTCATGAAAACAAAACATGAGTAAATAAGAAATGTGAGGGTACAAATACAATGTGAAGAACATGATCATGAAAATATACAATTTAGCTCAATTAATTCCTTGAAACATGAAAACATGAAAACAAAACTATTTAATCTTCAAGGTATATATATGTCCTATACAAGCTAAAGTATACATACATATCCAAACACAACGAGTCCACAATAGATATATGCATGAAGGCATGTGGCTCAAAAAGGATGTATATGTATAAGAATAGTTTGGACAAGATGGACATATACATGAAGTTAAACAAAAATACATGAAAACATGAAAAGCTAAATTTTCATTAAAACAAATTTCATTTCAAGGTATATGTATGATTTGTCAACACAAGAAGTATACATACATACCCTAAATATAATTTGAGTCCATATATATAGATTTGCATGAAAAGCAAATGACTCAAGGGGTATACATGTATATCTTAAAGTTTGGCAAAATAAACATATACATGAAATGAAAACACATAACCATAAAACAAATTCAAAAATAGGAATACAAGTTTAAAATGCATGAATCATCAAAACTAGACTATACTAGCACATCTAATGAGAACAAATAAGCATTCAAGCCCAAACATATATAGATTTATTTATGGCCCACTATATGCACAAGTATAAATCCTAGTCTTAATGAAAACTAACATTTAAACTAGTAATCATAGCATGAAGCATTAAAAACAACATATAAATAAACATGATAAACATAAACATGATTATTATGAAAATCCACATGTTATTAAACCTATGATAAACATGATAGCTAAACAAAGGTGAGAACACTAAAATAATGATCCATATTAAACATGGGTGTCTCAAAAGCTATACATGCATGTCAAGGATCTAATAAACATGGCATTATCATAATAATCTACAAACAATAAAACATGATATAAACAATGAATATGAAAGCATGTAAACAAAAATAAGGAGTTAGGGATCGTTACCAAACCTAGAAGGCAACTCTCCTTGTCTCCAAAACATGGTGGTCTTCCACCAAACCTTCCCTTGAAAGTGATGCATCCAAATGATTTCCATGAAGCTCGGAACGCATCCACTCTAAGGTACCGCTACTCTCACGTCATGTGAGAGCCCACACCTACATCATAAACAATAGGGGTGGTCTTTGGTACCCACAACTTTTTGGGTCCATGGGGGTTAGTACCTTCTCTAACCCAAACAAACTTATTTGCTAAATTTGAAACATGTATTCTATCATAACAAATTTAGCAAGGTGGCCCTTACGTTCACAATGTGTACATGTGTAAACATGAGCATAAAAAGTGTGATGGTGTCCGTGAGGAGCATGTGTATGCCGTGGAGGGTGTGCATGCATAAAAGATGGAACTTGTTTCTTTCGAACCAAGGATTCTAAACGTGTATGGTTCATGGCACATTGGCTCATAGTGGAGCCCAAACAATCCATTTTCTTCTTAATTAAATTTATATCATTTTCAATCAAATAAGAAGTGGAGCATGCAAGGGGTGATCTAGGTGAAACTACCCTAGCATGGCAAACATGTGCATCTAAATCATTTTTCAAAGATTTATTTTTCTTTAAACAAATTTCTAATTCTTTTGTAATTAAATCAATTTCCTTTTTCAAGGAATCATTATTTTTTACAACAAAATCAATTTTTGAAGTTAAAACTTTATTTTTATTCAAAAAATCATTACAATCATTTTTAGACTTTAAAAACTCATTTTCTTTAAGTGCAAAGTCTAATTGAGATCTCAATGAATCCCTTTCATTATAGACCTCAACCTTCTCTTGCAAAACCTTGTCAAGTCTAGAATGCAAACTTTTATTTTCTTTTTCAATTCCTAGACTTTTCTTTTTAAAATCTTATATTTTTCAAACAATTTTTCACACACATTAGATAGTTCTTCATTTAAAGCATGGGCATCAATATTCTCATCACATGAAGAACTAGCATCAAAACTATCTAGTTGAGATTCCGATTGTACCTCAAGGGAGTCATTCCCTTGGATCATATGGCATTGTTGTGGCTCGGATTCTCCACTAGATTCCTCCTCTTGTTGAATTGGCAATTGAAGCTTGGAGGTGGTGGTGGTTGTCAACTTGTTCCACACTGCAAATGCGGAATCAAAGTTAGAAACATGCATAAGATAATCTTTGTTAAGCGTGCTTCTAATGGCCTCAAGGGCTTGTGCATTGGCCCCTATATGCTTGCGGTCACCAAGATAACATCTTTTGGTAGCGGCAAGGAAAACATGCAAACCTAGGGTCTTTAGGTACATGGACATCCTATACTTCCAAACAACAATGTTGGAAGGGTCAAAACTAGGTGGGGTCATGAAGTCCATGGTAAACTATGTGAGTGTGCAAGCAAGCAAATGCAAACAATAGATTAGCAAACAAGGATCTCACTCCTAGGTGGTTAAACCTAAATATCAGAAGCGTAGGCTCTGATACCAATTGAAAAACACCTAGAGGGGGGGTGAATAGGTGTAAATGCTAATCTAGAAACTAAATGCGGAATTTAAAAACTATTTGCAACACACTTAGTACAACACACAAGTGTAGCCGAATTCTCCGTGAAGGGCTCTGGACTAACTCCTCTTGATTCCCCTAGATATGGGTTGAGGTGCTATGTGAAGCTCTTGAGGTTAAGTACAAGTGAGGTACACACAAACAACCAAGCATATACAAGATATAGCAATATGAAATATGCAAGGCACAACAAAAGCAATAAATGATATGAATGATATGACAATAAGAATGATGTTATGCACAACACAAATAGAGAGAGAGTTAAGAGACAATGGATCAAACGCAAACAAATAGATATATTTCGAGGTTCGAGCCCCTAGCTCTACATCCCCGCCTTCACCACCGTGAAGGATTTCCAATCCACTAAAGGAGTACCAAACTCCTCTCTCAACCAACAATGCCACCGAGGCAATACAACCACAAATCCACCTCTACCGAAAAGGGATAAGGTCCGTAGCCAACAACCAAACTCCACCTCACAATAGAGGGAGCAAACACAACCTCAACCTCTACCAAAGAGGGAGCACCCAACAATGAAAAGGGTTTACAACTTGGTAGTATCTTTCAACCACAAACAATCTCTCTTTTTCCCACAAACAAATGATCCTAATAGAATAGGATAGGTGATAGCTCAAGTGTGGAAAACTAGGTGTTTGGAAAACAAAAACTCAAAGAAAAATACTTGAGAAAACTCTTGTAAAAGATAGAAAATGAAAGCCAAGACAAATCTCCCAAAATACTCTTTTCTTTGATTTTTCCAAAACCTAAAACAATATAAAGATAGATCTTTTGGCTCTTAACACTTTTGAAAACTTGTTTTATAAACCAGAGAATAGGGAAATTTTAGCTCTTAAAAACCTTGGCCAAAATCCCAAAGGAATGGGGTTTATATAGGCCAAAACAGAAACTAGCCGTTAGGCTGATCTGGTAGCCTGACAGGCCTAGCGGTCGGCCGGCCGGCCGACCGCCAACGGTCAAAAATGTGACCGTTGGGGCAACCCGGCCGACCGCACGGCCGACCGCCCAGATACAGAGAGCAGACTCTCTGATCCGGTTGGCCGCTCGGCTGACCGCCCAGATACAGAGAGCAAGGCTCTCTGATCCGGTCGGCCGCCCGGCCGACCGGCCCACTGTGCCAGCAGACGTGCACATGTCTGTGCACGTCGGTCGACCGCCCGATCGACCGGCTTGGTCTGTCAGCACAGTTCTGGGTCAGAAACACTTGTTAAAAATATTTCTAAAAATCTTTTATCTCTTCTAAAATTCCATAAAACTTGTTTTAATATTTTATATTGAAGAGCAAACTTGTGATAAATATTTCAAGACAAATATCAATTATGTTGAATCATTTTTGTGTCTTGCAAATTTTATCAAAAACCAAAACTTGTATTTTATCAAACTTGAATTTTTCAATACATGAATAGGAAAGTCAAAATAAGTTTGTTTAAAGTCATGTAAGCATGTATGTATATTGAACACATCTAATATACATAAAAACAAAGTAAACTTGTTTTGATCAAACTATTCATGAAAACCATTTTCAAAACATAAAACTTGTGTGTTGTGCACTTGAGCATATCAATTATACTAAACTTTACACATGGATCTAAAACACACAAACCTAAACTAGGATACCTAAGTCTTCTTGACGATCTTCCATCTTCAAGTCGACTTGCTCCCAAACCGTGATCCACCAAGTGCAAAGGAATGATCTTTAAGCTTTAGCACCGGAATCACCATGAAAAGCTTCTAAACTCCTTGTTGAAGCTAATCACCAACTAATATCTTGCTAAAAGATCTGAAACTTAAAATCACAAGATTATTAGTAAACATAACTACATGAGTTAATCATCATCAAAACTAGAGTGGAAGGCCTCTGGGCCAACACAGATGTGGAGGCCAAAACAGAAGGCTCTGGGCAAAGCCTCAGGCGTAGCTACGCCAGAAGTGCGCCTCTCGCGCGAAGAAAAGGCAAGATGCCTGCCTGCTCCAACAAGGTTGCTAGCCGCGAAGTTACAGCGACAACCATACCTTCGCCCAACTCAAGAGCAGCAACTCGCGCTAGCCTCATTCTTATGAGCGAAGCTACTGTACCACAGCCTACGCGCAAGGTTCATAGCCGCGAAGCTAAAACCAAGGCACTATCTAAGGCTAATCGCCTTCGCAGCAGCACAGCGGATAAAGCACCACAGCGTGCTCTGCCCTCTGGTTCGTCAAGCGCTAAGTTCGCGCTTTGTGGCGGAGTTAAGGGAAGTTCCCTAAGTATTGATAACGTTGCTTATGCAGCTTCAGCGCCCAAGGGCACTCCCAAGGTTCTTAGCCGCGAAGCTAGAGCTGAGGCACTATTCAGTGCTAATCCCCTCTACGGGGATAAAAGGAGCATGACATCGTCCTACGCACGATCCAAAAGAGCCTCTGCGCTGGATTATTTAGGCCCAAGCGGGTCTGATTTGCGAGAATTCTTGACAAGCAAACGGAAGTCGGAATCTTTTCAAGCTACTTTCCCTTGTTGTCAACGAGTAGGATGTCAGCTGGTGACCGTCCACTCGGTCCATTGCCGGATAGGACCAATCCTCGCCACTTCTCCAGGCCGACGATCAGTTTTTGATCGGCTGTCGGTACAAGCCCCGGTAAAACATCATAAGAGGAGCGTCTCGCGAGACCTACCCTCTGCATCCGTCAACATGACCGGAAGAGGACGAGAACTGCGCAGGGGCAGACAAGCATCTGACGACACTCCCTACAGGTCCCCAGTTCCAGATTACAGCCCAGGCTTAGGCGAAGTCTTGGTGCATGAAGAGGGTGTCTTCCGAAACACCAGATCTAGGGTTGCGATACCCTACAGTTATGAACAGCCATCTTCCTCAACGGCAGTAACCTCGCTGGAACTAAAGAGAAGATCAGTCCAGTGGCCTGATGAAGAAGATGAAGACAGCAGGTATGCTTCTTCGACGACAGTCAGATCGGTGCGAACAGACAGAGCATCAGTAAAAATGGCTGATAATGGTAATGACGACCTTCGTCGACGTTTGGAAGCTCAGGAGCAAACTTCCAAGACTCAGCAAGAAGCTCTGGACAACATTCAACAGATGCTCGCTCAACTCCTTAATAACCGGAATAACAATGATACCGGGAGTAACCATGACGAGGAAGAACATCTTAGCAATGACCAGCCGAAGACGGAAAAGTCCAAGGAGGGTTCTTCTTTAGACGCTGAAGTCCTTAAGGGCCTTCAAGCTCAAATCGCATCCCTAACTCAAAGGGATGAGTTAAAGAAAGTGGGGACAGTCCGTCCTTACCCGTTGGGGTGGGATTCAGTGTCATACCCACCGAAGTTCAAACCACCAACATTGCATACCTATGATGGAAAGAGCTCACCAAACCAGCACATCTACTATTTTCGGTCTCAAACCGGTAATGTTATAGACAATGACGCTATCATGGCTAGGCTGTTCATTGGCACCTTAAGGGGGTAGCATTTGATTGGTTCCGAAGTCTCCCTCCTGGCTCTGTCAATTCTTGGATCGACCTGGAAACCCGATTCCTTTCTTGTTTCTATGAGGACGATACCGAGGTAACCATGGACAAGCTCCTCTCCACCGTGCAGAAGAAGGGCGAATCTGTCCGTGACTATATTGAGCGATTCAGAAACTTATCTTTGATGTGACCAGCAGGGATGCCATTACCCATGCTCTTACAGACGTGCAGGCACAACTTCTTGGACCAAGTAGAGGTTCGCATGGGGGCTGTCAAAGCCCATACCTGGAAAGAATTGGTCGAACAAGCTGAGATAGCTGAAAAGTCAGCTAAAAAGTTCGAACCATCTACCCCTAAAGGCAAATGGGGTATGAACAATAAAGGATGTAGCGACGTACCACAGTCTTCTCAAGCCAAAGGTAAAGAGACTATGTCCGTAGAATTGTCCGGGGACGTGCAGTCGAAGGCCAAGAAGAGCGGCTTCAATAATCAGGAGTCTAAGTTCCCTCCAAAATAATACTCCTTCAGAGACGATCAGGTGGTCACAATATTCCATTTACTCCACAAAGGGAATAAAATGAAGCTACCAGAAGCTCGACGTCCCAATGAAATAGGACGCACGAATGACCCCAAATACTGTCTCTACCACAGGATGATTCACCATCTTACCGACAAGTGCTATGTCCTCAAGGACAGAATTCAAGTCTTGATTGACGCTGGAGTCCTGACACTAAAGTCAGAGCAGAAGAAAGTCACTGCTAACATGGTGACCCTCGAGTTCGGCAAAACCCCAAAGGTCACAGTTCCTGACGGGACTTATCCAGTCCCTACGCCACGGCAGGAAGTCAACATCCTGCGGCTAAAACTCAGGATAATGAGGTCTTGTTCCCTTGACATTGGAGACAGGGGAAGTCATGTGGATACACCCGGACCTTGTCCAAGACGTACAGTGAGATTCAAAGAAGTCCAAGTCGAAGGAAAAATCTTGCAATGTCATCTCCCTCCTGCCGGACGATGACAATCTTACGTCAGCTTCCCTCAGTGATTCTGAAGGAGAAAAGCATGCTTGCACAACGCAGGCCGATGTACCTCAGCCGACGGGTACTCGATCCAGAAAATCATACTTAAAACAGTATGAGAAAGCTACTGACGAGACACAACAGCAAACGACATCAGTACAAGTACCAGCATCCGCTTCGATTCCAACCAAGGGAAAAGAGAAGCCTAAAGAGGTCCGGTTCGACCATGTCCTGAAGAAGCCTTCAGGCCCAGGGCTTGACACGCCCTTTAGTTTTGACATATTGGTCCAATTAGCTAATATCCCGGCTCGTATTACTATACACGAGCTACTTCGTCTCTCAAAAGAGACAAGAGAAGCACTCAGGGATGCGCTGGCTAATTCAGAATCATTCCTGACATATATGCCAGAGATCCTTAAAGATGATGCTCAGTCTCCATGCCCTGAATGCCATCATGTGCAATCAAAGGTACCGGCTATTACCTTCACAGCGGAAGATATGCTTCTCAAAGACAACAAGCATGATCGACCTCTGTACTACACCGGATACATCGGTTCAACATGCATTGAAAGGGTACAAGTCGATTCGGGGTCCGCGCTCAGCATCATCCCCAAAAGGCTTCTCTACTTCCTCGGTATACCGCTATATAGGTTGTCCGCAACCACTACTATAATATACGGTTTCAATGCCGGAGTAGTCATCCACTTGGAAAAATTTGACTCCGTTGCCGAATCGGGAGCCTGAAATCGGAAGTGACGTGCTATGTCATTAACGCTGACACATCATATAACCTGCTGCTAGGACGACCGTGGATCCATGCCAACTGGATCGTTCCCTCCACTCTGCACCAGTGCTTCAAATATATTGAAGATGACGCGACAGTACGAACTGTCTTCGCTGAGAAGCAACCATTCAAAGGGGTAGAAAATTACTTCACTGACGCTCTCCTATATCAAGAGACCGGTGAAGCATCTAAACAACCATTGCCAGATGATGATGAAAGTGGCAATGAGGCGGATTCAGAATCCGAAGCAGGCATGCCAGCCATTTTGATTGGTGAACCAATTATAGCATGTCTTAATAACCCCCAATGTAATACTCCTTATGAAGATGAAGGTGAATGGGTAATTAATGATAATATTTCTTTTGATTATCCTGCGAGTGTTGGGTTGTTTGAATCCATTACGGATAGCTCTCTGCACATGCCTTTACATAAATCAAGTGCATCCAGCACGCCCATGGAACCTGCAGAAGGGGCCGTTTTGGTGATCCCGCCATCCAAAAAAGGTCAGTTACCGATAATTTTCGGTAGAACCCAACCACGGAGACCCATGGTCGCAGATTCAAGTTCAGACTCAGGCACTCCATAATTCTTCCATTACGCGCGACCAGCGCGCCATATTATGAAGAAAATGGGATACGACCTAAGGCATGGAGAGGGTCTGAATTTCGGAAAAGGAAGGCGTAGTTTGCTGCGTAACTTTGTGCCAAAAGGGAAGCCTGCAAATTACTATGATAATACACGCAGGGGGTTGGGATACGTTACACCCACATCGTCAGCAACGGTTCAATTCAAAGACGACGAACCAATTCCATCGCGTTCAGCCTCATCCTCCGAGTGGGACTCAGATGTTAGCGTGGGAATGATGTTCGAGAATCTCACAGTTAATATGACTTCAAGCAGTCAATTGGAGCCAGCAGAGGCTACTGATGAGGAACCATGGGCTCAGTAATTAGATCTCCAATGAGAAAAGCGATTCAAACTGCGTGAACCACCTACCGAAGACAAGGTGATGCAGGTCAACTTGGGTAGTCAAGATCACCCTAATCCCATCTTCATAAGTGAAAGCTTATCACTTACAGAAAAGGAAGAACTGATAATACTCGTAAAGGAGTATATAGACGTCTTCGCATGGAACTACGAAGACATGCCCGGACTTGATCCGCAAGTAGCCATGCACCGTCTGAATATCAAGCCCGACGCCAAGCCAATCAAGCAGCAACAACGTTGGTTTCGCCCAAACATTATGGAGGCTATTGAGGCCGAAGTCCATAAGCTCATTGCATGTGGCTTCATACGGGAGGAACAACATCCAGATTGGGTTGCTAATATCGTCCCCGTCCTCAAGAAGAAGGGGAAGATACGGATCTACATCGACTACCGTGATCTCAATACGGCTTGTCCTAAAGACGAATTCCCACTGCCCATCACCGATGTCATGATTGACAACACCTGTGGATTCGAAAGAATGTCTTTCATGGACGGCTTTTAAGGGTACAATCATATTAAAATGTACCCCGACGATGAAAAGCATACTTCGTTCCGAACACCCTTGGGGGTATACTGCTACACCGTAATGCCCTTCGGACTGAAGAACGCCGGAGCGACCTATCAGCGGGCAATGAGTACAATCTTCCGCGATCATCTCCGAAAAACGGTAGAATGCTATGTCGATGACATTGCTGTCAAAGGCCGCAATAAGAATGACCATCTTCGTGACTTGAGAACGATATTCGACATAATGCGGGCTCATCAACTGAAAATAAATCCGACAAAATCCTTCTTGGGAGTTTCGAGTGGCAAGTTCCTTGGGTTCATCGTTACATCAAAAGGAATTCATCTTGATCCAGACAAGGTCAAAGCCATTCAGAACATGCCTCCACCGAGGAACCTCAAAGAGCTTAGAGGCTTGCAGGGTAGACTGGCTTACATCAGAAGATTCATCGCAAACCTCTCTGGCCGCTGTCAACCGTTCACCCGACTCATGAAAAAGGGTGCTTCCTTCGTATGGGATCAAGCTTGTCAGGAAGCTTATGAAGACATCAAGAGATATCTCACAAAACCTCCAGTCTTAGTGGCTCCCACATCAGGAAAACCATTCTTGCTTTATGTGAAAGCTATGGACCATTCTCTTGATGCCCTCCTTGCTCAAAAGAACGACAATGGTCACGAGCAGGCCATTTATTATCTGAGCAGGACTCTAATAGGGGCGGAATCTTGCTATAACCCTATTGAGAAAGAGTGTTTAGCTCTTGTCTTTGCTGTTCAGAAGACACGACATTATTTGGTTGGCCAAACCATACATGTCATCTCCAGAGTGAATCCTTTGCGTCTTCTTATGATGAAGCCAGGATCATTGAATTCAAGATTAGCTAAATGGGCGCTCCTTTTGTCTCAATACGACATGATCTTTATCCCTCAAAAGGCGGTTAAAGGTCAGGCCCTTGCAGAGTTCTTGGCTGCTCATCCAGTCCCGGAGAACTCAAAACTTCACGAAGATATTCCGGATGAAGTCTTCGAGTCCAATATAACCTCAGAGGATGAAGTGTGGCAGATGTTCTTCGATGGAGCATCACGAATAGGTCCTAAGGGCAGGATCATCGCCGGCGTGGGGGTTGTGTTGATCTCTCCACAAAATCACGTCCTTCCTAGAGCATTCTCTCTGACGGAATCATGCTCCAACAATGTAGCGGAATATAATGCTCTGCTCATTGGTCTTCAACTCGCCCACGGAATGGGGGTACGCTATCTTGAAGCTTACGGCGATTCAAAACTGATTATCAATCAGGTTAAAGGCGAATATGAGGTCCGCCACGAAGACTTGGTGCCGTATTATCATACAGTCATCGAATTGGCTAATCTGTTTAATGGCTTCTACATCGGGCACGTATCTCGATCTCAGAATACCAAGGCGAACGCTCTTGCTGCATTAGCAACAACACTAGCCTTGCCAGTCGACACCGAGTATCACCTCACAGTGGCAACTCGACACCTTGTATGCTCTAAGCATATGTTAAGAACCTGAGAAGCCTATAATGTCTCGACGGATCTTGAGCTGAGAGATTGGCGATTTTCTCTCATCGACTATGCCTTACATGGTCTGCTGCCAGACGATCCTAAAGAAGCGGCATCTATCAGACGAAGGTCTCTCCGTTTCTACTACAATCCAACCCTGAATACACTTTATCGTCGTTCATATGACGGTGTTCTCCTCTGTTGCCTTTCCAATTCAGAGGCACAGGAAGTGCTTAAAGAAGCACGGCGGCATTTGCGGAGCTCATCAGCCAGGTCCAAAGCTTAAAGACAGGTTGCATAGGCTTGGATATTATTGGCCAACCATGATAGCCGAGGCCATCCAATATGCACGAAGGTGCAAAGCATGCCAAATTCATGCGGACTTAATACATCAGCCTCCAGAGTTGCTCCACCCAACTGTTGCTTCATGGCCATTTGAAGCATGGGGAATCGATGTCGTAGGGCCAATCAGCCCTTCTTCGACAAGAGGTCACCGGTTTATCCTGACAATAACCGATTACTTTTCAAAATGGGCGGAAGCTATACCACTGATTGAAGTCAAAACCTCTAATGTGGTTAATTTCATCAAACACCGTGTCATCCATCGATTTGGTGTCCCTTGGCGGATCATTCATGATAATGGTTCCCAATTCATAAGCCAGATATTCTATCGATTCTGCGATAAATACCGAATTCAGAATGTGGCCTCAACCGCCTATAATCCCGCCGCTAATGGCTTGGCGGAAGCATTCAACAAGACAATCATCAAGTTACTCAAGAAGTTCGTCTCCTCGAATAAGCGAGATTGGGACGAAAAGCTTGGTGAATGTCTTTGGGCCTACCGAACCACGGTTCGGACCCCGACAGGCAATACTCCTTTCTCCCTGGTATACGGATGCGAAGCAGTCATACCATTGGAAATCCAGATGCCATCATTACGAGTCGCTTTAATGACTAAGATCACATCAGAAGACAATGATCGGTTGCGCCTCCAAGAGCTCGAAGCCCTAGATGAGAAACGACTACAAGCTCAGCAGCATATCGAGTTGTATCAAGCTCGAATCTCAAAAGCCTTCAATAAGAAGGTCAAACAAAGAGTCTTCCAGAAAGGAGATTTGGTTTTAACCGTCAGACGACCGATGATTATGACGCATAAGACCAAAGACAAATTTCAGCCTAAATGGGAAGGACCGTTTGTAATAGAAACAGTCTATTCAAACGGGGCATATCGCCTTATGACTTCAGACGGCAATTTACTCATGATGCGATCAATGGCAAGTTCTTAAAGAAGTATTATCCTTGATTAAGGATCCTTCTCATGATCAAGTTAACACTACACCTCTGATCAAGACCTTTATATCCAAAGTACACGCAAAGAGAGCCTCTCTCTTCCTCCAAACGAGATCATACAACCATAAACCAGTAGGAACTTGGTCATACACTGGTGGTCCCAAAGGAGAATCAAGGTTACACATATGCTAACCAAATGATCCAACACCTTTAACGGTTAAGGATAGAGGAAAATGTTGACCTTTAAGCCCAACATAAGTCCTCGATAACTCATCATGCTGAGGGGAATAGCATGGCTAGCCTGACTCAAACGGTAGTTGGTAAAGGCATATCAAACCGTTGACAGCTGGGGATTTGCTAAAAATCCCAAGGGACCTGTTCCCATTTGATTCCCTCTCCAAAATCACTTACCAATTCTCACCCATAGAATGGTAAGGCCATATATACAAATCTCTCCGTCCATTTCACTGTTACGTTAACATTAAACCTATGACAATGATTTCCTCGTTTCTCTCCGTGAAAACGAGACCTTTTCCCAAATTCCATCAAAACCTTGAGCTTGGTGGCGTCTCAATCGGTTATGTCATTGTGACCTCTGAACCGGCAGACAGCCAAGTCTCAATTTTGAGCCTGTTGACATTTACAAAAGACAGGTCTCGATATTTGTTGACATTTACAAAAGACAAGTATCACCCTTTCAGTCCGACAAGGACTACCTTGAGCTTGGTGGCATCTCAATCGGTTATGTCATTGTGACCTCTGAACCGACAGACAGCCAAGTCTCAATTTCGAGCTTGTTGACATTTACAAAAGATAAGTCTCAATTTTGAGCCTGTTGACATTTACAAAAGACAGATCTCGATACTTGTTGACATTTACAAAAGACAAGTATCACCCTTTCAGTCCGACAAGGACTACCTTGAGCTTGGTGGCGTCTCAATCGGTTATGTCATTGTGACCTCTGAACCGGCAGACAGCCAAGTCTCAATTTTGAGCCTGTTGACATTTACAAAAGACAGGTCTCGATACTTGTTGACATTTACAAAAGACAAGTATCACCCTTTCAGTCCGACAAGGACTACCTTGAGCTTGGTGGCGTCTCAATCGGTTATGTCATTGTGACCTCTGAACCAGCAGACAACCAAGTCTCAATTTTGAACCTGTTGACATTTACAAAAGACAGGTCTCGATACTTGTTGACATTTACAAAAGACAAGTATCACCCTTTCAGTCCGACAAGGACTACCTTGAGCTTGGTGGCGTCTCAATCGGTTATGTCATTGTGACCTCTGAACCGGCAGACAGCCAAGTCTCAATTTTGAGCCTGTTGACATTTACAAAAGACAGGTCTCGATACTTGTTGACATTTACAAAAGACAAGTATCACCCTTTCAGTCCGACAAGGACTACCTTGAGCTTGGTGGCATCTCAATCGGTTATGTCATTGTGACCTCTGAACCGGCAGACAGCCAAGTCTCAATTTTGAGCCTGTTGACATTTACAAAAGACAGGTCTCGATACTTGTTGACATTTACAAAAGACAAGTATCACCCTTTCAGTCCGACAAGGACTACCTTGAGCTTGGTGGCGTCTCAATCGGTTATGTCATTGTGACCTCTGAACCGGCAGACAGACAAGTCTCAATTTTGAGCCTGTTGACATTTACAAAAGACAGGTCTCGATACTTGTTGACATTTACAAAAGACAAGTATCACCCTTTCAGTCCGACAAGGACTACCTTGAGCTTGGTGGCGTCTCAATCGGTTATGTCATTGTGACCTCTGAACCGGCAGACAACCAAGTCTCAATTTTGAGCCTGTTGACATTTACAAAAGACAGGTCTCGATACTTGTTAACATTTACAAAAGACAAGTATCACCCTTTCAGTCCGACAAGGACTACCTTGAGCTTGGTGGCGTCTCAATCGTTATGTCATTGTGACCTCTGAACCGGCAGACAGCCAAGTCTCAATTTTGAGCCTGTTGACATTTACAAAAGACAAGTCTCGATACTTGTTGACATTTACAAAAGACAAGTATCACCCTTTCATTCCGACAAGGACTACCTTGAGCTTGGTGGCGTCTCAATCGGTTATGTCATTGTGATCTCTGAACCGGCAGACAGCCAAGTCTCAATTTTGAGCCTGTTGACATTTACAAAAGACAGGTCTCGATACTTGTTGACATTTACAAAAGATAAGTATCACCCTTTCAGTCCAACAAGGACTGCCTTGAGCTTGGAGGCGTCTCAATCGGTTATGTCATTGCGACCTCTGAACCGGCAGATAGCCAAGTCTCAATTTCGAGCCTGTTGACATTTACAAAAGACAGGTCTCACCTTTTAGTCTGACAAGGACTACTTTGAGCTTGGTGGCTTCTCAATCAGTTATGTCATTGCGACCTCTGAACCGGCAGATAGCCAAGTCTCAATTTCGAGCTTGTTGACATTTACAAAAGACAAGTCTCAATTTCGAGCCTGTTGACATTTACAAAAGACAGGTCACACCTTTTAGTCCGACAAGGACTACTCTATACTTGTTGACATATACAAAAGACAAGTATCACCTTTCAGTCCGACAAGGACTATTTTGAGCTTGGTGGCTTCTCAATCGGTTATGTCATTGTGACCTCTGAACCGGCAGATGGCCAGTCTCATTATTCAGTACAATAAGGACCCTCCGCTGCAGAAATTGCCACCTCTTTTCTCGCTCGTCTCTTGGGAGCCATTGAAGAACAGTAGAAGTTCTTGAATTCTTGAACAAAGAAGAAGAAGAAGAAGAAAAGAGTTAAGTGCTCTGTAAATTTCAAAGAGAAGTGATGCCTTCTCTCTCAGCCCGATGAGGCTTTTATAGGCTGATGAGCGCCTAAAACGACGCCTCGAAAACAGTACAGGCTGTCGTTTCAAGTTAATTTGAAACGGTGCCTAAAGCGCCTTCCCGAGAAGCGCTGGTTCAGCCCCGCTAAGGGCTAACTCCGCCACAAGTCAAGTGCGGACTTCGCGCGACGTATCGTTAACTTCGCCGAAAAGCTCGCCTTAGCCTCGCTAAAGGCACAGCCCGAACTTCGCGGGAAACTCATATTAGCTTTGCTGGAAGCTCATTCCTGATTCAAAAAGGATCCTGTCTTTAACTTCACGTGAAGTCTAGCTCCACCGGACCAATTCAAGCGTTCTCAAATCAAAAAGAAGGCATAGCAAAATCAGATAAGCAGAAAATAAATCTTTATTGATTTAAAAGGAAAGGTACATTGATGCTACTACATCAAGGTTGTGTTGATACAACAGAATCATTTGCTCAAAAGGCATACAAGTGGTCCTTTCTACTTTCAAGCGAAACCAACTGGACACGAAAGGCCTTCCTCCTGCACAAGGCCGTAATCCTTCGCATAATGGCAGATGGTGCCACCAGGAAGTTGAACCTTCCATAATCAAAATTGGCGAAGGACCGATTGCCACAAGAAGGCTAGATCTTCTTTGATGAAAATTGGCAATGGGAAGATCCGCGACCTTACAGGTGACGTCCGCTTTCCCGAAGTGGATCATCTCGGATAAGCGGCTACCAGCCTCGCCTCGAAGTGGATCATCTCGGATAAGCGACTGCCAACCTCTTCTGGAACGCACATCGGCTGCCCCAGTTTGTTCCTCCCGCTTAAGATTAAAGTTTCAACTAGAAAAGCAAGAGGCAACTTCTTGATCTCTTTCATCAAGTCAAAAGATTGGCGAACATAGCTCACTGCAATACAAACTGAACAAGTTAGCAGTAAGTCAAAGGAAATGCTAAGTCAAATTCTTTGGGGCGAAGCAATTTATATCCGATTCAGTTGCAGAATGGATTTCAGATTCAGTTAAAGCAGAGGGTAGCCTCGCTTGCACAATGATGATGGGCTAGCTCAGCATAAGCCAAGTCCTAGCCTCGCCTATATGGCTAAGCCAGACTGATCCAGAGGGACGCAGTCTTGACCCCACCTATATGGCAAGACTGGCTCAACCTTGAAGAGACTTAAGTCCTAAGTTTTGCATGTGTGGCAAACTTAACAAGCATGCAATTATCTTTCTTTATTCAAGTGATAGCTTCGCTGGGAAGCTGGGCTGAAGCCCTTCTCTGCAAATCAGTCAGACGTAAGGGAAATCAATCCCTGAGGTAGCTGTTAAAGCTAAATTAAGGGAGGTGAACTCCCTAAAGTTCATTGGTAAAAGTCTCTGGATGACCGAGACTTATCGGTCCTTGGCCGGGTAATAACCAGAGTGGGCATCCCCACTAGTTCAGAGATCTGAGTATCTCTCTCAACCAAGAGAAGAGAAGAGAAAAGTAGACCGCTTCTCTTCAGAGGACCTCAAGTGTCCTATTTATAGGCCTCATGGCCTGAGCGCTGCCGCTTCAAACATGGAAGCGCGAGCGCATTTAAGGCATTAATTGAGCCTTGAAAAAGGGAACGGTTTCCCTCAAAACTGTACAAGGAAGAAATGATCTCCCTCATTAAGGCATTTATTAAGCCTGAAAAAAGGGAATATTCTCCCTCGGAAGCGCACAAAGGAGAAGTAATTATCCTCGATTAATGCAAAAGAGGTTATTATAACCTCGAATAAGGAGCGATCCTTCTCGTAACTGGCCGAAGGCTGTGGCCTCGGGAAAGGGAAGATATTCTAAAGCGAACTTGTTCCGGAAAGCTCGGACGCGGAGCTACTCAGACGCGGAACTACCTAGACACGAAGCTACCCAGAGTCGCGAATCTACACGATTCTTCGACGAATCTATCCCAAAGCAGGATTAAAAGCGAAGCTGAACTCAAACACCATGGCGACGTTCGTACTTCACATACCACCGATCAAAGCAATTCAAAGTATTTCGAAGTCTGAGCCATTGCAGACTTTCGAAAACTTTGAAGGGGTCTTGTTGACACTTAAAAAAGACAAGATTCTTACAAAAGACAAGTGAAAGATATGCTTATTGGTCTGACCAATGTCTAAACTTGTTGACATTTACAAAAGACAAGTGATAGACAAGCTGACGACCAGTTCTGTACTTGTTGACATTTACAAAAGACAAGTAACAGATAAGCTGACGACTAGTTTCCACCCATCTCCGAGGGACAAGGAAGCAACTTGGACTCTACTGATCCAGTGAAGTAGTAGGTAAGCCCGGATTGCCTCTAAACAGACCTCAGCAGGTCTAAGATGCTAGCACTTAGCATCGCATGAGCCCAAAGGGATAGCCTCGCTTGAGAGGCTAAGATCACCTAACTTCGCCTTGAAGCCATTCACAGCTCCGTCAGGAAGCTAACTCATAGCTTCGCCGGAAGGGCTCAGCTAACTCCGCAGAGAGTTAACTTCGCTTGAAGCCACACGCAACCGCGCAGAAGGATGTTCGGTAACTTCGCCACAGACGACATCTAGCTCCGCTGAAGAGCTGTCTTCTAACTTCGCCACAGACGATATCTAGCTCCGCTGAAGGGCTATCCTCTGACTTCGTCACATGCGCCATCCAGCTCCGCTGTGACCTCAATGCGGGCAGCACCGCTGCAAGTCTGCTATGGTCAACCTATTGACCATTTAAATCTCAGGATGAGATCAAATCTGATCGAATCAAGACCAAATCTAATCAAGATCAGATCTGGGATCAAATCTGACAGTTGATTGCCGTAATCTCTTGACTCTTCTAAAACGAGTAAGAGGATCAGGGGAAATCCTCCAACGATATAGAAAGGATCAAAACAGATCAAGAGGATCAACCGACCTGCCACTTCTAGCTTCTCAGAAGCCGATCCTAGCCTCGCAGCAAGGCTACTTTCCAGATTTAAACAGATTTGATTCAATCTGTTTCTATATTTTCAAAGGACGATTATACTCTTGCTCTCCCTATAAATAGCCCACCAGGGGCACAAGGAGAGAGAACAACGCGAAAGGACTCTAGAAGAAGAGAGCTCCACACACACAAGGACTTCTTCACGACTTCTCGAGAGGGCGCACTGCGCGTACAAACAGAGATCTATTCTCTTGAATTCAGAGACTTTTAGAGAGCTGCTTCTCTAATCAGGGTGCTGATACCCTAATACCTTCCTTCCTCTCAAGGAATTTTCGGAACCAGGCGAGAAGGAATTCCTAAGAGAAGGCAGTTTTGAGAAGCAACAATAAGGTTCTACCAACCTTCTGTTCTCTGATTTCCCGAACCAGGCGAGAAGGGAATCTCATCGCTCGCATCGTCAAAGGGACAAAGTGGTCGCGCGCTGACCAGACTCCTATCGGCACACTTCTCCAGAATCTCAGAGGAGATCTACTTGTAATCTTTTTAGAATACTTGTAATTTAGCTCCTCGACTCTTTTTATTGTAAGTTTTCCCCTTTGCAAATCAATGGAAAACAGAAGACGGTTGGGTTCCTCTTCCGTCTATAAATAGGGTGAAAATTTTGGGGTAAAAACACATATGTCTTTCTAAAAATTTTCTTCTTTCAAATTTCTCTGCTTCTGGTGGATTACCATGTCTTTCTTATTCTTTGTCTGATGGAGGAAAGAGAGGACACAGATAGAGATGGTAAAGATGGATGCTGAGCTTTTGTAGTTCGGGAGTCTGGTTGGCGCAAAACATCAGTCTTCACGATAAGCTTATCGCAAAACATCAGTTTTCGCGACAAGTCTCTACTGTCAGGAAGGATAGAGAGGGCTCCTGCTTTAACCTAGTTTGTTCGACTGATCTCCAATCAGATCGAACCAATTTTCATCTTTGGGCTCGGAGATCTCCTTTCTTGATAGAGTGCCTAAGGTAGGAGTGGGCACCTGGATGACAACTGAGGAAGATGCGACTCCGCGTCAACCTTGCTTGTCTTGAAGTTTTCATCCTGTTTAGATACCATTGCCTTGGGTTTGAAGATTCTTTTCTTGCAACGAGCAATAGGAAGGGAGTACAGGGTTATTCCTCGAGATGTCGTTGATAAAATGCTCCTTCTTCCAGAGTTTCGACCTCTTCATCAAGGGCCGGTGGTGTTATATGATCACTAGCTTGCATGTGGGCCTCCTTCTAGACTTTAGAGCACTGCTGCGGCTTCAGATGGCTTCCTGTGAGTTTCAACTTTAGGTGAAGAGGAGAAGATTCTTCATCTGGAGGATCTCTTTCGTGAAGGAACCACTCGGAGCATCCTCTGGGGTCTTCTGGATAGTGGTGTGAGCAACGGGATTCTGCCTTCTGACAGATCGTCTCCGGAGGATGTGTTCTCAGAGTTCGTAACCACAGGATGAAAGGATTGGATTTCCTGGTTTGCTTTACCATTAACTTTGTTCGGAATTGATCATGTCTCCTTGGAGTGCATGCTTTTGGCTCTGAGGTATCTGATTTGGCATGTGGATAGTTTAATAAGTTTGCAGTGTTGTTTCCGAGTGGGGGTTATCCCATCAGTGGTACTTGCAAGTTTGACCTCCGAGTGAGAAAAATCCCAGCAAAGGAGTTGAATTCACGTATGCTTCTGAGTGGAAAAAATTCCATCAGTGGAGCTGTGAACTTGGGACTCTGAGGGAGAGTAATCCCAACAACATAGCTTGTCCTCCGAGTGGGAAAATATTAGCAGCGGAGTATGGAATTTGGTAGGGCTTTGAGAGGGGAAAACCCCAGCAGTGGAGAAATGATGCACATACAATCATGAAATGAATCAACTTGAATTAAACGTCAAATGCAATAGCATAAGAAAATGTAAGTCATAATGTAAATAGATGAGGATGACAAGACTCTGTATGTTCGACTTTTAACCACACGAAACTAGTATGTCGAGGGGATAATCCAAATAAGGAAACCCTCATATTATTTTGTGTGCCTCGCGCGGTTATAGGCCAAACATATACAATCATATAGTCCCGTGATTATTAACACAAGGATGCATTCACAGAAATAATGTTCGGATAATACCTGGGTGATCGTGTCCTCTCTGGTATCCTTGACGCCTCCAACATGTGATTACATGAAACTAGTACATCGAGAAGATAAACCAAATATGAAAACCTCATGTATATACCTTATGTTCCATGCAATCATAGGATCTCTGAAACTCTTGCCTGCAAAATGGAAAGAGCATGAGTAGGGGTCTCACCCAGCGATAGATTGAATGCGTCTATTTTGAGTAAGGAAAATCCCAGCAATGTAGCCAGACCTTCGAGTAGAAATTGCAGCTGCGGAGCTAAATTACAATAAAAAGAGTTTGAGGAGCTAAATTATAAGTATTCTTAAAAAGATTACAAGTAGATCTCCTCAGAGATTCTGGAGAAGTGTGCCGATAGGAGTCTGGTCAGCGCGCGACCACTTTGTCCCTTTGACGATGCGAGCGATGAGATTCCCTTCTCGCCTGGTTCGGGGAATCAGAGAACAGAAGGTTGGTAGAACCCTCTTATTACTTCTCAAAACCGCCTTCAATTTAGGAATTCCTTCTCGCCTGGTTCCGGAGATTCCTTGAGAAGAAGGTATTAGGGTATCAGTACCCTGATTAGAGAAGCAGCTCTCTAAAAAGTCTCTGAATTCAAGAACGCACGGTGCGTCGTGAAGAAGCCTCTGCTTGTGGAGTCCTCTTGTGCGTGTCGTCTGAGAAAAGCTCTCCTTTTTTCTTTGTACCCCTGATGGGCTATTTATAGGGAGAGCAAGGGTATAACCGTCCCTTGAAGATATGGAAACAGATTGAATCAAATCTGTTTGAATCTGGAAAGTAGCCTTGCTGCGAGGTTAAGATCAGCTTCTGCGAAGCTAGAAATGGCAGGTCGGTTGATCTTCTTGATCTGTTTTGATCCTTTCCATATTGTTGGAGGATTTCCCCTGATCTCCTTACTCGTTTTAAGAGAGTCAAGAGATTGTGGCAATCAACTGCCGAATTTGATCTCCGATTTGATCTTAATTGGATTTGATCTGATTAGATCTGATCTCGTCCGGAGATTTGATTGGTCAAAGGTTGACCATAGCAGACCAACAGTGGCGCTGCCCGCCTTGAACTCACAGCGGAGCTGGAGGCAGTTTCTGGCGAAGTCCGAAAGAAACACTTCGGCGGAGCTAGGAGTCGTCTGTGGCGAGGCTACCATATACCCTTTCTGCGCAGTTGTGTATGGCTTCAGGGCGGAGCTGACTTCCTCTGGCGAAGCTATGAGTTAGCTTCCTGGCGAGGCTTTGAATGGCTTCAAGGCGAAGTCGGGTGATCCTAGCCTCTCAAGCGAGGCTATCCCTTTGGGCTCATGTGATGCTAAGTGCTAGCATCTTTAGACCTGCTGAGGTCTGTTTAGAAACAATCCGGGTTCACTGTCTGCTTGCTGGATCAGTGGAGTCCAAGTTGCTTCCCTGTCCCTCGGAGATGGGTGAAAACTGGTCTTCAGCTCGTCTGTCACTTGTCTTTTGTAAATGTCAACAAGTTTAGACATTGTTCGGACCAATAAGAATCTTGTCTTTTTTAAGTGTCAACACGACCCCCTTCAAAGTTTTCAAAAGTCTGCGATGGCTCAGACTTTGAAATACTTTGAACTGCTTTGATTGGTGGTGTGTGGAGTATGAACGTCGCCATGATGGTTGAGTTCAGCTTCGCTTTGAATCCTGCTTTGGGATGTAGATCGCCGAGGAATCATGTAGATTCGTGTCTGGGTAGCTTCGCGTCTGGGCTTCCCGGAATAAGTTCGCTCTGGAGCATCTGTTGCTTTCCCGAGGCCAACTGCTGTGGGCCGGTTACGAGAAGGATTACTTCTTCTCTCGCACTGATCGAGGGAGATATTCTCCCCTTGTGCATTTCCGAGGGAGGATATTCCCTTTCTTCAAGGCGCCATGAGTGCCTTTATGAGGGAGACCGTTTCTTCCTTTGCACGGTTCCAAGGGAAACCGTCCCTTTTCTCAAGGCGCAATAAATGCCTTAAATGCGCTCGTGCTTCCACGCTTGAGGCGGCAGCGCTCAGGCCATGAGGCCTATAAATAGGACACTTGAGGTCCTCTGAAGAGAAGTGATCTGCTCTTCTTCTCTTCTCTTGGTTGAAAGAGATACTCAGATCTCTGAAGTAGTGAGAATGCCCACTCTGGTCATTATCCGGCCAAGGACCGGTAAGTCTTGATCATTCAACGACTTCACCAACTTTAGGGAATTCATCTCCCTTAATTTAGCTTTAACAGCTGCTTCAGGGATTAGTTTCCCTTGTTCTTCATTTTGCAATTGGCTGATTGCATGTTAAGGATTTCAGTATAGCTTTCCAACGACGCTATCATCTTGACTTGATCAGAGAAAGATCACTGCATGTTAAGTCCGTTACATAGGCAGAACTTGGGACTTAGTTTCTTCAAGGTTGAGCCAGTCTTGCCATATAGGTGGGGTTAAGACTGTGTCCCACAGGATCAGTCTGGCTTAGCCATATAGGCGAGACTAGGACTTGGCATTTGCTGAGCTAGCCCATCATCACTGTGCAAGTGAGGCTATCCTCTGCTTTAACTGAAATCGGATTGCTTCGCCCCAAAGAATCTGACTTAGTATTTTTTGCAGCTTCTCCCGTGTTTAACTGCTAATCTGTTCTGATTTGCATTGCAGTGAGCTATGTTCGCCAATCTTGTGACTTGATGAAAGAGACCGAAAAGTTGCCTTATGCTTTCCCGGTTGAAGCTTTACTTTTAAGCAGGAGGAACAAACTGGGGCAGCTGATGTGTGTCCCAACGGAGGTTGGCAGTCGCTTATCCGAGATGATCCACTTCGAGGCGAGGCTGGTAGCCGCTTATCCGAGATGATCCACTTCGGGAAAGCGGACGTCACCTGTAAGGTCGCGGATCTTCCCATTGCCAATTTTCATCAAAGAAGATCCAACCTGCTGGTGGCGATCAGTCCTTTGCCAGTTTTAATCAGAGAAGGTTCGGCTTCCTGGTGGCACAATCTGTCCTGGTGGCACAATCTGTTCTGGTGGCACCTTCTATCATTATGTGAAGGATTACAGCCTTATGCAGGAGGAAGGCCTTTCGTGTCCAGTTGGTCTGGTTTGGAAGCAGATAAAATCACTTGTATGCCTTTTGCGCAAATGATCCTGCTGAGCAACTGAATCTGTTGTACGAAACACAACCTTGATGTAATATCAATGTACCTTTCCTTTTAAATCAATGAAAGTTCATTTTCTGCTCATCTGGTTTTGTTTGCCTTCATTGAGAATTTGAGAACACTTGAATCAGTCCGGCAGGGTTTAACTTCTCGCGAAGTTAAAGACAGGATCCTTTTTGAATGAGTTTCCCGCGAAGCTGGCATGTTCGCGAACTGTGCCTTTAGCGGAGTTAAGGCAATCCTTTTGGCGAAGTCATTGATGAATTGTGCCAAGTCCGCATTTTGACTCATGGCGAAGTTAACCCTTAGTGGCTGAATCAGCGCTTTTCGGGAAGGCGCTTTAGGCGCCGTTTCAAATTAATTTGAAACGACAGCCTGTACTCTTTTCGAGGCGTCGTTTCAGGCGATCATCGGCCTATAAAAGCCCGGTCAGGCTGAGAGAGAAAATCATCATTTCTCTTTAAATTTTCCAGAGTACTTGACTCTTCTCCTTCTTTCTTTCCTCCTTATTCAAGAGTTCAAGAACTTCCGTAGTTCTTCAATGGCGCCCAAGAGACGAGCGGGGAAAGAAGTGGCAACTTCTGCAGCGGAGGGTCCTTCTCCTCCTCCGGTCATCGAACGACCAATCGCCGGTAGGGAACTTTCCCTTTCGATTAGAGACTGCCGTCTCTCTTTTAAAGCCGATGTCTGGCTGTCTTTGGATGAATCCAGAATGATCGAGCATGATCTGTTATTGTTAGGGAATCCATTTCCCTGCATTTCCCTTATTTTCTCGGACGGAAATTCAAGAACTGAAGAGTTCTTCTTTAAGCTTCTAGGCGAAGCTATCCCTTAGACTGTCTTTGAACAACAGGATATGGATCTGTCCCTTCAATCATGACCGCAAAGGATTAATAATAATGTTTGACCATAATGCCCTTTTGACGAAGTTAGTCCTCAGGGCTGTGCCGCCTTCTGCTTAAGCTTTTCGAAGCGAAGCTAACACTTGGACATTTTCTGCGAAATGCGGACTTGACTGTGAGGCTAAGCTTTGTTGAAGCTATCGCCTTGCTAGCTTCGCTCAAAGGGCGAGGCTATACCTTGGTGAAACTTGTGTCTTTGTGTTCGCTTGGCTGATGAACTAATCATGATTCTTCTTTGCTTCTGCAGTGCACTACACTCCTAGTCCTTCGAACAATCTATTTGGGATGACCAGGGGATTGGATGGCAATATCAGCCTGCAATTCTAAGGGCAGGCTTCTCTGTTTAGTGAGCGGAGCTCTCTCGTTCGAGACACGCTTATTTATGGTGGTGATCAATACACCACGAGGAGTATTTTGACTACGGCTCCCCTTGAAGATATTGACCGTCGAACTTATAGGAAGCCCTACTTCATGTTCGGGGATGCCGCACCAGATCCTGATCACCAACTACTGGCAGGGGAAGGGCAGTGGATTTTCCAGTTGGATGGTGAGAAGTTCTACCTTCCGTCCAACAAGCGTCATTTTTCTTTGTCTTCCTTCCAGTGCGCGACGCAGGCTCAGAAGATGTCGTGGGAAGTGAGCCAGAGTACTGACTCTGTCCACATAGGGAAATTGATGCTTCAGTCTCCTGGTTATGCAAAAGCGGGGCCTCCTCGTTGCATAATGGGTCTACATCCTGGGAATGTATCGCGAGAGATCCCAGTGGGAGAATATCCTACGGTGGCACTGACCTTTGGCAACCAATTCTGCAAGGTCAATGGGAACTCCCAGCCACTGACTTCAGGACTCCAGGCTGGATTCACCCTCTGAAGGCATGGTGGAGGGATTTAACTACATATATCCTCGCTCATTTCGAGGAGGATTTGGAGAGGCTGAACCTCCATGAGGCCGTCCGGGCGACCTGTCACGGTATTGAGATGAACGTGGCGTGCTTCTACGCCATCTTTGAATTGTATTGCCCAGCTTCAGGGACTTTCTTCACCCCTGTTGGCGAATTGGGTATGGCCTTGCATGAGATGTGGGAAGTCTCTGCTCTGCCTTTTGGGTCTCTTCCATATGAAGAATACTTCCCGTGCGAGGCAGAATTGGCGCTTTTGGAGAAGCAGGAGCCCGCTTTGTTTGAGACCTACAGGGAGTTAATGTGCCACTTATACATTTGCTCCAGTATGCATGGGGCAGTAAGGGAACCTCCTGTAGCTTGAAGATCTGGGGAGATTACTTGTTCCCGGATATGGGGAATACTCCTGAAGCGGCTCACTATGGAGTTGCTGATGAAGACATCTTTGACCGGATGCAAAAGCACTTCCAAGGGGATCTAGTTGTGAAGGAAGACGATGGTCCTTATGAGAAGGGTGATGTCCTTCAGAGTTTCCATCATCAGGCTCGCCGGCCGATGTCCCGGAAGGCACTAGTGGCTGGTTTCTTAACAGTCTGGCTAAAGAGGTGCGTGGTGCCGTCTTCTTCGGGTGACGTCGTTCATCCGAATGTTTTGCTGCCCGCTGTTCATTTGGTTCATGGTCGTCCTCTAGGTCTTCTTCCGGCCATGGTGTGCTGTATCCAGAGAGGCCTTCGTGCATTAACGGAGGCTTTTTGCAGGCCGCCAGCAACGAAGCGTGGGAAGGGGATCATTTCGCCCCGCGACGGACCCAATCCTAGGATAGGTCTGCCGTTCACTTATTTAATGGCGTGGTTCGCCCTGCACTGTCCCTCTTTGATTGAAGCTGGAGAGGACCCTCCCGAAGGTGTTCGCATGGCGCTCCTCCGCCGATTCGAAGGACGCTCGTGCCAGAAAACTTACGTGGCTGAGGCTCGTAAATTGGTACGTCGCTATGACGTCTATAGTCTCTTCCGCTGTTTTTCCCGTATTCGGGGTGCAGGCTATGAGGAAGAGTTCAAAGATGCGGGGGAGGGGCAGTCGTCCCTGAGTTGGGGAGTTTTTGAGTGGCTGGTCAGCATCCGGCCTTCACATCTATTATACCGGAGCGGGGACATCTGCTACTTGGAGCCTTATGTTCCAAGTCGGTTTGCTCGGCAGTTTGGATATGACCAACTATATGTGGGCAACCCAAATCTCCATCTGGCTTTCATGGGGAGTCTCATTGATGGAGCCCATGCCTGGCGATTCTTCATTGCAGGCTGTACTGGGGCGCGGCTGCGTACGCCGTTGAGGAATCCCAATCTTCTAATGACCCTGTGCTTCTGCCAGTGGTATGCAACTTCCAACTCCACACCCCTTGGATTCAATGCTAACAGTTCTGGTGTGAAGTTAATTTCTCAGCGGCTGAAGCGGAAGGTCTCTGAGAAAAGGGAAGGTAAGAGGGTTCGCGTCCCGGGCATAGAAGAATTCATTGCTGTTGATGACAGCGAAGCCTCGGATGCGGAAAGTCCTCGCTTTGAAGCGGAGGCAGGTGCCGAGACTCTTGCAGCCAGTTCTGGCGTGATGGGGACAGCTCACCCAAGACATGTAGAAGAAGTGGAGGAGGAAGGTTCTGATACCCCTCTCAAGCGCGGACGGACAGGTGGATCTCGTAGGAAGCGGTTGGTGAAGAAGCCCCGTCACCAAGTTCCTACGATTGTCGTAGAGGGTGAACCCTCTGCAGCGTTTCCTCCTGCTGCTCCATTAGTAGTTGAACCGTCGGTTGCTGAACCGACTACTGGTGAAGTTGCTCCGGACTTAGGTAAGATCAGCTTCATCTTTGTAATATATCTTCTATGTGTTCCAGACCGCTTATTATCTGCTTTGTGATGTAGGAGCTGAGGCGGTGACGAGCCCGAGAGCTGAGGCCGTCAGAGAACAAGGGGAACATTATGATCCTCTGTTTGCTTACAACGAGGGTGATGAGGCCGGCTATTTTGCCGTCCTGGAGGAATCCGGAGGTGATGCAGCTGACGTTGGTCCTTCGGGCGCTGGGACTTTCAAGGGAAGTCCTGTAGCGTCAAGCTCTTTTGGGTGGTCCACGGAAGATTCGGCAAGCGAAAGCGGGCCGGCCATTCGTGTTGACTCCGCAAAGGACTTTCCAATGGAGCCCGTAGAAACTGATGCGGCTGCCAAGATGTTTGAGGCGACATCATCCTTTGGTATTGTTCCGACCTTTTTGGCTTTTACTATTTATTGTGTCGTGTCTAAACACAATTTTGTTGCAGATGTTCCGCCTCGGGGTGCGTCAACTTCAAGGGAACCAGACGATCTTCCCGAGGGGTCAAGGGGTGACATGAGCACTTCGACCACGGCAGATGCTGCTGTGTTGGACGCGCTGTATGGTGACCTGCCCCCTTATCGGCCTGAGCTAGCCGAAGGAACGGAGGTTGAAGGGGTGGTAGTCCCGGAGGTGTCCTCACTCCCAACTATATCAACGAGTGAGGCGCCGTCAGTTGTGTCAGGTATGGAGCTGAGAGTGATTACAAGCCCTACTTTCCCAACCCTGGTGGTTGAGCCTGCGGTTCAGGAGATGGTCACTAGTCCTACCTCAGCGGTGGCTAGTGTACTGGTTTCAATGAAGACTCCGCCGAGATCACCGATGACCTGTTATGCTGCTGCAGCCAGTGTTCCCGCCATTCCTTCCACAGTAGTGTCAACCAGGCTGGTGGATTTTTCTGAGGCTGTCCGTCTACCAGAAGTGGCCGAGGTTGAAAATGATTTTATAGGTGACATAGTCGATAGCTTTTATAAAGGCTTGAAGCGATCCATCGATCTGGTCTTGAAAGGCTCGACTATGTCATTCTCAACTTTAAAGGTGGTCCTCTCCCGCAGTATTGAAAGTATTCGGGACTTTGAAGGGTATAACCAGGCCACTGCCTTGGAACTCCTGGTAGATCAATTTGAGAGGGACGTAGAGGAATGGCGCCGTCTTAGCCGCTTAGACGTGGAGTCTTCGGTTAATGAGCAGCTTGCGCATCTTGTCGCTCAAATGCATGAAGCCCGTCTTGCTGATCAGGAAGTTGCTAAGGCTATTTCTTCTGACTTGAAATCCTTGGAAACAAGGCAAGCAGAGGTTGGGAATGCCATTGATGCCTCCACCAGTGCTCTTCTTGACGCTGAAGATAAAATTGGGAAGGCCAAGGAGATGATCAGGAAGGGAAATCTTCTCCTATCTAAGGCTGAACCAGTGCGTCTTGAAGAGACCGTGCGGCTTGAACAGCTCAAGGCTCAGAGTGATGAACTCTCGCAGCAGGGGTTAGCGCAGAGGGCAACTTTGGCTGAGGTCGAAGCTCGTTTGGCCCAGGCGACGAACTTTAATGAGGCTGAGCTGAGGTCGCAGGCGCTTGTCCGGGCTGCTGATGATAGGAGGACGAGGCTGGCCTTCCTTGAAGAACGGATCAGATCTTATGACGTACGCTTATAGCTTGTAATATATGTGCCTTCATGTATCCCTTCTTCTCGAACTCAATAAAAATAATTTTGTTTTGGCTCCCCTGTCGAATCTCCAACTTGCTTTATCTGCTGAGTTGTCGTTTTCAAGTTGTATTGCAGCCACTTGAGAACATAGTCCTTGTTGGATTGAATACTGAGACTTGGTTGTCTGCTGGTTCAGAGGTCGCACTGACGTAACCGGTTGAGAAGCCACCAAGCTCAAGATTAGCCTTTATGGGGCTAAAAGGGTAATACTTGTCTTTTGTAGATGTCAACAAGTACGGATGAGACCTGTCTTTTGTAAATGTCAATAGGCTCAAGGTTGAGACTTGGCTGTCTGCTGGTTCAGAGGTCGCAATGACATAACCGAATGAGACGCCACCAAGCTCAAGGTTGGTGATACTTATCTTTTGTAAATGTCAATAAGTATCGAGACCTGTCTTTTGTAAATGTCAACAGGCTCGAAATTGAGACTTGTCTTTTGTAAATGTCAACAAGCTCAAGGTTGAGAATTGGCTGTCTGCTGGTTCAGAGGTCGCAATGACATAACCGATTGAGATGCCACCAAGCTCAAGGTTGGTGATACTTGTCTTTTGTAAATGTCAACAAGTATCGAGACCTGTCTTTTGTAAATGTCAACAGGGCTCGGGGTTGAGACTTGTCTTTTGTAAATGTCAACAAGCTCGAAATTGAGACTTGGCTGTCTGCTGGTTCAGAGGTCGCAATGACATAACCGATTGAGACTCCACCAAGCCCAAGGTAGGTGATACTTATCTTTTGTAAATGTCAATAAGTATCGAGACCTGTCTTTTGTAAATGTCAACAGGGCTCGGAATTGAGACTTGGCTGTCTGCTGGTTCAGAGGTCGCAATGACATAACCGATTGAGACGCCACCAAGCTCAAGGTTGGTGATACTTGTCTTTTGTAAATGTCAACAAGTATCGAGACCTGTCTTTTGTAAATGTCAACAGGGCTCGGAATTGAGAATTGTCTTTTGTAAATGTCAACAAGCTCGAAATTGAGACTTGGCTGTCTGCTGGTTCAGAGGTCGCAATGACATAACCGATTGAGATGCCACCAAGCCCAAGGTTGGTGATACTTATCATTTGTAAATGTCAATAAGTATCGAGACCTGTCTTTTGTAAATGTCAACAGGGCTCAGAATTGAGACTTGGATGTCTGCTGGTTCAGAGGTCGCAATGACATAACCGGTTGAGACGCCACCAAGCTCAAGGTTGGTGATACTTGTCTTTTGTAAATGTCAACAAGTATCGAGACCTGTCTTTTGTAAATGTCAACAGGGCTCGAAATTGAGACTTGTCTTTTGTAAATGTCAACAAGCTCGAAATTGAGACTTGGCTGTCTGCTGGTTCAGAGGTCGCAATGACATAACCGAATGAGACGCCACCAAGCTCAAGGTTCTTTGATTGAGATTTGGAAAAAGGTCTCGTTTTCGCGGGGAGGAACGAGGAAATCACTGTCATAGGTTTAATGTTAACGTAACAGCGAAATGTATATGTGGTCTTACCATTCTATGGATGAGAATTGGTAAGTGATTTTGGAGGTCTCATTTTCATGGGAAAAAATGAGGGAATCACTGTCATAGGTTTAATGTTAACGTAACAGCGAAATGTATATGTGGTCTTACCATTCTATGGATGAGAATTGGTAAGTGATTTTGGAGGTCTCGTTTCACGGGAAAAAAATGAGGGAATCACTGTCATAGGTTTAATGTTAACGTAACAGTGAAATGTATCTGTGGTCTTACCATTCTATGGATGAGAATTGGTAAGTGATTTTGGAGAGGGAATCAAATGGGAACAGGTCCCTTAGGATTTTTAGCAAATCCTCAACTGTCAACGGGTTTGATATGCCTTTACCAACTACCGTTTGAGTCAGGCTAGCCATGCTATTCCCCTCAGCATGATGAGTTGTCGAGGACTTATGTTGGGCTTAAAGGCCAACATTTTCCTCTATCCTTAATCGTTAAGGATGTTGGATCATTTGGTTAGCGTATGTGTAACCTTGATTCTCCTTTGGGAGAACCAGTATATGGCCAGGTTCCTACTGGTGTATGATCTCGCTTGGAGGAAGAGAAAGGCTCTCTTTGCATGTACCTTGGATATGAAGGTCTTGATCAGAGGTGTAGTGTTAACTTGATCATGAGAAGGATCCTTAATCAAGGATAATACTTCTTTAAGAACTTGCCATTGACCGGCATCATGAGTAAATCGTCATCTGAAGTCATAAGGCGGTATACTCCATTTGAATAGACTGTTTCTATTACAAACGGTCCTTCCTATTTAGGTTAAAATTTGCCTTTGGTCTTATGCGTCATAATCATCGGTCGTCTGACGGCTAAAACCAGGTCTCCTTTCTGGAAGACCCTCTGCTTGACCTTCTTATTGAAGGCTTTTAAAATTCGAGCTTGATACAGCTCAATATGTTGCTGAGCTTGTAGCCGCTTCTCATCCAGGGCTTCGAGCTCTTGAAGACGCAACCGATCATTGTCCTCTGATGTGATCTTAGTGGTCAGAGCGACTCGCAATGATGGCGTCTGAATTTCCAATGGGATGACTGCTTCGCACCCATATACCAAGAAAAAAGGCGTATTGTCTGTCGGTGTTCGAACTGTGGTCCGGTAGGCCCAAAGACATTCACCAAGCTTCTCGTCCCAATCTCGCTTATTCGAGGAGACGAACTTCTTGAGTAGCTTGATGATCGTTTTATTGAATGCCTCCGCCAAACCATTAGCAGCAGGATTATAGGCAGTCGAAGCCACATTCTGAATTCGGTATTTATCGCAGAACCGATAGAATACTTGGCTTATGAATTGGGGACCATTATCATGGATGATCCGCCTAGGGACACCAAACCGATGGATGACATGGTGTTTAATGAAATTCACCACGTTAGAGGTTTTGACTTCAACCAGTGGTATAGCTTCTGCCCACTTTGAAAAGTAATCGGTTATTGCCAGGATGAACCGGTGACCTCTTGTCGAAGAAGGGCTGATTGGCCCTACGACGTCGATTCCCCATGCTTCGAACGACCATGAAGCAACAGTTGGGTGGAGTAACTCCGGAGGCTGGTGTATGAAGTTCGCATGAATCTGACATGCTTTACACCTTCGTGCATATTGGATGGCATCGGCTGTCATGGTTGGCCAATAGTATCCAAGCCTATGCAACCTATCTTTAAGTTTTGGACCTAGCTGATGAGCTCCACAAATGCCGTCGTGTGCTTCTTTAAGCACTTCCTGCGCCTCTGAATTGAAAAGGCAACGGAGGAGGACACCGTCATATGAACGACGGTAAAGGGTCTTCAGAGTTGGATCGTAGTAGAAACGGAGAGACCTTCGTCTGATAGATGCCGCTTCTTTAGGATCGTCTGGCAGCAGACCATGTAAAGCGTAGTCGATGAGAGGAAATCGCCAATCTCTCGGCTCAAGATCCGTGGAGACATTATAGACTTCTCTGGTTCTTAACATATGCTTAGAGCAGACAAGGTGTCGAGTCGCCACCGTGAGGTGATACTCGGTGTCGGCTGGCAAGGCTAGTGTTGTTGCTAATGCAGCAAGAGAGTCCGCCTTGGTATTCTGAGATCGAGACAAGTGTCCGATGTAGAAGCCTTCGAACAGATTAGCCAATTCGATGGCTGTATGGTAATAAGGCACCAAATCCTCGTGGCGAACTTCATATTCGCCTTTAACCTGATTAATAATCAGCTTTGAATCACCGTATGCTTGAAGGTAGCGTACCCCCATTCCATGGGCGAGCTGAAGGCCAATGAGCAGAGCATTATATTCTGCTATATTGTTGGAGCATGACTCTGTCAGGGAGAATGCTCTGGGAAGGACATGATTCTGTGGGGAGATGAACACAACCCCCACTCCGGCAATAATCTTGCCTTTAGGGCCTATTCGTGATGCCCCATCGAAGAACATCTGCCACACTTCATCCTCTGAAGTTATATTGGACTCGAAGACTTCGTCTGGAATATCTTCGTGAAGTTTTGAGTTCTCCGGGACTGGATGAGCAGCCAAGAACTCTGCAAGGGCCTGGCCTTTAACCGCCTTCTGAGGGGTAAAGATCATGTCGTATTGAGACAAAAGAAGTGCCCATTTAGCCAATCTTGAATTCAGTGATCCTGGCTTTGTCATAAGGAGACGCAATGGGTTCACTCTGGAGATGACATGTATGGTTTGGCCGACCAAATAATGTCGCGTCTTCTGAACAGCAAAGACGAGAGCTAAACACTCTTTCTCGATAGGATTGTAGCGAGATTCTGCTCCTATGAGAGTTCTGCTCAGATAATAAATGGCCTGCTCGTGACCATTGTCGTCCTTTTGAGCGAGGAGGGCGCCAAGAGAATGGTCCAGAGCTTTCGCATAAAGCAAGAATGGCTTCCCTGATGTGGGGGCCACTAAGACTGGAGGCTTCGTGAGGTATCTCTTGATGTCTTCATAAGCTTCCTGACAGGCTTGATCCCATACAAAGGAGGCACCTTTTTTCATAAGTCGGGTGAACGGTTGACAGCGGCCTGAGAGATTTGCGATGAATCTTCTGATATAAGCCAGTCTACCCTACAAGCCTCTAAGCTCTTTGAGGTTCCTCGGTGGATGCATGCTCCGAATGGCCTTGACTTTGTTTGGGTCAAGATGAATCCCTTTTGATGTAACAATAAACCCAAGGAACTTGCCACTTGACACTCCCAAGAAGGATTTTGTCGGGTTCATTTTCAGTTGATGAGCCCGCATTATATCGAACATCGTTCTTAGGTCGCGAAGATGTTCATTCTTATTGCGGCTTTTGACAGCAATGTCGTCGACATAGCATTCTACCGTCTTTCGGAGATGATCGCGGAAGATTATACTCATTGCCCGCCCGCTGATAGGTTGCTCCGGCGTTCTTCAGTCCGAAGGGCATTACGGTGTAGCAGTATACCCCCAAGGGTGTTCGGAACGAGGTATGCTTCTCGTCGTCGGGGTACATTTTGATCTGATTGTACCCTGAAAAGCCGTCCATGAAAGACATTCTTTCGAATCCACAGGTGTTGTCAATCATGACATCTGTGATGGGCAGTGGGAATTCGTCTTTAGGACAAGCCGTATTGAGATCCCGGTAGTCGATGCAGATCCGTATCTTCCCGTTCTTCTTGAGGACGGGAACGATATTAGCAACCCAATCCGGATGTTGTTCCTCCCGAACGAAGCCACATGCAATGAGCTTATGGACTTCAGCCTCAATAGCTTCCATAATGTTTGGGCGAAACCGACGTTGTTGCTGCTTGACTGGCTTGGCGTCGGGCTTGATGTTCAGACAGTGCATGGCGACTTGTGGATCGAGTCCGGGCATGTCTTCGTAGCTCCATGCGAAGACGTCTATATACTCCTTTACGAGTATTATCAATTCTTCCTTTTCTGTAAGTGATAAGCTTTCACTTATGAAGATGGGCTTAGGGTGATCTTGACTACCCAAGTTGACCTGCATCACCTTATCTTCAGTAGGTGGTTCGCGCAGTTCAAATCGCTTTTCCCATTGGAGATCTAATTGCTGAGCCCATGGTTCTTCGTTAGTAGCCTCTGCTGGATCCAATTGACTGCTTGAAGTCATATTAACAGTGAGGTTTTCGAACATTCCTCCTACACTGACATCTGAGTCCCACTCGGAGGATGAGGCCGAATGTGATGGAATTGGTTCATCGTCTTTGGCTTGAACCGTTGCTGACGATGTGGGTGTAACGTATCCCAACCCCCTGCGTGTACTATCATAGTAATTTACAGGCTTCCCTTTGGCACAAAGTTACGCATCAAACTGCGCCTTCCTTTTCCAAAATTCAGGCCCGCTCCATGCTTCAAGTCGTATCCCATTTTCTTCATAATATGGCGCGCCGGCCGCGTGTAATGGAAGAACTGTGGAGTGTCTGAATCTGAACTTGAATTTGCAGCTGTGGGTCCCCGTGGTTGGGTTCTACCAAAGATTATCGGTAACTGACCTTGTTTGGACGGAGGGATCACTAGCGTGGCCCCTTCTATAGCTTCTATAGGTGTTCTGGCCGCACTCGGCTTATGTAAGGGCATATGCAGAGAGCCATCTGTAATGGATTTAACCGACCCAACACTCGCAGGATAATCAAAAGAAATATTATCATTAATTACCCATTCACCTTCATCTTCAGAAGGAGTATTACATTTGGGATTATTAAGACATGCTATAATTGGTTCACCAATCAGAATGGCTGGCATGCCTGCTTCGGATTCTGAATCCGCCTCATTGCCACTTTCATCATCATCTGGCAATGGTTCTTTAGGTGTTCCACCTGTCTCTTGATACAGGAGAGCGTCAGTGAAGTAATTTTTCACCCCTTTGAATGGTTGCTTCTCAGCAAAGACAGTTCGTACTGTCGCGTCATCTTCAACATATTTGAAGCATTGGTGCAGAGTAGAGGGAACGATCCAGTTGGCATGGATCCATGGTCGTCCTAGCAGCAGGTTATATGACGTGTCAGCGTCAATGACATAGCATGTCACTTCTGACTTCAGGCTCCCGATTCTGCAACGGAGTCGGATTTTCCCAAGTGGGTGACTGCTCCCGGCATTGAAACCGTATATTGTAGTGGTGGTTGCGGACAACCTATACAGCGGTATGCCGAGGAAATAGAGAAGCCTTTTGGGGATGATGCTGAGTGTGGACCCCGGATCGACTTGTATTCTTTCAATGCACGTTAAACCGATATATCCGGTGTAGTACAGAGGTCGATCGTGCTTGTTGTCTTTGAGAAGCATATCTTCCACCGTGAATGTAATGGCGGGCACCTTTGATTGTGTGTGATGACATTCTGGGCAAGGAGACTGAACGTCATCGTTAGGGACCTCTGGCATGTATGTCAGAAAGGATTCTGAATTGGCTATCGCATCCCTGAGTGCTTCTCTTGTCTCTTTTGAGAGACGAAGGAGCTCGTGTATTGTGATACGAGCCGGGATATTAGCCAGCTGAGCCAATACGTCAAAATGAAAGGGCGTATCCAACCCTTGGCCTGATGGTTTCTTCAACACCTGGTCGAACCGTACCTCCTTAGGCTTTTCTTTTCCCTTGGTTGGAATTGGAGTGGATGCTGGCATTTGTACTGACGTTGTTTGCTGTTGTATCTCGTCAGTAGACTTTTCATACTGCCTCAAGTATGATTTTCCGGATCGGGTGCCTGTCTGTTGAGGCGCATCGGCTTGTGTCGCGCAAGCATGCTTTTCTCCTTCTGAATCGCTGAGGGAAGCCGATGTAAGATTGCCGTCGTCTGGCAGGATGGAGATGACATTGCAAGATTTGCCCTTTGAGTTGGGCTCCTTTGAATCCCGCTGTACGTCTTGGACGAGGTCTGGGTGTATCCACATGACTTCCCCTGTCTCCAATATTAAGGGAACGAGACCCTTATTATCTTGAGTTATAGCTGAAGGATGCCTGACTTCCAACCGTGGCACAGGGGCTGGATAGGTCCCGTCAGGAACTGTGACCTTTTGGGTACTACCGAATTCGAGAGTCACCATATTGGCAGTGACTTTCTTCTGCTCTGTCTTCAATGTCAGAACCCCGGCATCGATTAAGGCTTGTATTCTGTCCTTGAGGACATAGCACTTGTCAGTAGGATGGTGAATCATCCTATGGTAGAGACAGTATTTGGGATCATTTGTGCGTCCTATTTCATTAGGACGTCGAGCATCTGGTAGCTTCATTTTATTCCCTTTGTGGAGCAGATGGAATATCGTGACCACCTGATCGTCTTTGAAGGAGTACTATTTTGGAGGGAACTTAGGCTCCTGATTGTTGAAGCCGCTCTTCTTGGCCTTCGACTGCACGTCCCCGGACAATTCCACAGACATAGTCTCTTTCCCTTGGCTTGAGAACACTGCGGTAGGTCGCTACGTCCTTTACTGTTCATACCCCATTTGCCTCTAGGGGTGGATGGTTCGAACTTTTTAGCCGACTTTTCGGCTATCTCAGCTTATTCGACCAATTCTTTCCAAGTGTGGGCCTTGACAGCCCCCATGCGAACTTCTACTTGGTCCAGGAAGTTGTGCCTACATGTCTGTAAGAGCATGGGTAGTGGCATCCCTGCTGGGCACATCAAGGATAAGTTTCTGAACCGTTCAATGTAGTCACGGACAGATTCGCCCTTCTTCTGTATGGTGGAGAGGAGCTTGTCCATGGTCACTTCGGTATCGTCCTTATAGAAACGAGAGAGGAACCGGGTTTCCAGGTCGATCCAGGAATTGATAGAGCCCGGAAGGAGACTTTGGAACCAGTCAAATGCCACCCCCTTTAAGTGCCAATGAACAGCCTAGCCATGATGGCGTCGTTTCTTATAACATTACAGTCTGAGACCGGAAGTAGTAGATGTGCTGATTTGGTGAACTCTTATCATCATACGTATGCAACGTTGGTGGTTTGAACTTCGGTGGATATGGCACCGAATCCCACTCCAATGGGTAAGGACGGACTGCCCCTACTTTCTTCAATTCATCCCTCTGAGCTAGGGATGCGATTTGAGCTTGGAGGCCTTTAAGGACTTCGGCGTCTAAGGAAGAACCCTCTTTGGATTTCTCCGTCTTTGGCTGCTCATTGCTGAAATGTTCCTCCTCATCGTGATTGCTCCCGGCATCATTGTTATTCCGATTGCTGAGGAGTCGAGCAAGCATCTGTTGAATATTGTCCAGAGCTTCTTGCTGAGTCTTGGAAGTTTGCTCCTGAGCTTCCAAACGTCGACGAAGGTCGTCGTTAACATTATCAGCCATGTTGACTGATGCTCTGTCTGTTCGCACTGAGCTAACTGTCGCCGAAGAGGCGTACCCACTGTCTTCGTCTTCTTCATCCGATGGTTGGGGTAATCTCCTGGGCTGTGGCGAGGTTAAGGTCATTGAGGAGGAAGGCTGTTCGTAACTGTAGGGTATCGCAACCCTAGATCTGGTGTTTCGAAAAACACCTTCTCCATGTACCAAGACTTCGCCTAGGCCTGGGCTGTAATCTGGATTTGGAGAGCTATAGGGGGCGTCGTCATATGTTCGACCTCCCCTGCGTAACTCTCGTCCTCTTCCGGTCATGTTGACGGATGCAGAGACTGGATCTCGTGAGATGCTCCTTTTGCGATGCTTCATTGGACATGTACGGACAGCCGATCAAAAATTGATCGCCGGCAAGGGGAAGTGGCGATGATTGGTCGTAACCGGCAACGAGCTGAGTGGACTGTCACCAGCTGGCATCCCTTTTGTTGACAATAGGGGGGAGTGGTTCGGAAAGACTCCGACTTCCGCTTGTTCGCCAAGAGTTCCCGTAAGTCAGGCCCATTAGAGCCTGAACAATCCCGCGTAGAGGCCCTTTTGGGGTGTTCATAGGATGATGTCCCGTTCCTCTTATCCCTGCAGAAGGGATTAGCACTGAATAGTACTTCAGCTCTAGTTTCGCTAACAGGTGCGAGCTTAGTGCTTGACGAACTGGAGAGCGGAGCGCGCTGTGGTGCTTTACCCGCTATGCCGCTGCGAAGGGATTAGCCTTCGATAATACTTTGGCTCTAGCTTCGCGGTAATGGACCCGGTGAGTACGCTGAGATATAGTAGCTTCGCTCATATGAACGAGGCTGGCACAAGGCGTTGCTGCTTTTGAATCGGACGACGGTATGATTGCCGTCGTGACTTCATGGTCGCAGCATTATTGGAGCAGACAGGCATCTTGCCTTTTTCTTTGTGAGAAAGGCACGGTTTTGGCGTAGCTACGCCTGAAGCTTCGGCCAGAG
This sequence comes from Agave tequilana, assembly GCA_038442645.1. Taxonomy (NCBI): domain Eukaryota; kingdom Viridiplantae; phylum Streptophyta; class Magnoliopsida; order Asparagales; family Asparagaceae; genus Agave; species Agave tequilana. Next base: position 151,803 of record JAVJIF010000869.1, on the reverse strand, counting down.
ACTTCTATTTAGGCCTCCACATCCGCTTTGGCAGAGGATATTTAGGTTCGCATGGAACCTGATCAACGACACGCAAGGCTGAAGGGTGTTGGAAGAATTCTGCTTCTGGTTTCTGCTTCGAAACCTTGGTCGTGGAGACCTTCCTATGCTTCCGTGCTCGAAGCATTAGGCCACCCCCAGAGAGGACTTCTTCGAATCTTCCTTGATCGAACTGAACCACCAAGTTCTCGAAAGTGCAGGACTTGGGCTGCGGGCGTGCTTCCTTGTTGCGCCAGAGAACTGCAGTAGGTTCGCAGGGAGCCTTTTCTGTCTTCGCAGAGACTTTCTTTGAAGATTTAGCCAGAGGGGCTCTGGCTGCACCGGCTTTTCTGATTTCAGAGTTAGACCCGAAGGTCTGTTCGCTGCATTGCGACACTTGATTCTCGGCAGTGGAGAATACGTTCCCCAGCGGAGTCGCCATCTTGTTTTTCATTGATTTGCAAAGGGAAAAACTTACAATAAAAAGAGTTTGAGGAGCTAAATTACAAGTATTCTTAAAAAGATTACAAGTAGATCTCCTCAGAGATTCTGGAGAAGTGTGCCGATAGGAGTCTGGTCAGCGCGCAACCACTTTGTCCCTTTGACGATGCGAGCGATAAGATTCCCTTCTCGCCTGGTTCGGGGAATCAGAGAACAGAAGGTTGGTAGAACCCTCTTGTTACTTCTCAAAATCGCCTTCAATTTAGGAATTCCTTCTCGCCTGGTTCCGGAGATTCCTTGAGAAGAAGGTATTAGAGTATCAGCACCCTAATTAGAGAAGCAGCTCTCTAAAAAGCCTCTGAATTCAAGAACGCACGGTGCGTCGTGAAGAAGCCTCTGCTTGTGGAGTCCTCTTGTGCGTGTCGTCTGAGAAAAGCTCTCCTTTTTTCTTTGTACCCCTGATGGGCTATTTATAGGGAGAGCAAGGGTATAACCGTCCCTTGAAGATATGAAAACAGATTGAATCAAATCTGTTTGAATCTGGAAAGTAGCCTTGCTGCGAGGTTAAGATCAGCTTCTGCGAAGCTAGAAATGGCAGGTCAGTTGATCTTCTTGATCTGTTTTGATCCTTTCCATATTGTTGGAGGATTTCCCTTGATCTCCTTACTCGTTTTAAGAGAGTCAAGAGATTGTGGCAATCAACTGCCGAATTTGATCTCCGATTTGATCTTAATTGGATTTGATCTGATTAGATCTGATCTCGTCTTGAGATTTGATTGGTCAAAGGTTGACCATAGCAGACCAACAGTGGTGCTGCCCGCCTTGAACTCACAGCGGAGCTGGAGGCAGTTTCTGGCGAAGTCCGAAAGAAACTCTTCGGCGGAGCTAGAAGTCGTCTGTGGCGAGGCTACCATATACCCTTCTGCGCAGTTGTGTATGGCTTCAGGGCGGAGCTGACTTCCTCTGGCGAAGCTATGAGTTGCTTCCTGGCGAGGCTTTGAATGGCTTCAAGGCGAAGTCGGGTAATCCTAGCCTCTCAAGCAAGGCTATCCCTTTGGGCTCATGTGATGCTAAGTGCTAGCATCTTTAGACCTGCTGAGGTCTGTTTAGAAACAATCCGGGTTCACTGTCTGCTTGCTGGATCAGTGGAGTCCAAGTTGCTTCCCTGTCCCTCGGAGATGGGTGAAAACTGGTCTTCAGCTCGTCTGTCACTTGTCTTTTGTAAATGTCAACAAGTTTAGACATTGTTCGGACCAATAAGAATCTTGTCTTTTTTAAGTGTCAACAACAGTACCTTTCGAGTGAGAAAAATTTCATCCGTGGAGCCGTGACCCGGAAGGGACCTGAAGTGAGAGTATTACCCATCGACAGATTGGATGCGTCTACTTTTAGTCAGGGAAATCCCAGCAGCGGACTAGCGATCCGATATGGACCCGATCGAGAGAAATTGCTTGGGGTTCATCCGCTCGTTGGTCAGATGAAGGAAGCCTATAGGCTAGTGTTTGTGTCTTCGAGTGGGGAAAATCTCACAAGCGAAATATCAAATGGGGGCTCAAAGAGGGAAAATCACTGCAGCAGAGTAGGGACTTCGAGTGGGGGAAACCCCAGCAGCGAAGGGTTTTGATTCTCGATGGCTACTCAAGAAAGGGCATGTAGGCAAGTCTGCGTTGTCATCTCCGAGTGGGGAAAATCTCAGCAGCGGAGTGGCGATTCGATATAGACCCGGTAGAGGAAAATTGCCTGGGTTCATCCGCCTGTGGGTCAGATGAGGGGAACCCGTATGCTAGTGTTTGTGTTTCCGAGTGGAAAAAATTCCATCAACAAAACATCAAACGGGCTGAGAGGAAAAAAATCCCAGCAGAAGAGTCGGGACTCTGAGTGGGAAATCGCAGCAATGGAGGGTTTCGATTCTCGTAGGCTAATCAAGAAAAGGCACATAGGTAAGTCTGCATTGCCATCTCTGATGGAGGGAAATCCCATTAGCGGAGCATACAGACATAGTCCTTCGAGCAAAAAAAATCCCAGCAGCGACAGGACTGATTCCGAGTGGGAAAAATCCTAGCAGCGGAGCAGTTTCGAAGGGAAAAAATCTCATCAGCTGATCATTTGGCTTAGAAGATCTGCAATGGTTAGGAAGAGAAATAATATTTTATTCAATATTGGAAGGGAATACATGGAATTGGAATGGTAAAGAGTACTGCCCTGTCTCCCGAAAATGTGGGATCACTCAATTGATTGAGTGAGGTGTTGTGGCTAGATAGGCGATGGAGTGTTGAGCTGTCTGGATCCGGAGGCTGCCTCGGGAGTGAGGATTCACTTTGTGAGGAGGCATTGTTGGATAAGCTCTTTCAGGTACTTCTGGAGATACCAGCAGCAGATGATCTTGTTGTAAGTACACCTAGAGGGGGTGAATAGGTGTAAAAGCTACTCTAGGATAAATGATGCGGAATTAAAAAGTTAATTACTAACACACTATGTGTAACCAAAAGTGAGCTCGAATTCTCTGTGAAAGGCTCTGGAACTACTCCTCTAGATTCCTCTAGTCTTAGAGTTGAGGTGCTTTAATAAGCTCTCTTGGTTGAACACAAGTGTGGGCACACACAAACTATATCTAGCATATGAATATGAACAATGTAAAGTAATGTAAGATATAAAGAGAGATATAGTTGAGATATAGTGGATCAAACGCAAACACCAAGATATGTTTCGAGGTTCGAGCCACTGCTCTATGTTTCCGCCTTCACACAGAAGGATTTTCACTATGTCCACACATGACCTTCCACAAAGGGACCTCCACTGAGGAATTATAACTCAACACCGAGAGTACACAACTCCACTCTCTAAAAAACAAACCTCTACACAAGAGGTGGGCACAAAGCCAAAGCAAAGAAAAGTTTTACAACTTGGTGATCCAATGATCACAAACTCTCTCTTGATGATCTCAAAGGATCACAAACAATTTTCTCACAAAAAATAAGATCCTAGAGATAGGATAAGAATTGATTGGGTCAAGTATGTAGAAATCAAAGTGTTCGAAATAAAACAATAAAGAAAATACTTGAAAAAAACTTCTTGATAGATATATAAAATGAAGAACAAAATAGAATTCTCAAACACTTGATTTTCTAAATCTTTGAAAACAAATAAAGATAAGAGAATTTTTGATACAAAAACTTCTTTTTAAAACTTGCTGAAACCCTTAAGAAGATGAGAAAAATTGCTCTTGAAAATCTTGGGACAAAAACAGCTCCCAAAGACCCATTTTTATAGGGGTTTGAAAATATAGTCGTTGGGGTCCAAACAGCTCCAGAATGACCTGTCAGTCGACTGCCCGGTCGACCGACCAACGATCAGAATTCTGACTGTTGGGGCTACGGTCGATCGCCCGGTCGATTATCCTAGGAAAATATACCTAACGGTCGACCGAACGGTCGACCGAGGCTAGAACCAGAGTGCACTTTCTCTGGTCGGTCGAACGGGGCCAGATCCAGAGAGCAAGCTCTCTGGATCGATCGACCGGACGGTCGACCGGTCTAAGGCCAAGGCACATGTGCACGTTCTGTGCACATCGGTCGACCGTCCGATCGACCGAGATCCGATCGACCGAGATCCGATCGACCAAGATCTATTCCGGTCGACCGGTCGGTCGACCGCCAGTGGTCTCAGGCTAGGTTTTAGGGTTTAAAAAGTTGGTCTTTTAAATACCCATAAAATCCCATAAAATCACATAAAATTCATAAAAATAAGTTCTTATAAATATTTGAAGAACAAATATGTGTGACTAAAATTCAACACATATTTCAAACAATATGAACTATTTTTGTGATATAGAAATGAAGCTTTAAACCAAAACCGGTACTTTTCAAAAACAAGTTCTAAATGGAAATCTGATCTTTCCAAACCTGTATAAATATAAAAACCAGATATTTAAACTCTTTTGAAGCATAGTGTGTATGGATAGAATTCAATACACATAGTAAATGATATATCTATGTTTTTGACAATAAATCCAAAACTAAGTTTCGTTAAAAGACAAAACTTGAAAAATATGAACTAGAATCATCAAAATAAGTTTTTAGACAATATGAATCATAGATGTATATGGATGAAATCCAACATACATATAAACTATGTAAAACTTCTTTTGATTCTATCTATTCATGAAAACGAAAGATATGTTCTTGAAAATTCAAAATGGTTAAAGCAAAACAAAAAACTATTGAACTTGTGTGTGTGTGTGTGCGCATGAACTTGAGCATATCAAGGATAATCTATCTTTATACAAGATCTAAACAAAACTAAAACTAAACAAACTGAAGTCTTTTTGTCGATCTCTATCTCCAAGCTGTCTCGATCCAAACTTGATCCAAAGGAGCTGGATGCTGATTAGTCTACAGTTCTGCATTATTATATCACATTTCCCTGCTGATTTATGAATAAAATATCAGTCTAAAACCGTGTTTTGGTCTCTCTTGCAGATAATCAAGACAAGGAGGGTAAAAGAGTAATAAGAGCTTAATTAAACTCATTTCGGGTAATTAAATCCGGATTTTTGGAGGCCAAGTAAGGGAGCTTCTAAAAGATGCATTGAACCTAAACTCTTGCGCACGTCAGACGAATATCCGGGCGAAAATACCAGAATCTGAATATACCAGGAAGGTCCTCGAAGCCAGGAGAATTTCCACGCCAAAACCGGGGACCTCAGTCCCTGGTTTTGCCGCGTTTCGCAAATGCCACGTTTTCGCGGCAATTTGGTGGGCCCACGCGTTGATATTCGACGCGTGACCTCGTCTCGCCTTTCAGAGTCTTCTTTCGCCTATAATACCCCTACAGAGGCCCGAAACGGAAGCAGATTTAGAATTATGCTAGGTTTCTATCTATTAGTGTAGGGTAGTGTAGGTGTTCTTCTTCTTCCTTTTGTATTTTCATTTCTTTTTAGATCATGTATTAGGGCAGAGAGATTCAGAGAGAGAAAGAGAGAGATTGATGTAATAAATGATGACAATCTATGTAAAGGTGCCTTCTTTCTTCTCTATTGTAATCTTCTCCATCTTCTACATGATACTTAGCTAACTTTTTTTCTCATGGCAATCTAACTACTAACCACTAACCATCTAACCACTTGATAATCCATATGAATCTAATAGCCTCTACAAGGCCTTGCTCTTGCAATAGCCATTGATGGCTCATGATGATGGGTTCTAACATTCTAACATTTCTAACGCCTAACCAACTAACTTGCTAATTTGCAATGTCTTCTTTATTTCATGCTCCCCTCTAACCGGTTTTAATGATTTAATAATACCTGGCAACTTGTTATGTGGTATGGATGTGTTGTTTGAATGTAGAAGAACAATCTTATAGGCCATGCTTTGTATGTCTCTTGAAGCCAAGGATTAGTGATGGCCAAGGATTCATGTGATGCAACTATCACTAAGAGGTTAGCATGGTTAGTAGAGCAATTAGTAGTTAGTAGCCATGAGTTTTCTTTCATAGTTTTCTTCTCTCTTTTACTTTACTTTAAAAACCATTTTCAAAATCTTTTATCATTTTCCCATTGTTGTTTTCACCATCTTCTTAGTTCACCTTTGTTTCATCTTCTTTTTGATTTCAAAACGATTTCTCTTTTATTTTCACATCACCCTTTTATCACCTTCTCCATCTATCACTTTTGGATTTCTTTTATTTTCTCTTTTTTCATTCTTTTACAAAGAAGAACTTGTTAACATAACACGTGAACATAAACAGTTAATGCTTCTATCGCCTCCCGTCCCTATGGATTGACCCGTTGAGCCAATGCTATAACGAAAGTATCGAGGGAACATTAGCACATATACATTTTCATTGATTTCATAAATACACATTTTCGAGTGCTGGTTTCGCCCCGATCAAATTTTTGGCGTCGTTGCCGGGACGGGAATGGTTTTGATTTCACGTTTTTGTTAACATTTTCTTCTCTGTTTTGGTGTGCAGGATAATCTTTACAGGAGCTCAACATTGCAGAACAAACACTAGCTTTGCATCTCCCCGCTCTAGAAAGCAGGACCCCGCTTCTAAAGAAAAGCCGCGCAAACGTGACTTTTGCCGCGAAAACGCGACTATTTTGTGATAATTGTGTATCTTGTTGTGCTGGGCTGTGTTCATTGTAATAGCTAGTTGATTTGTACTATTACTTTCCTGCTTTGATTACCTACACACTGCAATAATTAAAGAACTAAAATACGGTATTTAGACGCTTTAAAACGGTTTAGACATTTGCATTTAGGCACGTGTCAATTCAATTCCAATATACTGTATTTTGTTCTGTTGTTGTGATCTGGATTGAGGTGTACATATGGCATTGCATATAGCATAGGGTAAACACGTAGGTGATTTTTCGCTTTGTGTTATACTCTTGTCTATATTACACACTTGCACGAATTGGACTTAAGGACAAAACTAATACAAGATAAGGTGAGGATTTCATCACCCTTCCTTAGCCCAAAAATTAACCTCCCCACTCACACAACCTAAGCCCTAATAAAAATTGACAGACGTTGGCCCCTAGAGACATCTCGGACTCATTAAGAGATTGACTGAGGGTGGAACTTGTTTTGAATCTTATTCTTGTGAAATCGGTGTCTAAGGTTGGGGATTAAGAGGTTACGCCTCGAAGATACCGTGGTTTGGCGTAATTAAGGCCCGTTTCTTACGCACGGATACCTCCGACCGTATTTTCCCCCTACCTGGCCGATTAGCTTGTGGTCAGATTCATACAACAACCTCCCCCGGGTAATCGACCAGTTAGTAGTCATCTAAGTCTAGGTCAACCTTAGTATAGGCTTGGTTTTGATTTTATTTCTTTTTGTTTGTTGTTTACTTTTTCTTTTTTGTTTGTGATTGTTTGTGAAATAGAATTCAACAATAACAATTCTTTCAATCCTAATATGAATCCATATTTCACACCGACCCCATTTGATTCAGATAATTTCAACTTGGTTTTTTACAATATGAACCAACCAAATATACCGGGTTGGACTTATCCGAATCAATACAACCCATACCCCAATCTTATAACCATAATTTTCAAAATAATTTTCACTCTTTACAGAGTCAATGGGGATTCACCTCCCCCGAGTCAAATTTTCAACCACCTTATTCACAATTTTCACAATTTTCACAATCTTCATCCCCAATTTTGCTTCCTATACTCCTTTTTTTGGACCTCCCATTGAAGAAAAATCTGAGTTCGAAAAAAGTATAGAAGTCATACAAGCTATGCTTGAGTACCAACAAAAGAAGCTCAATTCACCAATTCCAAAATATTTTCATGATTCATCCACAGTTTCACCTATTCAACATGACCAACCATCTATCCTGAAAACGGGTATGGAGTGCTTTCGTGAGTCTGAGCTTCAATCTCAAAATATATTGGACTCACAATCTTCACTATCTTTTCAAAACCAAGATTCTTATACTCCCTTTCTGGAACATCCACTTGAAGAAAAATCACATCTAGAAAAGAGTATAGAAATCTTGCAGGAGTCCGCGTTACAATTTTAAAAATCTTCTTCTCAGTCTATTGATAGGTTGGAAACACAATTGAGTCAATTGGTCAACATTTATAGGAATGAGAAAACTCTCTCTTATCAACCTTTGACCAATCTAAATATCTCTAACTCTATCAATTTGACCCATGACTCTTGTTGTTTTGGAAATCAAGATTCCTACACTCCCATTCTAGAGCATCCACTTGAAGAAACATCACATCTAGAAATGAGCATAGAAGTCTTGTAGGAGTCCGCACTACAATTTCAAAAATCTTCTGCCCAGTCTATCAATAGGTTGGAAATACAATTGAGTCAATTGGTTAGCATTTATAGGAATGGGAAAACTCTATCTTACCAACTTTTGACCAATTCAGATATCCCTAACTCTATTGATCTGAACCAGAACTCTTGTCATTTTGGAAACCAAGATTCAATTTCAGCACACCCATTTAAGCTTGACCAAACTTCAAATGTTAAAAATCCTATTGACATTTTGGCAAGTTATCCTTTTTCTAAGATTGAACTTGAGCATGAATATGATCCTAAACCTCAACTTAGTAATTCAATTTCACTTCCTCATTCAATAATGACTGAGATATTTTTACCTGATTTCAGGCCTTTTTCGAGTCAGTATTGGATCATGTGCCAATCCATCGTGAAATTGAATCACCAATCTTTTATGATCAACAAATTAAACTTGACCAATTTCATACTTTTGAATGTCCCATTGACAAATTGGCAAGTTTTCCTTTCAAAGAAATTGAACTTAGACAAGAATGTGCCTTCGATCCTTAAATTTGTGATCCAGTTCAAATTCTTGAATCAATATTGACTCCTGTTTTGCTACCTAATTTGAGCAACATTATAGAGTCAATTTTGATTCCCATACCTGTCGTTCTTGAACTTGAATCACCTATCTTAGAAAGTCGCATTCCGTTGTGGGGAAATGAATGTGGATTAGAATTTCAACTTCTTGATTTAGACCCACTTTCTGAACCAATCTCGACTCCAGAACCTTTACTTGACTTAAGTCAAATTTCTGAGCCAGTAGTCGTTCATGTGCTTCCTGAGTCCAAATCAATCATTCTTTCTTTTCATACTCCATTTTGGGACAAGGGTGTTGACAATAATGACTCTGAAATTATCTTGAAAATTTGGAAATTAGATGGGGTAAAATTCATAATAAAAATCATAAATATATAAATCATTTTAGTGGGTTGTATTATAGAGGTCTCTTGAGGGTTCCTCTAGACTCCACGCAAATTGGATTAGGCCGCCTTTCGTGGACCAATCAGACCACCACCGGAACCACCACCTTGAGGTGATTTTTCCTTCCCTCTCTATTTGTTTCATGCATACATACATCACGATGCATTGAGGACAATGCATGAGATAAGTGTGGGGAGGATTTACTAACATAGAGTTTTTAGATTTTCTTTCTTTTTCACTTCTTTAGGATAGTCTTAGAATGTTCCTTTGTATAGGATTTTTCTTGTCTAGTTAAAAAAAATAACTTTTTGAAGTAAGAGACAATGTTTTGATCTATTTTTAAAGAAAATTAAGATGATCTTAGAAATTAAGAACACCTTAATTATGACATCTTAAACCTAGTTGAAATAATGGATCTTGTTTAAGATTATAGGCTAAGTAAGATAAATTGGAGAGATAATTTTTGTTGGCCCAAAGGCCCTTCACCCTAGTTTTGATGATGATCAACTCATGAAGTTATATTTACTAATGATCTTGTGCTAATTAGTGACAGATTCATGATCAAGATCTTAGTAGGTGCAAAGCTCAACAAAGGTTAAAAGATCAAGATTTGGAGCTTGCATGTTGTGATCCAAGGAGCCTTGGATCAAGCTTGGACCAAGTCAAGATGATGAGAAGCTTCAAGTGAAGACTTCAAGAAGATGAAGACTTGGGTCTAGGTATAAAATTTGTATTTTTTGTTTTAGTAAAAATGTAAAGGATAGATAGTTGGTGGATTGCTCAAGTTATATCACACACACACACTCTTGATAGAACTCTTGATTTAAAGTGCTTTCATAAAAGATTTTTATGTTTAGAAAAGAATTTTTATTTAGAACAAAGATTTTCTTTGAGACAAAATATTTATCTTGGATTTTGGTATTTCATAGTTCATATCTTTAAACCAAAATCATGATTAGAGCTTTATGTCAAAAACATAGATATTCCATATTGATTGTGTAGTGGATCATATCCATACACACCATGCTTTTAAATGAACTCAAATATCTTGTTTTTGTTTTTGATAAAGGTTTGGAAAAACATTTCATGGAAAATTAGGTTTTTATCAAAAGATTTTTTACCAAGTATTTTACCTTGATAGTAGTATGACACATGCTCATACTCTATGATCTTTCAAGACCAAAACATTTTATCCAAGACCCAAAACCAATTCCTTAATTTTCCAGGTCCTGTAAGTTCTGATTTTTCAGAATTTCTCAGTGACCGGTCGACCGGCAGTCGACCGGCACTCGACCGACATGCACAATTTTGTGCATGTGCGTATCAGTCGACCGGGACTCGACCGATACTCGACCGACCCAAACCTGTTGCTCTCTGGAAATTGCCAGTCGACCGGATCGGTCGACCGACAGTTCATTCCAGAAGAGCGGTCGACTCACCAGTCGACCGGTGGCTGCAACGGTCAGAAAAATGACCGTTGGCCGGTCGACCGGCGGTCGACCGCCAGCTCTGACAGAACCCCAACGGCTCTTTTTCTGGGCAGCCTATATAAAGGGATTTTGTCATCTGTTTTGGGGTTAACATTTAGGAGACTTCTTGAGCAGTTTTTCAGACACTTTTAGAAGAGTTTCTCCACAAGATTTAAGTGCAAATACTTCCAATCAAAAGGAAGAGTTTTTATTGAGTGTGTAAAAGTGATTCTTGAGTTTTCCTCCATTGCTTTCTTTCCTTCATTTTCTCACCACACACTTGAGCTTTCCATTGCTAGATATTCTTATAGGTGTGTTGTAGTGAGAGTGCTCTTTAGGTGATCAAGTGTTGTGATCATCAAAGAGATCTTTTCTTTGTAATTTGAGGAAACGGGCAAGTGTGCTCGTTGTTGTTGGTGATTGAGTTCGGGTGCGAACTTGTAGTGCGAGGTGCGTCCTCGACGAGCCGGTGGGCTATTGGTGTGTAAGGGACTTTGGGAGTCCGAGGGTTTGTAGGTGTACGGCACCGAGGAGAGATCCGGTGGGATCTTGCATAGTGGAAATCCTTCGTGTGTCGAAGGCGGGGATGTAGAGCAAGTGTGCTCGAACCTCGAAACAAACCCTTTGTGTTTGCGATTGCTTACTCTTCCCTCTCTCTCTCTTTGTCTCTATTTTATATCTTGCATTCAATCTATTGTGTTCATCTTATATATGCATGATATATTCCCTTGTGCTCATAATTGATATACATACTTGCTTGGGATTGCTTGTTAACACTAGTATTCAACCAAGAGAGCCAACGCGGCACCTCAACCCATTCAAGGGGAATCTAGAGGAGCTTGTCCAGAGCCTCGCAAGGGGAATTCGGCAACACTCTTGAGTTATACATAAGTGTTTAATTAAAAGAAATTTAATTTGGTCACCTTAGTTTTAAATCCGCATTATTTGTTCATAAGTGACCATTAGATTAGCCATCACCTATTCACCCCCCCTCTAGGTGAACTTACAATTGGTATCAGAGCAAGTGCTCTTGATAAGGGTCTAACAACCTAAGAGTTAAAGATCCTACATTTGGGCTAATCACAATATTTGTTGTACACACACACCTCACCATGGACTTCATGTCACCACCCACCTTTGACATTCTTAAACTCCAAATTTGGAAGCTTAAGATGTCTTTGTTCCTCAAAGGACTTGGCCTTCATGTATATCTTGCCACTACTAATAAAGAATATTGCTTAGATGGTAAGAATAGTGAGGCTAATACAAAAGCCCTTATTGCTTTAAAGAGTACCCTAGATGATGTTTATTTATCTAGAGTTGCTAACATTGACATGGCTTTTGTAGTATGGAACACCCTCATCTCCCTTGGTGAAAATGAACAATACTATGCGGGGAGTGATTCGGATGTTGGAAGCGACACCTCCAACAAGTGCTACATGTCCAAGGGGATGACCCCCTTGAGGTAAATTCCGAATCCGATGATGAGAACATGTCATATGATGAACTCACTACCTTTTGTCATCTTATACTTGAAAAATATGACATGCTTAAAAGGAATAATAAAAATTTGAAAAAGGACATTGCTAGCATGCATGTAGACCATGATTCATGTAGAGATAACATTGCATGTTTGGAAAAAGAGAACAAGAATTTGAAAAAGAACATTGATTGCATGCATGAAGAAAATAATTCTTTTAAAGAAAAACTTGCATGTTTAGAAAAAGAAAAAGAAGATTTGAAAAATGAGAATGTTTCCTTATTTTCAAAATTGAGTATTTTATGTGAAGGAAACAATACTTTGAAGGAAAAGATTGATTTGGTTGAAAAACAAAAAGAAGATATTTTGCAAGAAAATAAATCCTTGAAAAGAAAATTTGTTGAAAAAGAAAAGGATTTTGTTTCTAAAAAGAAAAAGAAAAATGGTTCTTCATCTCACCATGCTTTACATGCCTCCACTTGTGAGATTAATTCTTTGAAAAATAAAGTGGAAAATTTGAGTTCAACTTCGAACTCTTGTGCATTCAATCATAATAGGTTGGAGTCCATGTTTTCTAAGAAACAAACTCCTCATGCTCATGCACATACACATCATGCTTATGGTGCACAACACGATCACAATCACACTCATAAGCATCATGCTAAGGTGTACATTTGTACACATTGTGGCCGCAAAGGCCATCTAGCAAGATATTGTTTTGATAAGAAACCATATTTATATTTTGCTAAATATAATAGATTTTGGGTTCCTTATAACAATGCTAACCCCAAAGGACCCAAGAAAACATGGGTACCAAAACCCCACCTTTTGATTTTGATGTAGGTGGAGGCTCTCACAAAACGTGAGAGGATTGGTGCCTTGATAGCAAATGCAATGGACATGATGGACAAACATTTGGATGCATTGCTATCAAGGAATCTTGGTGGGAAAGACCACCATGCTTGGAGCTTTGAAGTTGGTAACAATTTCTAAAACTCCAATTTTATTTTTATGTACATGCTCTTTGCATTTATCATATTCATAGCATGTTCATGATTTTTGTTTGATTGTGCTTTATGTGGTATTTACATGCTTAGATGTAGAATATTTCAAAACTTGTATTCATACATAGATATATAGTGAACTACAATTGACTCATATATATGATTGAACTTCATGCTCATTTGTATCCACTTTATGTATTTGTATAGACTAGTTTTGATGATTCTCTTTTATACATGTTTTGCCAATTTTTAGTGATTTGCTTCATGTATATGCATGTTTAATTCAAACCTAATAAATATACATGTATACCCGTGAGTCTCTTGCCTTCATGCAAACATTTAATAGACTCTTTTACTTTTGGGATATGTATGCATATTGTTAGATTTGTATAAACCATACATATACTATGAAAATTGTTGATTTTAGTGAAAAATGATTTTTTCATGATTTGTTGTTAAAAATTTGACTTATGATCGTTTTTGAGCTTAATTGACTAATTTCATAAAAATGCTATGTACATGATCTTTTAAAACTCACATCTTCATGACAAAATTATATTGTGCTTAATAGACCATGAGTGATTAAATCATTATGTACTTAGTTATGTTTTATGAAAAACATATGATTTGTTGGATTTGAAGGATCTTTAACTAGCTTTTCAAAAACAATTTATACTAGTTATTTATTCTTCAAATAGTTGTTGAGATTTCCACATGATTCAATTTTTTTAAAAAAAAAAATTTGATGCTTCATTGTATTGAATATTAGTTTAGATGTTAGTATTTGTCAACACTTGGATTTATACTTGTACACCTTATGGACCACAAATAAATCTATATATGATTGGGTTGAATGCTTATTTGTGCCTATTAGATGTACTAGTATAGCCTTGTTTTGATAATCCTTACATTCTTAAACTTGTATTCCCATTTGGATTTATGTTATGATCATGTGACTTCATTTCATGTATATGTTTATTTTGCCAAAACATTAAGATATACATGGATACCTCTTGAGTCATTTGCCTTTAATGCAAATCTACTTATATGGACTCAATTGAATTTTAGGGATATGTATGTGTACTTAATGTCTTGTCAAAACATACATATGCTATGAAATATAATTTTGTTGATTTTCATGTATTAAAATTTTTGTGTTGGATTTCATGATTTCAAAATTTATGATTTAAAGGAATATTGAGTTTTATTGTAATTTTCATGATGCCATGTTTCACATTACATTAGTACACTCACTTCTCTTAAAAAAATTATATGGACTTTATTGCTTAGAGTGTTTTAGTGCCTTGTGATTTATGCATATTTCATGAAAAACTTTTTGCTTTATTCCTTGATTGAAGAATTCCGTACTAGTTCTTAAACACCTTCATTTAACTAGTTCGAATTCTTCTTGTGGTAAATCATATGATGTATACACTTAGGCTTAATTTTCTATTGGTATCATTGGACACTTTCAAATTGGTATCAATATGAACTTCTTGTTGTATATACTCATATTTTGTCTTCTCATATATGTATGTATCTACTTTCAATTGTTATACTCTTCTATACATATATATGAGTTGTTTTGTGCTTGTTTTACAATTAGTATCTTCTATAGCACAAACATTGTTGATGCTAAGCTTAATTAGAATTTCAAATTGATATCCCAAAATAAGCTTGTGCATTGTGTTTTGAAATTGGTATCAAAAATTCAAAATTTATTTCAATTGATATGCAAAATTTTTATAAGTAAAATTCAAAATTTTGGATTTGTATTGTCTATATGCTAGATTCATGTTGAGTGTATTGTGTATTGAGGAGCTTAACATCTCTTCTTTATATGGTACACGTGTGTAGGGGGAGCTTCACATCTCCTCTTATTCATTACATAACGTGTGTTATGTGAATTAGGGCTTCACATCCCTCTTTCATGTAATGCATATGTGTAGGGAAGCTAACTTAGCGTCTTCCTCTTCATGAATATATTTCGCATATAATCTTTTTGTAATTGACTTGTTATCCCTCCTTGATTTCTTTATTTTGACAAAAAGGGGGAGAAAAATTTGTTTGATGTATTCTTCTTTGAACCCTTTGTTGATGATTGACAAAAAGGGGGAGAAGAATTTGTGATTTTATATGCATGACTTCATGATTTCCTTACTTAAGGGGAGAAAGATTTTGTACTTGTGCTTTTACTCATGCATACCATAATAAAAAGTAATAGATATGGAAAAAGATTTGTGTTATTTTAAAAGATTTGTGTTATTTTACATGCATCCATTTGCATACATATTTATGTGCTTTCATTGCCATATTATTTTTGTAATGCATGAGTTAAGGGGGAGCTTCTTTGAAGCTTTACTTTAATCCATGCATATATAATTTCATGAGTTTTGTCATCATCAAAAAGGGGGAGATTGTTGGCCCAAAGGCCCTTCACCCTAGTTTTGATGATGATCAACTCATGAAGTTATATTTACTAATGATCTTGTGCTAATTAGTGACAGATTCATGATCAAGATCTTAGTAGGTGCAAAGCTCAACAAAGGTTAAAAGATCAAGATTTGGAGCTTGCATGTTGTGATCCAAGGAGCCTTGGATCAAGCTTGGACCAAGTCAAGATGATGAGAAGCTTCAAGTGAAGACTTCAAGAAGATGAAGACTTGGGTCTAGGTATAAAATTTGTATTTTTTGTTTTAGTAAAAATGTAAAGGATAGATAGTTGGTGGATTGCTCAAGTTATATCACACACACACACTCTTGATAGAACTCTTGATTTAAAGTGCTTTCATAAAAGATTTTTATGTTTAGAAAAGAATTTTTATTTAGAACAAAGATTTTCTTTGAGACAAAATATTTATCTTGGATTTTGGTATTTCATAGTTCATATCTTTAAACCAAAATCATGATTAGAGCTTTATGTCAAAAACATAGATATTCCATATTGATTGTGTAGTGGATCATATCCATACACACCATGCTTTTAAATGAACTCAAATATCTTGTTTTTGTTTTTGATAAAGGTTTGGAAAAACATTTCATGGAAAATTAGGTTTTTATCAAAAGATTTTTTACCAAGTATTTTACCTTGATAGTAGTATGACACATGCTCATACTCTATGATCTTTCAAGACCAAAACATTTTATCCAAGACCCAAAACCAATTCCTTAATTTTCCAGGTCCTGTAAGTTCTGATTTTTCAGAATTTCTCAGTGACCGGTCGACCGGCAGTCGACCGGCACTCGACCGACATGCACAATTTTGTGCATGTGCGTATCAGTCGACCGGGACTCGACCGATACTCGACCGACCCAAACCTGTTGCTCTCTGGAAATTGCCAGTCGACCGGATCGGTCGACCGACAGTTCATTCCAGAAGAGCGGTCGACTCACCAGTCGACCGGTGGCTGCAACGGTCAGAAAAATGACCGTTGGCCGGTCGACCGGCGGTCGACCGCCAGCTCTGACAGAACCCCAACGGCTCTTTTTCTGGGCAGCCTATATAAAGGGATTTTGTCATCTGTTTTGGGGTTAACATTTAGGAGACTTCTTGAGCAGTTTTTCAGACACTTTTAGAAGAGTTTCTCCACAAGATTTAAGTGCAAATACTTCCAATCAAAAGGAAGAGTTTTTATTGAGTGTGTAAAAGTGATTCTTGAGTTTTCCTCCATTGTTTTCTTTCCTTCATTTTCTCACCACACACTTGAGCTTTCCATTGCTAGATATTCTTATAGGTGTGTTGTAGTGAGAGTGCTCTTTAGGTGATCAAGTGTTGTGATCATCAAAGAGATCTTTTCTTTGTAATTTGAGGAAACGGGCAAGTGTGCTCGTTGTTGTTGGTGATTGAGTTCGGGTGCGAACTTGTAGTGCGAGGTGCGTCCTCGACGAGCCGGTGGGCTATTGGTGTGTAAGGGACTTTGGGAGTCCGAGGGTTTGTAGGTGTACGGCACCGAGGAGAGATCCGGTGGGATCTTGCATAGTGGAAATCCTTCGTGTGTCGAAGGCGGGGATGTAGAGCAAGTGTGCTCGAACCTCGAAACAAACCCTTTGTGTTTGCGATTGCTTACTCTTCCCTCTCTCTCTCTTTGTCTCTATTTTATATCTTGCATTCAATCTATTGTGTTCATCTTATATATGCATGATATATTCCCTTGTGCTCATAATTGATATACATACTTGCTTGGGATTGCTTGTTAACACTAGTATTCAACCAAGAGAGCCAACGCGGCACCTCAACCCATTCAAGGGGAATCTAGAGGAGCTTGTCCAGAGCCTCGCAAGGGGAATTCGGCAACACTCTTGAGTTATACATAAGTGTTTAATTAAAAGAAATTTAATTTGGTCACCTTAGTTTTAAATCCGCATTATTTGTTCATAAGTGACCATTAGATTAGCCATCACCTATTCACCCCCCCTCTAGGTGAACTTACAATTTTATCTTGAACTTTTTGCCTTAGATAGTTTGCACTTCACACTTACACATTTTTGAGATGGAAACAAAGACCTAAAATGTCATAAAATAAAAATAAATAAAAAGAAAAAAATATGGCATAAATGAATAAAAAATTACTTATTAAGCTGGATAATTATGCCTCAAGAAGCATGATTATTCACGCCTAACGGTGGTCAAAAGGAACAAATAATCTCCCTTAGTTTTGTGGACTTGTTTACTCGAGTCCGTAAACCTAAGGGATGTTTTCTAATCTGGTGCCCTAAAACCGTCTGGTCTGGGAGTCATCGGTTAAAGACTCACTACCCGGGCAAACCAGAAAGCCTAAGAAAACTAAGGGAAGAAAAAAATGAAAAAAAAGAAAAAGAAAATATATATATATATATATATATATATATATATATATAAATGGCTTGATGGTTAGAGTTAAAATCTCAGAAATCTTCACTATCACAAAGTACATATTATCTAGGTTTTATGAAGGATAAAATATTCAATCCAATTTTTAATTCTTACCTTAATTGAAGACAAGATCTTGCATATAAACTAAGTTTAAGAGAGAATAATTTTGGTGGATTTATGATCTTAGATCGCTTATATTTTTTGAAAAAATATTTCATAAACTTGTCTCTCTCTCAAAATGTGTTTTCAAAATACTAACATTTGTCTTCTTTCTTTATGGATTTTGTGGGTGCAATCTGCTAAAAACCCTCAGGAGACAAAACTCCTCCTCTAGGGATAACCTAGAGGTTTAACGGCTTGTTGCACACGCTCAGTGCAATCGCGTCACCTGCGAAAGTAGTGTAATAACATTTGTAATATAATTTTTCTTTTCTTGTTTTGCTCGGGATGAGCAAAAGATAAGTGTGGGGGTGTGATTAGTCTACAGTTCTACATTATTATATCGCATTTTCCTACTGATTTATGAATAAAATATCGGTCTAAATCGTGTTTTGGTCTCCCTTGCAGATAATCAAGACAAGGAGGGCAAAAGGATAATGAGAGCTTAATTAAACCCATTTTTAGGTAATTAAATCTGGATTTCTTGGAGGCCAAGTAAGGGAGCTTCTAGAAGATGCATTGAACCTAAAACCTTGCGCACGTCAGATGAATATCCTGGCGAAAATACCAGAATCTGAATATACCAGGAAGGTCCTCGAAGCCAGGAGAAGTTCCACACCAAAACCAGGGACCTCAGTCCCTGGTTTTGCGCGAAAACGTGGCAAATACCGCGTTTCCATGGTAATTTGGTGGGCCCACGTGTTGATTTTCAACGGGTGACCTCGTCTCGCCTTCCAGAGTCTTCTTTCTCCTATATGTACCTCTGCAGAGGCCCGGAACGGAAGCAGATTTAGAATTAGGTTAAGTTTTCTATCTTTTAGTGTAGGGTAGTGTAGGTGTTCTTCTTCTTCCTTTTGTATTTTCATTTCTTTTTAGATCATGTATTAGGGCAAGAGAGAGATTGATGTAATAGATGGTGACAATCTATGTAAAGGTGCCTCCTTTCTTCTCTATTGTAATCTTCTCCATCTTCTACATGATGCTTAACTAACTTTTCTTCTCATGGCAATCTAACTACTAACCACTAACCATCTAACCACTTACTTGATAATCCATATGAATCTAATAGCCTCTAAAAGGCCTTGCTCTTGCAAGTGCCATTTATGGCTCATGATGATGGGTTCTAACATTCTAACACCTAACCCACTAACTTGCTAACTTACAATGTTTTCTTTATTTCATGCTCACCTCTAACCGGTTTTGATGATTTAATAGTAGCTTGCAACTTGTTGTGTGGTATGGATATGTTGTTTGAATGTAGAAGAACAATCTTATGGGCCATGCTTTATATCGTCTCTTGAAGCCAATGATTAGTGATGGCCAAGGATCGATGTGAGGCAACTATCACTAAGAAGTTAGCATGGTTAGTGGAGCAATTAGTAGTTAGTAGCCATGAGTTTTCTTTCATAGTTTTCTTCTCGCTTTTTTACTTTACTTTAAAAACTATTTTCAAAATCTTTTATCATTTTCCTATTGTTGTTTTCACCATCTTCTTAGTTCACCTTTGTTTTATCTTCTTTTTGTTTTCAAAATGATTTCTCTTTTATTTTCACATCACTGTTTTATCGCCTTCTCCATCATCACTTCCGGATTTCTTTTATTTTCTCTTTTTTCATTCTTTTACAAAGAACTTGTTAACATAACACGTGAACATAAACAGTTAATGTTTCTATCGCCTCCCGTCCCTGTAGATTTGACTCGTTGAGCCAATGTTATAACGGAAGTATCGAGGGAACATTAACACATATACATTTTCATTGATTTCATAAATACACATTTTCGAGTGTTGGTTTCGCCCCGATCAGATGCGATCATTGCGATGTGAGCTCTTGAATCAATACTTGTTTGCTTCAAAATTTGACTTTGAATCCTTTATTGAGGCTAATTATCTACTAAGATCTTGATCAATACCTGAAACTTAATAAACACAAGATCATTAGCGAACTAACTTTCATAAGTTAGTCATCATCAAAACGAAGGTAAAAGGCTTCTGGGCCAACAATCTCCCCCTTTTGATGACAAAACTTATAAGGTTATATATGTATTCATTAAGAATAGGCTTCATAGAAGCTCCCCCTTAACTCATGCATATGAATAAAATGATAAAGATATGCAATGTAACTCAAGATACCAATAAAAATAAGATATATATATATATATATATGAGAAAAATGTATATCAGCCCGCGGGCTGAGAGTACTCTCTCAGCCTGCGGTGACGTGGCTCAATTTGTTACCTCACTGACTTGCGGCCCGCTTTTAGGAAGAAGTTAAATTACCAAATACCCCTTTCGATAACTTTTCCTTATTGTTTATTATTATTTTTTCCCCCTTTAATTTTTGCCGCTCTTTATAGGATATAAATTACTTTTCGCCCTATTTCTTTACCTCTTTTATGAAAGATCTAGTTTCTCCTTTTCAGCCTGGGATAAAATTTTTTTTGAAAATATAAAATCTTTTCAGATCAATGTTTTCAGCCTGCGATAAAATTCTACTTTATAGTTTAATTTTTTTGTATATAATGTAGTCAGAGTCTTTGGTCGCATTGTACATTTAAACTGCGACCTTAGTCAAAGTCTTTGGTCGCAGTGTACATGGTTAAATGCGACCAAGGTCGCAGTGTTGTTACTGATAAAGATGGCCAGCAACTTCAATCTAGGGTTGCATTACATGGACTGCGACTTTGGTCGCATTACGTTAAGTAATTAATTTTTTTGTATATAATGTAGTCAGAATCTTTGGTCGCATTGTATATTTAAACTGCGACCTTAGTCAAAGTCTTTGGTCGCAATGTACATGGTTAAATGCGACCAAGGTCGCAGTGTTGTTATTGATAAAGATGGCCAACAACTGCAATCTAGGGTTGCATTACATGGAATGCGACTTTGGTCGCAGTACGTTAAGTAAGTGTTGTTTTATTAAGTGTTGTTTTGGATTAAGTCATTTTTTGAATCTAAATGAAAAATGAAAAGTTGTCTGTTGTCTGATGCGACTTGGAGTCACTCCGTGAGACGCGACCTGTCATAAAGATTTTATGAGATCTTTTAACGTCAAGTCTACGTTGACGAACCCGCACCATTCGTTGTTTCCCGAAGCGGTTGTCCACGCGTCGGCTCTTCATTGGGTTTAGGTGTTAATGTCTTTTTAATGCCAAACCGGCGCTGGGAGAGTTTCTCAGCCTGCGGGACGTGGCAGAATATAGGCCACACATCGGTCGCAGGGTGTGGGCGCCAAAAAAGTCAAAAAATCCCGCCTAAACAATCGTGAAACAAATTGACAAAAATACCCCTTTTATATGACGACTGCGACTTCTAGCATTGAAAAGTAAAAAAACATTCCATGGTCGCAGACTTAATACAGAATAAAGAATACCGGACAAAAAAAATGCTATCGTATAGCAATGCGACCTCCTTCAGTACTGCGACCAAATTCGCAATCTTCTTTCTCATGCCTTATTAAAAGAAGTAATTAATATTAATCTACCGTGATACAACAACAGTCTAGAAAAAAGAGACGCACTAATGTTAATCTCCGAGAAAGGAAAGATGTGCACCATACGTAATCTAAAGATATAGGCAAACAATTCTATAAAAAGTTAATTTGTACTTCACGTATTAAACCATACTCAACCGTCCCCTGTAACAATTATTGTTACTATTCATGTTCTTCCACAATATTTATCTTTATATAATGCTTGTAACTAATATATTATCTCATACCTACAAACTATATTTTTGCTCTACCTTTTCAATTTGATTACAAAACTTCCAAAAAAAAATTCATTCTTGAATCATGTCTTCCCCATCTTCTTCCTCTGAACACTTAGATTTCAACTTCAATCGTTCCCCCACCGGTCCTTTGTCTTCAGGATATTCTAGTGAATCTGATACCAGTCTGGACTTCACCCCTTTTGACTATCTAACTACATCAAATAATGTATTAACTGATCCTCCTATTCATCAGGATGATGAAGTTTTCATGTGGGTTAGTGAGGAAGACATTATCCCTCTGCCACTTGACGGAGACACGCTTGATGAAAGCATGTCCTCTGATGCTGTAGGCTCGCTTTCTCGCAACGGATCGGACGAAGAGCTTGATATAGACGATCCATTCTGGGAGTTTATCGGTGAAAAAAAAAAAATCTCAAAAACAGGAAGATGATGAGGAAATAACTGATGAAGAGAAAGACCAGGAGAATGAAGACGACGAATCTGCTTATGATGGTGATAATGACGAGGATTAGGATTTCCTGATCTTCTGATATTCAACCAAATTTGTCTTCTTTTAAAAAGCTTTTGATTCTCTTTTTTTGTAAGGTCTCTTTCTCACTGTATTAACTTATAAAGCTCTTTTTAATTACATATCAAACTGCGACCGCTGTTCTTAAACACAGCGACCTTAGTCGCAGTACTGCGATCATAGTCGCAGTCCCATGGTCGCATAATATATATAAAAAACAAATTTAATTGTTCATAGGAGTATCAGACAACATTCAGAAATTATACGAAGGACAAATATTTGATGACTAACAGTTGGCAATTATGGTCGCAGTTACTTAATCATTTATCAGTTCCCAATGCGACTATGGTCGCAATAATGAACTATTTTGGAGTTCAAAGTAATTTAAAATTATAGTGTATTAACTTTTAAACTGTTTGGATAACTGAACAGTCACCTAGGAAGTATACAATTTTTGGGAAAAGATAGAAAATATATTTGAGAGATATTCACGTGGTCCGAGAGCTTAAACCTTTTGGAATTCCGGGATTAAAAATATATAAAGGGTCATGAAAAAAGGATTAAAGACATACTAAGTTATTTTTGCTCAAACTCGTTACTCTCACTGTTCGGAAAATACATTCAAAAAATGTCTTCACCATCACCACCGTCTTTACCGGAAAGAGCCAATACATTCAAACAATGTCTTCACCATCACCACCGTCTTCACCGGAAAGAAGCCAATCATCAAATGATGATTTTATGTTTAGTTCTGAAACAATATCTCGCTACGGGTCAGAATCTGAGCTTGATACAGACGACCCTTTCTGGGAGTTCATTGATGAACCAAAACACAAACATGAAGAGGAAGAAAGCGACGATGAGACTGTACCTGAAGAGGAGGAAGAGACAGAAGACGAAAGCGATACAGAAGACGAAAGCATGACTCTTGACAACGAATCTGATTACGATGGTGATGACGACGATTAGAAGTTAAAAAATTGTATTTTGTTTTTCTTTTTAAATATATATAAATCTGTTTTCTAAAGTTAATTGTGTGAATTACATTTTTTACTACTATGTATTGGTTGAAATACTGCGACCATGGACGCAGACTTAATAAATACAATGCGACCAACGTCGCAGTTGCTGGTCTTTAGTCTTAATCAACAACAACACTGCTACCTTGGTCGCAGTTTCTGACCGTAGTCTTAATATAATAAACTGCGACCTTGATCGCAGTTGTTGGTGTTTAGTCTTAATAAAATACACAGCGACCTTGGTCGCAGTTGCTGGTCTTTACTCTTAATCAACAACATCACTGCGACCTTGGTCGCAGTTGGTGGTATTTATAAATAATCAACAACACTGCGACTTTGGTCGCAGTTGATGGCCGCAGTCTTAAAAAAATAAGCTGCAATCTTGGTCGCAGTTGCTGGTCTTTAGTCTTAATCAACAACAACACTGCGACGAGGTGACACGTCACCGCAACAGTTGCTTAGTCGCAGTTTTTGGTCGCAATGTCGACCCTGGTCGCAGTTATTTCTGTTTGCACTGTAGTCTTATGCGACCTTGGTCGCAGTGTCGTCTCTGGTCCAAGTTGTTTGTTTGCAATGCATGACTGCGACCAAAGGTCGTAGTTTATTAAAAAACAAATATGCTTTTTATTTATGTCCACGCATTTATCTCCAGGCATGTGAAAATGATACAAAACGATCTCTTATACAATAAGATTGAGTGTTACAATATAGCAGTACAAAGAAAACTAAACATCAAAAAGAGCCATTGTTGACTAAGAGCAGTGGTGTTATTGAGGTCTTTTTATTTATGTCCAGGCATTTATCTCCAGGCATGTGAAAATGATACAAAACGATCTCTATACAATAAGATTGAGTGTTACAATATAGCAGTACAAAGAAGACTAAATATGAAAAGAGCCCTTGTTGAATAAGAGCAGTGGTGTTATTGACGTCCCCGTGTATTAAAAAACTGTGGACGTCGAAGACCATGACTTCTTCCCTTGTGGACGAACATGGAGCCAAGAAGACTAAACATCAAAAGAGCCCTTGTTGACTAAGCGCAATCTTCTTCTTGAGGTCTGGTGGCCCTCCAAAGTGGCGGGATACGATCTTTCGTTGATGAACATCTCTTCCACCAGAAGGTTATCTAGTGAGCATGGAATTTCCTCGATGTCACTTCTGGGTAAGAGAGAGAAAGTGAGATCTCACAAGGTATGCTACCCACCGCTATATCCACCACATCCCCCGCCGCCATACCCACTCTGACCATCCGTTATCAGCAAGCTTGACTGGTGCATCAGGTCAGAGCAGATCTCGGTGAGGCTTAAGTCCTCGTCAGGGATCATGACTTCTTCCCTTGTGAACGACGAGGACCATGACTTCTTCCCTTGTGGACGATGAGGTCTATGACTTCTTCCCTTGTGGACGAACATCGATCAAGTTCGTCCATAGGGTCATCTTCATCCATGGAGGCAGGCCCCTGTTAGAGACTCTGAAGAAGGCGGAAATTCTCAGAGCAATTGCTCTCGAATGATGACAGTCTAATTATGGGCTGTTAAAGGGAGAGGGTGAGACCTATTTATAGGCAGCCCATAATAACCATAATTAATGGTTCATTAATCAGAAGCGTCGGCATTAATGGTCTCCAACCGCCAGCGCCGGTTTGGCATTAAAAAGACATTAACGCCTAAACCCAATGAAGAGCCGACGCGTGGACAACCGCTTCGGGAAACAACGAATGGTGCGGGTTCGTCAACGTAGACTTGACGTTAAAAGATCTCATAAAATCTTTATGACAGGTCGCGTCTCACGGAGTGACTCCAAGTCGCATCAGACAACAGACAACTTTTCATTTTTCATTTAGATTCAAAAACTGACTTAATCCAAAACAACACTTAATAAAACAACACTTACTTAACGTACTGCGACCAAAGTCGCATTCCATGTAATGCAACCCTAGATTGCAGTTGCTGGCCATCTTTATCAATAACAACACTGCGACCTTGGTCGCATTTAACCATGTACACTGCGACCAAAGACTTTGACTAAGGTCGCAGTTTAAATATACAATGCGACCAAAGATTCTGACTACATTATATACAAAAAAAATTAATTACTTAACGTAATGCGACCAAAGTCGCAGTCCATGTAATGCAACCCTAGATTGAAGTTGCTGGCCATCTTTATCAATAACAACACTGCGACCTTGGTCGCATTTAACCATGTACACTGCGACCAAAGACTTTGACTAAGGTCGCAGTTTAAATGTACAATGCGACCAAAGACTCTGACTACATTATATACAAAAAAATTAAACTATAAAGTAGAATTTTATCGCAGGCTGAAAACATTGATCTGAAAAGATTTTATATTTTCAAAAAAAAATTTATCCCAGGCTGAAAAGGAGAAACTAGATCTTTCATAAAAGAGGTAAAGAAATAGGGCGAAAAGTAATTATATCCTATAAAGAGTGGCAAAAATTAAAGGGGGGAAAAATAATAATAAACAATAAGGAAAAGTTATCGAAAGGGGTATTTGGTAATTTAACTTCTTCCTAAAAGCGGGCCGCAAGTCAGTGAGGTAACAAATGAGCCACGTCACCGCAGGCTGAGAGAGTACTCTCAGCCCGCGGGCTGATATACATTTTCTCTCTCTCTCTCTCTCTATATATATATATATATATATATATATATATATATATATATATATATATATATATGCATAAATACTTTAATAAAACATGGATATATAATCCTAAATCCTTCTCTCCCTTTTTGTCACTCATCAACAAAGGGGTGAAGACAAGCACCAATAAAACATATTTTAAGACAAAATCTTAATACCAATAAACACAATCAATTGAAAGAACCAATTTAAAGAAACAATGTATTTATCAATTTGAAAATTAAACATCCTTTTTACTAATGAGAAGAAAATAATTTTTTATGAATTTATACTAATAGAAAGACATGATATCAATTGAAAGTAAAAACTAATAATTTATTTTTAGGTAAACACTATAATCATTTTGCAATAAAGATATCAAATTGAGAATAATACCAATTTTTGATTAGTGATACCAATATTGAAAATGTTAGAATATACCAAAACAATTTTTCATCATAAAGAGTGAGAGTAAGATACCAATTGAAAATAAAATTAATTGAAAGATAAAACAAAAATTTTTCTCCCCCTTTATGAAATACCAATAAAAATAATGCATAAGCTTGTATATGATACCAATTTAAAAACAATTGACATTAAGGACTAAATCAAGCTTAGTAAGAAATAATTTGTGCTAAAAATGTATGGCATATATATTTAAAGCACAAGAAAACATCTATATATATGTATCAGAGCAATAGAATGTTAATTTAGATATGATCAATACATATATAGAAAACATGAGTATACAAAATAAATTTTTATTAAAAATTATATATATCTGATAACTATCTCCCTTTCATGCACATGTTTAAATAGTTTTTCAATAACAGCATACAAGGCATGGTCGCCCATCCAACCGCCCTTAGGTTGGTAGGAGTTTTCAAAAAATATGATTTGAAAATATTTGAATATATTTGAAAACTCAATTGACGAATAGTGAAACTAGTTTTAAGATAATTTTGAAAATTAGTACGAAATCCTTCAAGTAAGGAATAAAATACAAATGTATCCATGAAATATGAAAATCACACGAGAATCGACACTCAAAAAGCAATAAAGCATATATATTCTCATGAAACAAAATCATGAGTTAACAAAATGTGTCGAGTGTAAGAATCATGTAATGAACATAATCATGAAGTTAGGCAATGAAACTCAATTGAAATTCTTTTATCAAAAACAAGAAATCATCAAAACTCAAGAAAATTTATTTTTATCACAAATAAAACAAGTTTCAAGGTATATGTATATTTTGTCGAAACTAAAAGTATATATACATATCCTAAACATAAATGAGACCATAATAGAATTTTGTATGAAGGCATATGCTCTAGGATAGACATGTATATCTATTAGATTTAGACAAAATAGACATATACAAGCTAAACACAATTTTTTTTGGTAGAAACATGTACAAAAATAGGGAATACAAGTTAAGATGTAAGAATTATCAAAATAAGGTTATACAAGTACATCTAATGAGTACAAATGAGCAATAAAGCAAAAACACATAATAATCAAATGTGGCTCACTAGTTGTACAAGTATAAACACAAGTTTTAATAAAAATTACATCTAAACATGTAATCTAAACATGAAGTGCAAAAACATAAACAAATATGATTATTAGGTTAAATGCATGTGTTTTAAAACTAGGATATACACATAGCTAAACTATAGTGAGAACACAAAAGATGTGAATCCATATGAACATGGGTGTATCTCAATGACTATCTATGCATATCACATGTCTAATAACATTGCATTTAACATAATGAGCATTAAAAACAAAACATGCTGAAAATATTCATTTAAAAGCATATAAATAAAAATAGGAGTTAGGGATAGTTACCAAAACTAATGAACCAATCTTTAGGTCCCCAAATCATGGTGGTCTTTCCACCAAACATCCTTGAAAGTGATGCATCCATAAATATGATCTTTTAATTCGGATCACATTCACCATCAAGGTACCAACAATCTAACGTCTTGTGAGAGTCCACACCTACATCAAATAGAACAGGGTGAATTTTAGTACCCACATCTTTTTTGGGTCCATGGGGGTTAGCACCTTTCTTAACCCATACAAATTTATTTGTAAAATTTAAATTATGTATTCCATCATAACAAAACTTTGCAAGATGACCCGTACGTCCAAAATGTGTACGAGTGTATACATGAGCATACATATAATCATGTGTATGAGCATAATGAGCATGTGTATGCCGTATTTTGTGTGGAGCATGTTTCTCATGAAACATGGATTCCAATCTCTTATGGTTCAGACACAATGGCTCAAAGTGAAGCCCAAACAATCTACACTTTTCTTCAAAATATAAATGTCATTTTCAATGATTGAAGAAGAAGTGGAGCATGCAACATGTTTATCACTAGTAGATGGAGCACTAGAAACATGACAAACATGAGAAGAAAAATCATTTTTCAAAGAAATATTTTTCTTTGAAACTAAATCTAATTTTTTTGAAATTAAAACAATTTTATTTTTTAAAATATCATTTTCTTTTAAAACAAATTCTAATTTTAAAGACAAAATCTCATTTTTCTTCAAAACATGATCAAAATCATTTTTACCTTTAAAATTTTATTTTCTTTTAAAACAAGGTCAAGTTAAGTTTTCAAGGAGTCCCTTTCACTTGAAATCTCAACCCTCTCTTACAAAATCATGTTAAGTTTAGAAAAAAATTTTTATTTTTTTCTTTTAATTCAAAACTTTTCTTTTTCAAACATTTGTATTTTGATAACAAGTTTTCACAAAACTTAGATAGTTTTTCATTTAAGGCATGTGTATCTATGGCATTATCATCACATGAAGAACTAGCACTATCATCTAGTTGAGTGTCCGAAATTACCTCAAGGGAGTCATTCTCTTAGACTATGAGGTAAGTTTGATCAAACTCATCTCCACTAGATTCGTTCTCTAAAGCATGTGTCGTTTGTTCCTTGAAAGAAGTCAATGTGTTCCACACTGCAAAAGTAGAATCACAATGAGAAATCAAAGAAAGATATTCTTTACTAAGGTTTGTGCATTAGCTCCTAAATACTTATCATTACCAAAATATGATTTCTTGGTAGTGGCAAGGTAGACATGCAATCCTGGGGTTTTAAGATAAGCACTCATCTTAAACTTTCATATATCGATGTTGGAAACATCATTCATGGGAGGGGCAAGGAAATCCATGAGTGTAAAAACTATATGTGTGCAATGCAATATTAAATTAACTATCCAAGGATCTCACTCCTAGGTGGTTAAACTGAATATCAGGAGCGGAGGCTCTGATACCAATTATAAGTACACCTAGAGGGGGGTGAATAAGTGTACAAGCTAATCTAGGACAAATGATGCAGAATTAAAAACTTAATTGCTAACACACTATGTGTAACCAAGTGTGAGCCCGAATTTCCCGTGAAGAGCTCTGGAACTACTCCTTTAGATTCCTCTAGATTAAGAATTAAGGTGTTTTAATAAGCTCTCTTGGTTGAACACAAGTGTGGGTACACACAAACTATATCTAGCATATGAATATGATCAATGTAAAGCAATGCAAGATATGAAGAGAGATAGAGTTGAGAGATAGTAGATCAAACGCAAACACCGAGATATGTTTTGAGGTTCGAGCCACTACTCTACGTCCATGCCTTCACACAGAAGGATTTCACTATGTCCACACAGAAGGATTTTCACTATGTCCACACAAGACCTTCCACAAAGGGACCTCCACTAAGAAATTACAACTTTACACTGGGAGTACACAACTCCACTCTCTCAAACACAAACCTCTACGCAAGAGGTGGGCACAAAGCCAAAGTAAAGAAAATGTTTACAACTTGGTGATCCAATGATCACAAACTCTCTCTTGATCATTTCAAAGGATCACAAATAATTTTCTCACAAAAACAAGATCCTAGAGATAGGATAAGAATTGATTGGCTCAAGTATGTGAGAAATAAAAGTGTTTGAAAATAAAAAAATAAAGAAAATACTTGGGGAAAACTTCTTGATAGATATATAAAATGAAGAACAAAATAGAATTCCCAAAGACTTGATTTTCTTTGATTTTCCAAAACATTGAAAACAAGTAAAGATAAGAGAATTTTTGGCACAAAAACTTCTTTTTAAAACTTGCTGAAAACCTTTAAGAAGATGGGAAAAATTGCACTTGAAAATCTTGGGAGAAATAGCTCCCAAAGACCAATTTTTATAGGGGTCTGAAAATATAGCCTTTGGGTCCAAACAGGTCCAGATGACTAGTCGGTCGACCGCCCAGTCGACCGCCCAATGGTTAGATTTCTGACCATTGGGGCTACCAATCGACTGCCCGGTCGACCGCCCCAAGCAAATATGCCTAACGGTCGACTGCCCGGTCGACCAAGGTTAGAACCAAAGAGCACTCTCCCTGGTCGGTCGAACGATCAGTCGACCGGGGCCAGATCCAGAGAGCAAGCTCTCTGGATCGGTCGATCGGATAGTCGACCAACCCAAGGCCAAGGCACATGTGCATGTTCTGTGCACATCGGTCGACCGCTCGGTCGACCGAGATCTGCTCCGATTGACCGGTCGGTCGACCGCTAGTGGTCTCAGGCTGAGTTTTAGGGTTTGAAAAGTTGGTCTTTTACATACCTATAAAATCTCATAAAATCATATAAAATCCACAAAACTAAGTTCTTATAAATATTTGAAGAACAAATATGTGTGACTAAATTCAACACATATTTCAAACAATATGAAGTATTTTTGTGATATAGAAATGAAGCTTTAAATCAAAACTGGTATTTTCTAAAAACAAGTTCTAAGTGAAAATCTGATTTTTTTCAAACTTGTATAAATAAAAAAATAAGATATTTAAACTCTTTTGAAGCATAGTGTGCATGGATAGAATTCAATACACATAGGAAATGATATATTTATGTTTTAGATAATAAATTCAAAACTAAGTTTTGTTAAAAGATAAAACATGAAACACATGAATTAGAATCATCAAAATAAGTTTTTAGACAATATGAATCATAGATGTATATATATATATATATGAAATCCAACATACATATAAACTATGTAAAACTTCTTTTAATTCTATCTATTCATGAAAACGAAAGATATGTTTTTGAAAATCCAAAATGGTTAAACCGAAACTCAAAACTATTGAACTTGTATGTGTGTGTGTATGAACTTAAGCATATCAAGACTAATCTATCTTTACACAAGATCTAAACAAAAATAAAACTAAACAAACTGAAGTCTTCTTGTCGAACTCTATTTCCAACCGACTCGATCAAAACTTGATCCAAAGGAGCTGGATACGATCGTTGTGATGTGAGCTCTTGAGTCAACACTTGTTTGCTTCAACACTTGACTTTGAATCCTTTGTTGAGGCTAATTATCTACTAAGATCTTGATCAATATCTAAAACTTAATAAGCACAAGATCATTAACAAACTAACCTTCATAAGTTAGTCATCATCAAAACTAAGGTGAAAGGCTCTGGGCCAACACTTGTGTCCCTTGCAGTCATAGTAGAAAAAATATTCTTCTGCTTCAGTAAGTGAAGGTTCATACCAGATTGGTCTCAGACGTCAAACCTATGGTTTGTCCTTGATGGTGTTGAAGATCTCATTGATGAAAAGTCTCAACGGAGTGAAATGTTATTCCAGCGGCTTTTAAGTTCGAAGCGAATTTGGTGAGAGGACAAGGAGCGCCTGTCTTCTGAAGGCTGGATGCCCTGGTTTCGATCTTGGACGTGGGTAGAGACATCGTGTGGGGACTTCGACTTTCCTCCGATGTCATCGGGCTTCGTGTATGGTTAAGGAAAATTTTCACTGCTTCCTCCAATTGGATGCAGAGCTAAGCTCACGACAAGACCTTACTCATCCGAGCGACATTATGCTTGAGGAGGTGCTTGTACAGGGGGTGAGAGACTTGCAGCCTGTCGATGAACGCGCGTGCAAAGACATTTTCACCATAGTTGGGGACCTTGGCGAGTTGGCTCTGAAAAGTTGATGTACGATTTGAGACTATCGCTCATCCTCATCTTGGAAGAAAGGAGATGATGATTATTTTTCTTGGCCTCCTGGCGAGAGGAGTACTGAGTGAGGAACGTTTTGATTACCTCTTCGAAGTTGCGGAGAGATCAGGCCGGCAGAGAGCAGAACCAATCTGATGCCAAACCATTCACCCTAGAAGGAAAGGTGATGTACAAGAGTGCAGGGTCGTTGCGGGAGTAGACCACCATCTTGTCCCAGAAATACCTGATATACTGAATGGGGTCACTTACCTTGCAGTAATAGTCGAAGGTTGGAACTAAAAACTTCCTCAAAAATTCACATTCCAAGATATTTTCAGAGAGGGGCGAGTCAAGAACTTTTGCAATTGAAGGCATTGGGTGGCCTTATAGCCGAGCTTCTACGATCCGCTTCAAAATTAATTCATCAAGAGCTCGGAGGTCGGGGTATCCACTGACTTCAGGCTCGCAATCTGATTGCATTGAAGGCTGGTTGTTCTGAAGGGCAGTGACTTGAGCCTGGAGTCGGTCTTTAATCCGCCTCAGTTCATCTTGCTCACGGAGGGCATTCTCGTGGTCAAGAGTTGCTGACTCCCGATCGTGATCTGATTGGACTTATTGTTCCTTCATCTGCTCCTTCATATCGGTGAGCATCTGAAGGAGCCGATCTTCGTGCCACAACAGTGGTTGGGTGCTGAAGGTTATCTCCTGAGGAGAGGAGGAGCTGGTGTCCTCAGTTATATGTGGCTGACCGTTGATTGGCGGAGGGACCGTGCCCCCAGTGGTGTGAATGGCCTTGTTTTTGGATGGTGTGCCATTGATGACTCTCTTTCTTGGGCCATCATCATCGTGGAAGATGCTTCTTTTTTATGGAAGGTTTTTTTGGGGAGAGACCTTGAGTATAGAGTCTCAGCTTTCAATGAAAGCACCAATTTGTCGTGGAGATTTTTCGCGTGTATAAACAGACAGTCGATCACATACCACCAAGAGAGAAAGTTAGGGAGTTATGGATATATGCGTAAAGTAAAGCTCGCAACACAAAAAACAAGCAGAGATGCAAGATTTTATGTGAAAACCCGGATCGGGAAAAGCCACGGGGAGGAGAAGAGGAAATCAACTTAATCTGTGAAGTACCAATTTACAGGGATTCTTTGTGTCAGGCTTTGTTTTGGACTTCTTAGGTGAAGGGAGAAGATGAAGGTTCAGTCAAGGTGAAGGTCGACTGGCCCAGGGTCCGGTCCCCCCTCGTTGGAGAAGGCGATCTATATGTATTCTCTATAGGTAGCTAGCGAGTTCTTTGTAACTACACGATCTGAACGTGCTGATTGGTTGTACCCATCGTGATTACTTCCGCTGGCTATTGGGATCTCATACAAGAAGGCTCGCTTCCTTCCATAACTACCCACCTTAAATGCAGGGGCGTTACACATTTTTAACGTGGAGGAGATGGAGTGGCATGGCTTTAGACGAAAATCTCAGTTTGTTGTTCCTTGGAAACTGTAGGATGACATCGAGATGGATCACAAGCGGCCTCGGATGGATCTCTCTGAGATGGGAGGAAGCTCTAGGATGAGGCAGAATCTTCTGGAATGGAAATGTTGTCAGGATGTGATGGATCTGGGAGGATCTAGAATGGCGGAGGTCGCTGAATGAGCCGGATGATGTGGTCGCCTCGAATGGGGTGGATGGTCTCTTGGACATGTATCAACATCTTGATGGTGGTCAATTTTTTGCCACTACAATTAGCCTCTAAGGTAAGAGGTCTGTTCATTTGACCAGTAAAAAAAAATGCAAATTCCATATATGAATTGTATGTTATTGTTCAAGTTCTACCCCCTCGCCTCTCCTAACCCCCAATCGATAAAAAAGTAAAAGCAAAAGAAAAGAAATTTGATCCCGCAAAATGAACAACTTATTGATAATTTTCTAGTTTCAGATAGTTTCAGTTCCATCAATCAACCTATGGTAAGCTATCTAGATTCAAATTGCACTGAATTGGATATTATCATTTCTACTTTAAAGAAATATGAGAACTTAATTAGCATGTTTTTGTTAGCTCTACTTGATGCAGAGTTTAACCATTAAATCCTCTAGATTCTAGGTCTACCTATGTTAGGCAATTTTGGTAAAGAACTAGGACTATAAACTGTTTTCATCTCTTCAACTATTACAAATGCAACAACATATAGAACCTTTTGTTGATCAGCCAATATTTATTAATAAATTTTGGTTGACGATAAAATTTCTGCCATTGCTAATGTGTTGTGAGTCAATCTATAATGTTGCTATTGAACAATTTATAAACTTGGAAAGGAACCAGTCAAATGTAGCACGAACACTTCTACCATCCGACACCCATGTGAGACATTGACACTTTTTTGAATACTTCTCAGACACTTTATAAAAATGGTGTCAACTAAAATAATAGATTTTTTCGTTTAAGATTCTTGTTGAAACTGGAAGTTAAATAGGCAATTCTAGAGGGGGTGGATAGGGTTTAAAGCTAAATGCAACAAATAATGATCCCAATTTAATTTGATGCATAAATCAAGAACAATATACATAATATTACAATAATGAACAAATATAGTAGACAATTAAGTAAAAAAGAGAGGTTGACTAAGAGAGAGAGAGAGAGAGAGAGAGAGAGAGAGAGAGAATTGAGCCAACAAGCGATTTATAGATGTTCAACCATCAACAGGCCTACTCCTATACGTGGAGGCCTCTTCTTTAGGATTTTAATTAATCTCTTATTGGTAGCTTTCTTTCCGGGTAGAAATTTAGACTTTTTTACAACCGACTTCTTTTTCGGGTAGAAGTTTCGACCTTACAACCACTTTCTTTTCGGGTAGAAGTGTAGACCTTCACCAACCTACTTCCCAAGTGGTTGGATTTTTTC
This sequence comes from Agave tequilana, assembly GCA_038442645.1. Lineage (NCBI taxonomy): Eukaryota > Viridiplantae > Streptophyta > Magnoliopsida > Asparagales > Asparagaceae > Agave > Agave tequilana. The sequence continues at coordinate 116,824 of JAVJIF010000869.1, read as the reverse complement.
ACCCACAATCAAATACAATGAGAAGATTATTCTCTATACAAATGTGAGAACCAATTAAACACAAATAACAATATAAAATGAATACAAGTTGAGGCTCTAATGACAAGAAGAATTAGCATAAGTTAGTTTGACACAATAAGATCTAGATGCTTAGTAGTAGGAAAAATATGAACTTGAACCTAGAATCTTAAAAGAGAACTCTTGAGGAGATTAAGAGCAAGTAGTAAAAGTAAAAAAACTTATTTCAATCATAATACTGGTTGAAATATTTGAATCACTCTTTGAAGAAGAAATTTTAGAATGGAAGAGTGAGATTTTGGAAGTTGAGAAGCTCTTGAAAATTTTGTCGAGTGTTGTTGAAATTTTTCTCAAATGTTGTATAAAGAGTGTTGAGAAGAGGCATTATAGAGGGGTATGAAAGAATAAGTGAAAGAAAGATCCCACAAAATTTTATGCAAAATACTCTCAAAATAAGAACTTATGTCAATCAGGTCGACCGCTTGACTCAACCGGTCGACAAATCACCGCTAAACACTTGAGATCACTTACACGTGCCACACGTGGCAGATGATGCATCACTCTAAGCGGTCAATCCCACTAAAAACAAAAATTGATATCTGTCAAAAGAAAACATCCATTACGAAAAGTACTGTTGGCCCAGAGGCCTTCCACTCTAGTTTTGATGATGATTAACTCATGTAGTTATAGTTTACTAATAATCTTGTGGTGTTTAATTTCAGATACTTAACCAAGATATTAGTAGGTGATTAGCTTCAACAAAGGAGTTTTGGAGCTTTCACATGGTGATTCAAGAGCCCGAGCGTCGAAGTTCATATCTAGCACTCGTTGGAGTTAAGCTCGGTGGATCACGTTTGGATCGAGTCGACTTGGAGACGGAGCTCTACAAGAAGACTTCGGTATAGTGTTTAGTTTATGTTTTAGATCCATTGTTAAAGACTAGATAGTGTGATATGCTCAATTTCACAACACACACACACACTTGTTTCTAGTTTTCATGTTTATTGGTTTTCGGTTTTCGGTTTAACCAATCTTGGTTTTCATGAATAGATAGAATCAAAACAAGTTTACATGGTTTAAATGTATATTAGATTTATTCTATATACATATATGCTTCATATCTTAAACAAACTTATTTTGATATGCCTATTCATGTGTTTGGAGTTTTGTGTTTTAACAAAACTAATTTTGGACTTTAATATCAAAAACATTGATATATATCTTTATATTGGATTATATCCATATACTATATGTCTAAAAGTTGTTTAAATATCATGTTTTTTGTATTTGGATGAGTTTTGGACAAATCGGATTTCCATTTGAAAAATCCAAGTTTTAGAAAATACAGTTTTTGGTTTTCGGCAAAATTTGTAAGTCACAAAAATGGTTCAAAAAGTTTGAAATATGTGTTGAAATTTTTCACACATGTTTGTATATCAAAGTATTATACTGAAACTATTTTTGTGGATTTTTAGAGAATTTATGGGATTTATTTAAGAATTAAAAACCCAGTTTTTCAGTCCCTAAAGTCTGTCTGCCAGGCTCTGGCGGTCGACCGACCGGTCGACCGGACCAGGACCCGGTCGACCGGAACGGTCGACTGGACGTGCACACAAACGTGCACGCAGCCAACCCCTTGGGCCGGTCGACCGACTGAAGGCAACCCACTCTCGGGTTGCCCCGGTCGACCGGGCGGTCGACCGGCCAGAGAGCCGTTGCTCGCTGGTTCAGGGCCCGGTCGACTGGGCGGTCGACCGGAAGGCTCAACGGTCAAAAATTTGACCGTTGGCCGGTTGACCGGAAGGTCATATTTGACCTTGCTGCTGCCAACGGGCAGAATTTGTATGGGGGCTATTTATACCCCATTTGGAGTAGGTTTTGGTTAAGTTTTCCAAGAGCTAAAATTTCCATTCTTCCTAGTGTTTATACACAAGTTTTCAAAAGAGTTTTAGAGCCAAAAGATCTATCTTTAGTTTGTTTTAAAAGGGTTGGAAAATTCAAGAAAAAGGAAAATCTTTGGGATTGGTTTTTGATCTTCATTTTAATCTTATTCTAGTTGCTTTCCCAATAGTTTTTCTTTGAGTTTTTGATTTCCAAACTCTTTGTTTTCCACACTTGAGCTATCTTGCTATCCTATCTATAGGATTTTTATTTTTGTGGAAAAATTAGTTTGTGGTTGTGGAAACCACCAAGTTGTAATCCCTCCTACTTGTGATATCCCTCTTGTGTAGAGGTTGATTTTGGAGTGGTGGTTAGCTCCCTCTAGTGAGAGGTGGAGATTGTTGGTTGGCTCCCTCTAATTAGAGGTGGAGTTTGTGTTGGAATCCCTCAAGTGTGAGGTGATTGATTTGTATTGGCTAAGTGCCTACCCCTCTTGTGTGAGGTGGTGTTTGTGTGGCTTTGTGCCTAGCCTCTAAGTGTAGAGGTTGTTTTGGTTGAGAGAGGAGTTGTGTACTCCATATTGTATTGCCCCAAATCCTCAGTGGAGGTTCCCTATGTGGGAGTCCTGTGTGGACAAGTTAGTGGATTGAAAATCCTTCTGTGTGAAGGCGGGAACGTAGATATGTGTGCTCGAACCTCGAAACATATCGCGGTGTTTGCGTTTGATCCATTGACTCTTACTCTCTCTCTCTTTTATATTGTGCCTTGCATCATTTCATATTGCACATTCATATATTATATGCTTGGCTTGTTTGTGTGTGCCTCACTTGTGCTTAACCATGAGAGCTTCATATAGCGCCTCAACTCTTATTCAGAGGAATCAAGAAGAGTTAGTCCAGAGCCCTTCACCGGGAATTTGGCTACACTCGTTGGTTGCATTAAGTGTAGTTGCAATTAAGTTTTAATTTCCGCATTTAGTTCATTAGATTAGCCGTACACCTATTCACCCCCCCTCTAGGTGTACTTTCAATTGGTATCAGAGCCTACACTCCTGATATTTGGTTTAACCACTTAGGAGTGTGATCTTGGTTAGCTAATCTATCATTTGCATTTGCACTCTTATATTGTTTACACACACTCATAGATTGCTTGTCACCTCCCATGTTTGATGTCTCCAACATTGACATGTGAAAATTTAGGATGTCCATGTACTTGAAAAGCTTAGACTTGCATGTTTTCCTTGCCGCTACCAAGAAATCCTATCTTGGTAATAGTAAGCATATAGAGGCCAATGCACAAGCCCTTGAGGCACTTAGAAGCACGCTTAACAAAGAATATTTGTGCTTAGTTTCTAACTGTGATTCCGCCTTTGCAGTGTGGAACACGTTGACCTCCTCCAAGCTTCAATTGCCAATCCAAACGGAGGATGAATCTAGTAGAGAATCCGAGCAACAATGCTACATGGTCCAAGGGAATGACTCCCTTGAGGTACTTTCGGACACTCAACTAGATAGTGCTAGCTCTTCATTTGATGATCTTGATAGTATGGATGCCGATGCATTAAATGAAGAGTTATCTATTGTTTGTGAGAACCTCCTTGAAAAATATAAAGTTTTGAAAAAGAAAACTTGTAAGTTATCAAAAGAAAATAAGAATTTGTTTTCAAAACTAGACTTGATTTTGCAAGAGAAAGTGGAGATTTCTAATGAAAGAGATTCATTGAAATCTAAACTTGAACTTGCCCTAAAAGAGAATGAAATTTTGAAAAATAAAAATGATTGTAATGTTTTCTTGAAGAAAAATGAAAACTTGTCTTCAAAACTTGATTTTGTATTAAAAGAAAATAATTCTTTGAAAAATAAAACAAATTTGATTTCACAAGAATTAAAAGATTGTTTAAAGAAAAATATTTCTCTGCAAAATGATTTAGATACACATGTTTGCCATGCTAGTGTAGCTTCATCATCTAGCTTACCTATTGCATGCACCTCTTCTATAATTGAAAATGATATATCTATGCTTAAGAAGAGTGTTGATTGTTTGGGCTCCACTTTGAGCCAATGTGCCTTGAACCACACACGGTTGAAATCTATGTTTCGAAAGAAACAAGTTCCATCTTTGCATGCACACCATTCAGGGCATACACATGCTTCGCACGTTCATGCACACAACACGATGTATGCTCATGTGTACACTTGTACACATTGTGGACGTAAGGGCCACCTTGCTAAATTTTGTTATGATAAGATTCATGATGAAAATTTAGCAACTAAGTTTGTTTGGGTTAGAAAAGGAGCTAACCCCCATGGACCGAAAAGAGTGTGGGTACCAAAGATCACCCCTATTGTATTTGATGTAGGTGTGGGCTCTCGCATGACGTGGGAGTAATGGTGCCTTGAGGTGGATGCGTTCCGAGCTTAAAGAGAACTATTTGGATGCATCACTTTCAAGGGGAGTTTGGTGGGAGGACCACCTTATTTTGGAGACATAGAGAGTTGCCCTCTCGGTTTTGGTAACGATCTCTTACTCATCATTTATTGTTTACATGCTTTTCATATCATTGATTTTAGCGTGTTTTGATGTTTCATGATTAATATGTTATATGCCATGATATTTAAATTAGTATATACATGTTTAGTTATTTGAGACACCCATGTTTAATATGGATTTATGTCTTTGTGTTCTCACATTTGTTTTAACTAATGTGTATGTCCTAGATCTAATGCATGTGCATCTACATATTGATCATATTAGTTTTGTTTAAACATTTGCACTTCATGTTTTGATTTCTATGCTTCATTTTTTGATTACATGTTTAGATGTTAGTTTTCATTAAAACTTAAATATATACTTGTACAACTAGTGAGCCACAAATAGATTATTACATGTTTGTGCTTGAACGCTCATTTGTGTTCATTAGATGTATTAGTATAGTCTAGTTTTGATGATTCATGCATTTTGACTTGTATTTTCATTTTGTACATGTTTTTCGTGTTTATGTTTAACTTCTTGTATATGTCTATTTTGTCTAAACTATTGGTTATACATATACATCCCTTGAGCCACTTGCCTTCATGCATATACTTTTGTGGACTCGTTTATATTTAGATATGTATGTATACTTTAGTTTGTACATGACATACATATACCTTGAAATATTCTAGTTTTGATGATTTTCATGTTTTTAAGGAACTTTATATTGAGCTAAATTGACTATTTTTATGATAATGTGTTTCACATAAATCTTATACACTCACCTTACTTATTGTTTTCTCATGAATTTATTTTCATGAGTATGATATATGCCTATATAGATTTTGAGTGTTTGGTGATCATGTGATTTACATGTTTTTCATGAAATATATTTGTGTTTTATTCCTTACTTGAAGGATTTCGTACTAGTTTTTCTTCATTTTGGAAGAGCTTTCAATTATGCTAAACTATTTTCAGACCTATTTTTGAAAACCCTTTCCATTTAGGGCGACCATGCCTTGTATGCTTATTATTGAAAATCCTTTTAAACATGTGCATGAAATGGGTGGAAAGAAATATGAGTTATACACTTAATCTTATTTTGTTTTCAATTGGTATCATTGGATCCTTTCAATTGGTATCACTATTGACATTCTTTTTGTATACTCATATATGTTTTTTATATATGTATGCTTTCAACTTCAATTAGTATCAATTTCGATTGGTATTAAATTTTCATACATATATATGCTTTATTTGTGCTTACTATATCTCTATATCTTTGAGCACAAATTTTAGTTATGCTAAGCTTGATTTCATAAATGACTATTATATATTTCAATTGATTATGTTTCCATATACAAGCTTATGCATCATTTTGTTTGGTATTTCATAAAGGGGGAGAAAATTCATATTTCTACTTTCAATTGGTATTTCACTTTTCAATTGGTTTTGGTATTCTACTCCCACACTTTATGTTAAAAATGATTAAAAAAAGGGATACTGATTATTTTTGGTATCATATGCTTTTAATGAAAAATTACTTTCAATTGGTACAAATCTTTTCAAATTGGTATCAAGATTACCTATAAGTTTTACTTTCAATTGGTATGTTTTATTGATATCAAAATTGGTGTTTGAATTGCTCAAAATGATTTATTTACTTACGATTGGTATTTAATTGGTATTTACTTACAATTAGTATCAATTAGTATTTAAATTTATATTAAAAACATTTGTTTTATGTACCACATTATGTACTTTCAATTGGTATCATGATGCACTCAATTGATATATTTTTCTTTCAATTGGTATTTATATTTTTTTTTCAATTGGTATCATAATGTTTTGTTTTGATTTCACCCCTTATTGATATTCTTTTTGTTTAAAACAAAAAGGGGAGAACATTGTTTTCTTTGACCCCTTTGTTGATGATTGACAAAAAGGGGGAGAAGTATTTGAGGTTATAATGTGCATGTTTAAAGTTTTAAGTTTAATATGCATGTTTATTGTTGTAAGTTCATATCAAAAATTGTTTCATATTGATATTTTTTATTGTTGGTATCAAAAGCTTTTTCTTGATTATCTTCCAATTAGTATATCAAGAATTTTTATTGATTGAATGTTTTTTTTTATTTTGATTGGCATCAAGAGCTTTCATGTTGCTTAAGTTTTCACATTGAAATTTTTATTGATATCAAGAGCAACTATTTAAAGACCATATTTATTTTAAAAGGAAAATGAATTTATTTTAAAAAGTTTAGTATCAAGAGCATGTTTATTTCATGTTTGGTATCATGAGTATGTTCATTTCATTGTTTTATGCATGTTAATGCATATTCATGTTTAGTATTCATTGCATATATTTATTGTTTGTTGCTATGCATGAGTTAAGGGGGAGCTTCCTTGAAGCTTAACTTTAATCCATGCATATATAACTCCATGAGTTTTGTCATCATCAAAAAGGGGGAGATTGTTAGCCCAGAGGCCTTCCACTCTAGTTTTGATGATGATTAACTCATGTAGTTATAGTTTACTAATAATCTTGTGGTGTTTAGCTTCAGATACTTAACCAAGATATTAGTAGATGATTAGCTTCAACAAAGGAGTTTTGGAGCTTTCACATGGTGATTCAAGAGCCCGAGCGTCTAAGTCATATCTAGCACTCGTTGGAGTCAAGCTCGGTGGATCACGTTTGGATCGAGTCGACTTGGAGACGGAGCTCTACAAGAAGACTTCGGTATAGTGTTTAGTTTATGTTTTAGATCCATTGTTAAAGACTAGATAGTGTGAAATGCTCAAGTTCACAACATACACACTTGTTTCTAGTTTTCATGTTTATTGGTTTTCAGTTTTTGGTTTAACCAATCTTAGTTTTCATGAATAAATAGAATCAAAACAAGTTTACATGGTTTAAATGTATATTAGATTTGTTCTATATACATGTATGCTTCATATCTTAGACAAACTTATTTTGATATGCCTATTCATGTGTTTAGAGTTTTGTGTTTTAACAAAACTAATTTTGGACTTTAATATCAAAAACATTGATATATATCTTTATATTGGATTATATCCATATACTATATGTCTAAAAGTTTTTTAAATATCATGTTTTTGTATTTGGATTAGTTTTGGACAAATCGGATTTCCATTTGAAAATTCAAGTTTTAGAAAATACAGTTTTTGGTTTTCGGCAAAATTTGTAAGTCACAAAAATGGTTCAAAAAGTTTGAAATATGTGTTGAAATTTTTCACACATGTTTGTATATCAAAGTATTATACTGAAACTATTTTTGTGGATTTTTAGAGAATTTATGGGATTTATTTGAGAATTAAAAACCCAGTTTTTCAGTCCCTAAATTCTGTCTGCCAGGCTCTGGCGGTCGACCGACCGGTCGACCGGACCAGGAGCCGGTCGATCGGAATGGTCGACCGGACGTGCACACAAACGTGCACGCAGCCAGCCCCTTGGGCCGGTCGACCGAGCGGTCGACCGACTGAAGGCAACCCACTCTCGGGTTGCCCCGGTCGACCGGGCGGTCGACCGGCCAGAGAGCCGTTGCTCTCTAGTTCAGGGCCCGGTCGACCGGGCGGTCGACCGGAAGGCTCAACGGTCAAAAATTTGACCGTTGGCCGGTCGACCGGCCGGTCGACCGGAAGGTCAAATTTGACCTTGCTGCTGTCAACGGGCAGAATTTGTATAGGGGCTATTTATACCCCATTTGGAGTAGGTTTTGGTTAAGTTTTCCAAGAGCTAAAATTTCCATTCTTCCTAGTGTTTATACACAAGTTTTCAAAAGAGTTTTAGAGCCAAAAGATCTATCTTTAGTTTGTTTTAAAAGGGTTGGAAAATTCAAGAAAAAGGAAAATCTTTGGATTGGTTTTTGATCTTCATTTTAATCTTATTCTAGTTGCTTTCCCAATAGTTTTTCTTTGAGTTTTTGATTTCTAAACTCTTTATTTTTCACACTTGAGCTATCTTGCTATCCTATCTATAGGATTTTTATTTTTGTGAGAAAATTAGTTTGTGGTTGTGGAAACCACCAAGTTGTAATCCCTCCTACTTGTGATATCCCTCTTGTGTAGAGGTTGATTTTGGAGTGGTGGTTAGCTCCCTCTAATGAGAGGTGGAGATTGTTGGTTGGCTCCCTCTAGTTAGAGGTGGAGTTTGTGTTGGAATCCCTCAAGTGTGAGGTGATTGATTTGTATTGGCTAAGTGCCTACCCCTCTTGAGTGAGGTGGTATTTGTGTGGCTTTGTGCCTAGCCTCTAAGTGTAGAGGTTGTTTTGGTTGAGAGAGGAGTTGTGTACTCTATATTGTATTGCCCCAAATCCTCAGTGGAGGTTCCCTATGTGGGAGTCCTGTGTGGACAAGTTAGTGGATTGGAAATCCTTCTGTGTGAAGGCGGGGACGTAGAGCTGTGTGCTCGAACCTCGAAACATATCGCGGTGTTTGCGTTTGATCCATTGACTCTCTCTCTCTCTCTCTCTCTCTCTCTCTCTCTCTCTTTTATATTGTGCCTTGCATCATTTCATATTGCACATTCATATATTATATGCTTGGCTTGTTTGTGTGTGCCTCACTTGTGCTTAACCACGAGACCTTCATATAGCGCCTCAACTCTTATTCAGAGGAATCAAGAGGAGTTAGTCCAGAGCCCTTCACCGGGAATTCGGCTACACTCGTTGGTTGCATTAAGTGTAGTTGCAATTAAGTTTTAATTTCCGCATTTAGTTCATTAGATTAGCCGTACACCTATTCACCCCCCTCTAGGTGTACTTTCAATTGGTATCAGAGCCTATGCTCCTGATATTTGGTTTAACCACTTAGGAGTGTGATCTTGGTTAGCTAATCTATCATTTGCATTTGCTCACTTATATTGTTTACACACACTCATGGATTGCTTGTCACCTCCCATGTTTGATGTCTCCAACATTGACAAGTGAAAATTTAGGATGTCCATGTACTTGAAAACCTTAGGCTTGCATGTTTTCCTTGCCGCTACCAAGAAATCCTATCTTGGTAATAGCAAGCATATAGAGGCCAATGCACAAGCCCTTGAGGCACTTAGAAGCACGCTTAACAAAGAATATTTGTGCTTAGTTTCTAACTGTGATTTCGCCTTTGCAGTATGGAACACGTTGACCTCCTCCAAGCTTCAATTGCCAATCCAAACGGAGGATGAATCTAGTGGAGAATCCGAGCAACAATGCTACATGGTCCAAGGGAATGACTCCCTTGAGGTACTTTCGGACACTCAACTAGATTGTGCTAGCTCTTCATTTAATGATCTTGATAGTATGGATGCTGATGCATTAAATGAAGAGTTATCTATTATTTGTGAGAACCTCCTTGAAAAATATAAAGTTTTGAAAAAGAAAACTTGTAAGTTATCAAAAGAAAATAAGGATTTATTTTCAATACTAGACTTGATTTTGCAAGAGAAAGTGGAGATTTCTAATGAAAAGGATTCATTGAAATCTAAACTTGAACTTGCCCTAAAAGAGAATGAAATTTTGAAAAATAAAAATGATTGTAATGTTATCTTGAAGAAAAATGAAAACTTATCTTCAAAACTTGATTTTGTATTAAAAGAAAATAATTCTTTGAAAAATAAAATAAATTTGATTTCACAAGAATTAAAAGATTGTTTAAAGAAAAATATTTTTTTGCAAAATGATTTAGATACACATGTTTGCCATGCTAGTGTAGTTTCATCATCTAACTTACCTATTGCATGCACCTCTTCTATAATTGAAAATGATATATCTATGCTTAAGAAGAGTGTTGATTGTTTGGGCTCCACTTTGAGCCAATGTGCCTTAAACCACACACGGTTGGAATCTATGTTTCGAAAGAAACAAGTTCCATCTTTGCATGCACACCATCCACGGCATACACATGCTTCGCACGTTCATGCGCACAACACGATGTATGCTCATGTGTACACTTGTACACATTGTGTACGTAAGGGCCACCTTGCTAAATTTTGTTATGATAAGATTCATGATGAAAATTTAGCAACTAAGTTTGTTTGGGTTAGAAAAGGAGCTAACCCCCATGGACCCAAAAGAGTGTGGGTACCAAAGACCACCCCTATTGTATTTGATGTAGGTGTGGGCTCTCGCATGACGTGAGAGTAATGGTGCCTTGAGGTGGATGCGTTCCAATCTTAAAGAGAACTATTTGGATGCATCACTTTCAAGGGGAGTTTGGTGGGAGGACCACCTTGTTTTGGAGACATACAATTCTTTTGAATCTAATAAATTGTTTGTCCTAAGCATGCAACCGAAATACATAATTAAAAGAAAATAAAAGGCTGGCCTGTGGTGACGTAGTTGTGCAGACGTACTGCCCTAAAAGAAAGATGGTCGATCTCTCGTCCGGATCTTGAAAATGACCTCCTCTCCTAGCGGTAAAAACTCCCCCGGTAGTACACCAGTATCCAACTCAGGACGATGAGTCAGGCCTCTGCTCAGACGGAGATTCGTTGCCCGTAAGTGAAAAAACAGCGTTGAGAAAGCACCAAAATCCGATAGCAAGAACACAGTTATTTTTCAGCAGAATATATGTAAAAAATTTGTGGGAGAAAGAGGGCAGATTGATTTCTGTTTCATGTAAACGATACGTGCAAAGATAGGGTATTTATAATCCTCTGCAGATCTTTCAATTTGTAACAGCCCGGGAGAATCTGTGATCATGCGCGAGTGGTTATAACGTACAGATCTGATTCTCTTGAACGGGTGCAACTCTACCCGAAAAATCTCAATAAAATTTTTAAAAATCAAAAATCAAAAAATATAGCAGATCCAACAAGCCCCTGAATCAAACTGCATTCGTGTCTGCAGGTCGTGGGAGCGCGCCACCCAAGCCCGGCCCGGCCCGGCCGGTACGGTTTGGCGTGTGCGCGCGCGTGTGGAGATGTGGCCCTTGGCCTAAACTCAAAGGCAAATAAGAAGGAAACTCAAGTTTTTCCTCCAAACTCAAAACATGTCCAACAGTCCCCCCCAAAACTTGAGTTTTAGGGAAGATAAAACAAATCGACAATAATAACAAGCAAATCATCAAGTCATAAAATACGAATGAAATCGAGCAACATCATACTGTGAATTCGGAACAGGTGGACTATACCTGGAACCTTCCGTAGTGAATTCATCGCCATCTGAGAGACATAGTGGACCACGCCTGGAACTAGCCTCTTTTACCAGATATTGATAAAATACACACACAGTAAGTCTCCATCTATTGAGCGAGCAGGTTGAGCGTTAAAAGGCCATGCTCACAATAACTGAATCATGAGAGTTTCTAGGGTTAGCCCTGCCCCCCCAACCGCGGCCATCACGGTTCTTCTCACGTAGGTAAGTCCTCCAAGGGTACCACAGCTGGATGGTATACCCACACTACATGCATTGGACTTATTAAGAGTTAAACTCAATCTTGCCTAGCTGTATCATAAGAACATCATCACTATAGAGAAGGGGTAGTAGCTACAATGCTACATATATGATATAAATATATCTGGGTCGATGCTCCACATGAATATCACCAGTCCAGCTTGTTTCTACCACATTGAACCTCTTTCATGGAATCAACTCCCAATCAAGTAGGTTGGGTTCCCGCTGTCGGTGAACTCTACTATGGGCTTAACCCCATCTCCCTCAATGATTTTAGGACCACACTCCTAGAAAGACCCTTAATCAATGGGTTAGCAATAATCTTCTCGGAGTTTACAAAATCCAGAAGCACAACTTTGCCCAATAGGCACTGAGCAGACTTAAGTCTGATTTGAATGTGTATGTTCATCTTATTATTGGCATTATCTTACTTTAAAATCTCAATGATGGATCTTGAGTCAGTATGAACTGAGATTGGAAGTATAGGTCTAGGCATGATAGAGAATTCAGATAAAAGCTCCTTTAACCACAGCTTCAGAGCAAGTTGTGTCCAGAGCAATGAGCTCAGACTCCATGGTGTTCTTGGCAATCACTGTTTGTTTGCAGGATTTTCAGGACACAGCAGCACCACCGAACATGAATACATATTTGGTAGTAGACTTAACACTGTTGGAATCAGTGACCTAGTTGGCATCACTATAACCTTTCATAACATTAGGATATCCAGTGTAAGTCAAACAATAGCCAATTGTGCATCTAAGATATTTGAAAACTCTCTCTAGTGCAGTTCAGTATTCTCTACTAGGCTTACTAGTATATCTACTCAATCTACCTACTGCATAAGAGATGTCAGGCCTAATCCTGTAAGTAAACCTAATAATTAAGAGATCTTACAATAAGATAAGAGTTTACAACAGTTTAGAAAGATCTATTGCAATAATTTTGTAATGAAATAGTTTTATGAAAACTTTAAAGATAAATGAAAATTTGAAACACGATCCTTTAACAGCTTTGGTAAGAATTTGTAAAGGATAAATTGTAAGAAATCAAAAATTTCCTTTTAAGATTTTTTTTGTTTTAAATAATTATCTTTACTTTTAGGGACAATTTTCTACTTGCATGAAAATTATCAATTGCATGAAATAAATTTCTAAATTTAATTGCATGAATTATAAAAAAATCTTTTTTCTAGACTATAGGAAATTTTAACTAATGTAGGAAAATTTAACTTGATTTAAAACATGCAACAGATATAATTCTTTTCAATCTAATAAATTGTTCGTCCTAAGCATGCAACCAAAATACAGAATTAAAAGAAAATAAAAGGCTGGTTTGGGGTGACGTAATCGTGCAGACACATTGCCCTAAAAGAAAGCTAGCCGGTCTCTAGCCCGGACCTTAAAAATGACCTCCTCTCCTAGCGATAAAAACTCTCCTGGTAGTACACCAGCACCCAACTCAAGATGATGAGTTAGGCCTCTACTCATACGGAGATTCGTTACCCGTAAGTGAAAAAACAGCGTTGAGAAGCATCAAAATCCGATCGTAAGAACACAGTTATTTTTCAACAGAATATATATAAGAAATTTGCGGGAGAAAGAGGGCAGATTGATTTCTGTTTCATGTAAAAGATATGTGCAGAGATAGAGTATTTATAACCCTATGCAGATCTTTCAGTTTGTAACAGCCTGAGAGAATCTGTGATCATGCGCGAGTGGTTATAACGTGCAGATCCGATTCTCTTGAATAAGTCCAACTCTACCCGAAAAATCTCAACAGAATTTTTAAAAATAAAAAATAAAAAACCCAAAAAATGTAGCAGGTCCAACAAGTCTCTAATTGAACTGCATTCGTGTCCGCAGGTCGTGGTGCGCACCACCCAAACCCGGCCCGGGCTGCCATGGTTGGGCGTGTGTGCGAGCGTGTGGAGATATGGCCCATGACCCAATACGCATAACAATAGGCATGTGAGGAGTTGATGTATATGCTGCCCAATCTCTCATCTCCTATCTAATGTTGGACTAAACTCAAAGATAAATAAGAGAAAAACTCAAGTTTCCCTCCAAACTCAAAACATGTCCAACAACTACTAAAAAAAACCGTCATCAAATCTCTATCTACATGCACATCTCGTGCATCGTCAAAACTTGCCTTCTTAAAGCCAAGTCCAACCTTGAACAAGTCCACACAGAAATTTTCTACTTGCACACGGATTCATAATTGCGCTATCTAACAACAATATTATGTCAACCTCATCATCACGGATTCATAATTGCGCTATCTAACAACAATATTATGTCAACCTCATCATCAACCCGTGACTGATACAAGATGCAATTGACATGGGCAAGTAACAGAGCAGCATCTGTCACTGCAGAAGTCATCAGCCCCTTCAAAAAGGGGTGAGCAGAGTTCGGTTATAACCGAAATAACCGACCAAAAACCGAAACCCGAACCCGAACCGAACCGAACCGTTCTAATTCGGTTCGGTTTCGGTTTTGTGTTTCAAAAACCGAACTCGACCGAACCGAACCGAATCTCTCACCTTATATATATCACCCCACCCAAATTCAATTTAATGAATCATATAGTTCATAACAAAAACTGGTGAAAATTTATCTCATTACTTCTAGCAATACCATCTTTTTATGTTGAATATGTGAAAGTTATGCTAAGTACATCATCACAATTAAGAATAATATTTATATTAATATAGTTCTTTTTTTCATTCTTGCCATTAAAAGTTAGTAATAATTATGTGAGTTTTGATATAAGAGCCCAAATATAGCGTAAAAGTTTTAGAATATGAAATTTTTAATTCACATTAAGGTTAGGGTCTTTTTCTTATTACTAATTTGGGTATTGAATATTTGAGATTAGAATATTAAAGGATGATAATATAATGGTGATTAAAAAATGTAAGAAATGATGGAAAAATATTGGCCTAACCGAAAAAAACCGAAAAACCGAACCGAACTGAGTCAGTTCGGTTCGGTTCGGTTGCTAAGTCTAATCGGTTCGGTTCGGTTTTGTAAAAATTAGCAAAAACCGAACCGAACCGACCGATGCTCACCCCTACCTTCAATGACTTTAAATGACCGGCAGCCACAAGCAAGTCATTAGCCTCTGACTTCTTCCTCCATCTTCCTTCTATTTTAGGTAATTCAACATGTTTGTCCCTTCTTCACTTTGCACACTTCCTTCGCATTTGCCATTGAGCCGATAGCGCACATTTCTCCGATGAATATCCTCGTATTCTTCTCCTTCTTCTTGTTTATCGGTAGATGCTTCGCGAATGTTGAGTGCCTTCCAAATGAGAGCTCTTCCCTCCTTCAGCTCAAGGAAGGGCTCACCTTCCCCTCTGACAGACTTGTTTCCTGGAAACCTGGCTCCAACTGCTGCAACTGGGAGGGTGTCAGTTGTGACTCTGAATTGGGACGAGTCATCAGTCTTGACCTCAGTATGCGCAATATCTCAGGTACAATTGGTGGTGGTCTCTTTAACCTCAGCTCCCTGCAAACCCTCAACCTTGCTTACAATCAATTTGACTCGAAACCTGTTCCGTTGGGGTTCGAGAGACTCATCAACCTCACACGGCTGAATCTCTCCAACGCGGGCTTTGTAGGACAGATCCCGATTGGCATCTCTTACCTGACAGAAATGGTCTCTCTTGACCTCTCCAGTCGCTGCGACGATGTCAGGCCAGTTGACTCCCTGCGACTTAAAAATCCTGATCTCCGAGTTCTTGTAAGAAAACTTACCAATTTAAAGGAGCTCTATCTTGATTGTGTGAGCATCTCCAACAGGACAGAGTGGTACAAAGTGCTGTCACCACTGCTGCCTCAGCTCAAGGTACTCAGTTTGAAGAACTGCTATCTCTCAGGTTCGATTGACTCCTCACGCTCTACTTTCTTACAGATGCTTTCAGTTCTTGCATATTCTGAGTCTCTCAGTTCATGCTGAATAAATGCAGGAATCTTACCTGAAGACATATTTCAACTCAGGAATTTGAGCGTCCTCGACTTATCAGACAACAAGATGCTTTCTGGAATTCTGCCAGAATTTTCCAGCGAGAGCAGTTTGCAGCGCTTGGTGCTCTCTCACGCAAATTTATCTGGCACCTTAACTGAATCAATTGGAAATCTCAAATCTTTGACCGAATTGGATCTTTCAAGCTGTTCCTTCTCCGGACTGGTGCCTCGTTCAATTGGGAGATTGCCTCGACTGCTTCTTTTGGATCTTTCATTCAATAGTTTCACTGGTGCAGTCCCTTTGTTTCTACCAGAGGCAAGAATTGTTGAGCTAAACCTTGCCAGTAACAGATTTTCAGGGCAAATACCATTATCCTATGGAGATGGACTTCATAATCTTACAATCCTAAGTCTCTCAAATAACTCTCTTTCTGGGCCAATTCCTGTATCTCTGTTTTCTCTTCCTGCACTGCAAGCAATTTATCTCGATCATAACCAACTAACCGGTCAGCTGAAAGAGTTTCAGATTTCTGCTTCTTCTTCGTTGAGGACTATTGATTTGAGCGACAATCAGCTACAGCGACAAATCCCCAGATCATTGTTTGAGCTCCCAGGCCTTCAGCTTTTAGGGCTTGCATCAAACAACTTCAGTGGCATACTGGAACCCGATTTACTCTATGGCCTCAGCAATCTAACTCATCTGGATCTCTCAAACAATAAGCTGTCAATACGAGATAGAGAAGGTAATTCTTCTATCTCCTTCCCTAAGCTCAGCACACTGAAATTAGCTTCTTGCAATCTCATCAATATCCCAGCCTTTTTGAAGCATCAAGATAGAATGACAACCCTCGACCTTTCAAACAATAAAATTGCTGGTACTATGCCAAGATGGATATGGAGAATTGGAAATCAGACCTTGATGAACTTGAATCTCTCCTACAACTTGCTCACACATGTGGAAAGTTCCATGCCCAATTTCTTTCATAATTCAGAATTTTCTCCAATTATTCTTGATCTGAGTTCCAACATGCTTCAAGGACCAATTCCGCTCCCCCCAGGGATACGACCCTTTTGGATTACTCAAACAACAACTTCTCTTCTGTTATCCCATTCAACATTTCCTACTATCTTAATTCAACCATTTTCTTTTCACTTGCAAACAATAGTCTTACAGGAGAAATTCCAGCAGCCATCTGCAGTGCGAGATCTCTACAAATCCTCGACTTATCTGACAACCACTTGAGGGGGCCAATCCCACCATGCATTTTAGAACACAGAAATGATCTCGTTGTGCTAAACTTGAGAGGAAACAAGCTTGGAGGAACAATTCCTCAACGTGTCAGCAAGGGATGCAGTTTGAAGACTATAAACCTCAATAGCAATGATTTGGAAGGAGGGTTGCCCCCATCTTTGGCAAACTGCAATGATCTAGAGGTTATAGACCTTGGTAACAACCGCATCGTGGACCCATTTCCCTACTGGCTGGGGAACATATATGTTATCAGGATCATTATTTTGCGATCAAATGGATTTTATGGGCCGATGGAGCTCCCACCATGGATCCCACACAACAATTACACATTCTTAAAGCTCCAAATATTGGACCTCTCATCCAACCACTTC
The DNA here is from genome assembly GCA_038442645.1 of Agave tequilana. NCBI lineage: Eukaryota > Viridiplantae > Streptophyta > Magnoliopsida > Asparagales > Asparagaceae > Agave > Agave tequilana. The sequence continues at coordinate 99,462 of JAVJIF010000869.1, read as the reverse complement.
ACAGGGAGGCTACCAGCAGAAGGTTTCCCACATCTAAAAGCAATGACACTTACACAGCCGAACAGCTCAATAGTCGGGGAATTTGTACATCCGCAACTGAAGCAGTTGTCTGAAGGGTTCTTTTATCATGACACGGTAGTAGTCTCAAGCAAAGGACGGGACATGAAGCTAGTAAAGATCTTGACGATCTATAACAATATTGATCTCTCCAATAATAACTTCACAGGCAGTATTCCTGATGTTCTCGGGCAACTCCAATCTCTCTGTGTGCTGAACTTATCTCACAATGCACTCAGTGGCCATATACCTGCGACGTTTGGAAACTTGATGCAGCTAGAGTCATTGGATCTCTCAGCAAATCATCTCTCAGGGCGATTCCGCAGGAGCTAGCTTCCCTCACATTCCTGTCTGTCTTAAATCTCTCCAACAACGATTTGATTGGGAGAATACCACAAGGCAATCAGCTTTCTACCTTCTCAAACACTTCATACCAAGGTAACAGAGGGTTGTGTGGCAGCCCATTGTCAAAGCAATGCAGCGATGCAGGTCCTGCAAGAAACAGCACCGAGTCAACTACAGAATCCGATCAAGAATCTTCAGATGTAACATATGAAATTGGGTTAGCATTATCTATAGGGCTGGGATATGGGTTTGGTATAGCTGTGGTCCTTGTGCTTCAGAATTTGTCGGTGAGGGAATGGAAGAAGATGCAACAGTGGCTCTTAGTCCTAGGGAGCAGAGATGGCAATCTGTAAGGTCAGGCCGTGTGACTACAGTTGTACCCGGATGATGAGGACATCAAAGAATGTGCATGTTACGGGCGTGCCTATCAGCGTAGGCCGCACACCAGTTTGATGAGTCTAGAGATATGGTTCAGAAACTCATCTTGTATTTTTATTTCAGCTGTATTTCTCACTGTGTTTGCTTTGTACTTCTGCTATATTTGTTTTGTATTTTATTAGTTAGTGGAGACAAGTCATGAGTAGTTGTGTGTTGAATAAAGTAAAAAAAATGTACTTTGTGTTGAATAAAGTAAAAAAATTGAAAAGACAACTCCCTGTCAGATCCCTCTTCTCTATGTAATCTTCTCTATCTCCTCTCTTCCCCAACCCCTCTCATATTCAACTCCAAACACATCCTATGCTGCAACTCTCTCTCAGTCGAATGAAATCAGTTGAAGCCATCAGACATGTGATGCCAAAGTGGCTAATTAGAACTACCACACCAACGTTCAGTCTGATCCACCCAAGCACTTGAGCTGCCACCACCTCCAGCTCAGCACCAACACATCCACCATCAATGAAAACAAGCAGTACCTCCTCAGGTTCACATTTATCTTCAAGTTCAATTTTAAGAAATGGATAACTTGTCAAAATATCAAAGATTTGATTTTGGTCAAACTCAGGTTGATATGATGAAATTGAATCTTGATTTCAAAAATGGCATGATTCTTGGGGCATATCAATAGAGTTGAAGATATCAGAATTGGCTAATGATTAATAAGAGAGAGTTTCCTCATTCTTATAGGAGTTGGCCAATTGACTCTGTTTTGATTCTAACCTATTGATAGACTACAAAGCAAAATTTTCATGCTTTTGCATCATGTCCTGTCAGCATTCTATACTCTTTTACAAGTGGGATATTTCTTCTTGGGGAGTGGGTCTAAAAAGAGAGAGTATGAATCCTGAAAATTTGGTGGACATTGAGGGTCGAACATGTTTTGAATTTGTCGCTCGGACTCTTGCAGGAATTCCATAGTTTTTTTCAACAATGATTTTTCTTTTAGTGGTTCTAGAAAAGAACTATATGAATTTTAGAAATTCTGTGGATATGATGAGGCCGTCATGTTTTCAAATTATTTTTGGGCCTCTAACATGGCTTTCAAACTCCTTCACAACTCTGATTTTTTATCAATTGGTGGTTCAAGAAAAGGAGTATGTGAAGCAGAATGTGAGAAAGAAGATGGTGAAAAAGGTGATTGACAATATAACTCGGGGAAAGTGAATCCCCATGGACTCTGTGAAGAGTGAAAATTATTTTGAAAATTATGGTCATAAGATTAGGGGTATGGGTCATATTGAGTCGGATAAACCCAATCCGGCCATATGGCTGGTTCATGTTGTACATAACGGGTTAGAGTTATCCGAGTCAAATGAGGTCGGGGTGAAAAATGGATTCATTTGATTGGAAAAATTTTGGTTGTATTCCATTTTATCACAACAATACAAAAAAGAAAAGAAAAAACAAACAAAGAAAACTTCAAAATAAGCCTATACTAAGATTGAACTAGACTTAGACGATTCTTAACTGGTTAGACTATCCACGGGGAGTATATTGCAGCAATCTGACCTCACAAGTTAATCGGTCAGGTAGGGGCAAGACCAGTGGGAGGTATCCGTGCCTGAGCAACGGGCCTAATTATGTCAAACCACTGTTCTTCGAGGTTTCACTTCACAATCCCCAACCTTTAACACCGATTTGACAAGAGTCAAACTCTAACAGCTCCTCCCTTAAGTCAATATCCTAAATGAGTTCGAGATGTCCCTAGGGGCCAACGACTAGCATATTTAAGTTTGAATTGTGTGAGTGGGGAGGTGTTTTTGTAAATCACCTAGAGGGGGGGTGAATAGGTGATGGCTAATCTAATGGTCACTAAATGCGGAATTAAAAACTTATATGATGCAAATTAAACTTATTAAACTAAACACCACGTATAACACAAGAGTGTAGCCGAATTCCCCGTGAAGGGCTCTGGACTAACTCCTCAAGATTCCTCTAAATAAGAGTTGAGGTGCCGCGTTGGCTCTCTTGGTTGAATACAAGTGTTAGCAAACAATCCCCAAGCATATATCAATTAAGCACACAATGTATATCAAGCATATAAGAATAAAGACAACAATAGCATACAAGATATAAACAAGTAAGAGAGATAGAGAGAGCAATCGCAAACACGGGATATTTTTTTCGAGATTCGAGCACACTTGCTCTACATCCCCGCCTTCAACACTATGAAGGATTTCCACTAAAATCGATCCCACCGGATCACTCGGTACCGCAACACCTACAAGGAGTTTCCACTAGAACTCTTGGACTCTCTAGTCCCGTACACACCGCAAGCCCACAAGCTCGCCGAGGCCGCACCTCAAACACCGAGTTCACACACGAACCCGAAAACACCGCGAACCCGCAAGTCCGCCTCCTCAAAGTACAAAGATGAACTTTGGTGATCACAACTCTTTGATCACCTAAAATCCTCTCACAACAAATCCCTATAAGTAGATATAGCAATGGATAGCTCAAGTGTTGTGTGAGAAAACAAGGATTGAAATGGTGGAGGAAAACTCAAGAAAATCACTTTTAAAACACTCTTGATAAACTCCCCTTTTGATTGGAAATATCTGGCTCTAAAACTTGTGGATATAACCACTGAAATGAGTGGGAAAAACTAGCTCAAAACTCTTCTTAAAATCTTATCTAAAACAGCCCCCAAAAGCCCCAATTTATAGGCCTCCAAAAACTAGCCGTTATGGAGCCAGACTGAGCTGCCGGTCGACCGCCCGGTCGACCGCCAACGGTCGGAAATCCGACCGTTGGGGCTGCGGTCGACCGGTCGGTCGACCGAGCCTCTGGAACAGAGAGCAGGGCTCTCTGCCGGTCGACCGGCCCGGTCGACCGGGGCATTTCCAGAGAGCAAAGCTCTCTGGACGGTCGACCGGGTCGGTCGACCGGCCCTCTAGCACAGGCTGGCGTGCACGTCTGTGCACGTCGGTCGACCGTCCCGGTCGACCGACTTCAAAGCGCGGTCGACCGGCAGAAGCCAGTCCTGACAATTTTGGGGATTAAAATGTTGGTCATTTTAACTTAAATAAAATCCCATAAATTCACAAAAAATCTACAAAAATAGTTTCAATGTTATACTATGATAAACAAACATGCTTGCACAAAATCAAGGCATGTTATAAACAAATTGGACTATTTTTGTAACTTGGAAAATTTGGCTCAAAATAAAAACTGTATTTTTTCAAATTGGTTTTTCTAAAATTTCACCAAATACAAAAACAAGATATTTAAACTCTTTTAAAGCATAGTGTGTATGAATATGATCCGCTACACAAACATGGTGAAATATCTATGTTTTTGTCATTAAGCACTAAATATGATTTTGGTTAAAGACATGTATACTTTGAATACCAAAAACCAAACTGGTATTTTCCAAAATGAAAAACTCTTTTATAAAAACAACTAATTCAAGAGTGTGTGTGTATAGTAAACTTGAGCAATCCACCAACTATTCTATCCTTTACATTTTATCTAAAAACAAAATCTTATAAAACAAACCTAGACACAAGCCTTGATCTTGAAGTCTTCACTTGAAGTCTTCTCATCTTCTTGACTTGGTCCAAACACGATCCAAAGAGCTAGACTCCTCTTGAGTACTTGATGTGGTCTTGATGCACAAGCTCTTGAATCAAACCGTGCTAGCTCCAAAACTTGACTTTAAATCCTTTGTTGAAGCTACACACCTACTAAGATCTTGATCAAAAATCTGTCACTAATTAAACACAAGATCATTAGTACCATAACTACATGAGTTGATCATTATCAAAACTAGAGTGATAGACCTTTGGGCCAACAATCTCCCCATTTTTGATGATGACAAAACTCATGGAGTTATATATGCATGGATTAAAGTAAAGCTTCAAGGAAGCTCCCCCTTAACTCATGCATAACAAATAAATAAATAATTATGCAATGAATGCTCAAAAAACATGTATGCAAATATGAGGAGATAAACATGCAATTCAAGCATAAAACACAAATTCTTTTTCTCCTATTTGCAAAACAAAACATATATGCATAAACATAAATACTTCTCCCCCTTTATGAATAAAGTAAGGAAAACATGCATATATACCAAAATACTTCTCCCCCTTTTTGGCAATTATCAACAAAGGGGTTAAAGTAAAAACAAAACAAATAAATTTTTCTCCCCCTTTTTGTCCGAAATAAGGAACCAATGAAGGGGTGACATCAAATCAATCAATAAAAGATATATGCTATATACAGTCATGAAGAGGAAGATGTGAAGCTTCCCTACATATATACATTACATGAAAGAAGGATGACAAGCCCTAATTCACATAACGTAAAATATGCAATGCATAAGAGGAGATGTGAACCTCCCCCTACACACGTGTACCGCATAAAGAAGAGTTGTCAAGCTCCTCAATACTAGATACACTCATCATGAATCTATATGTAGAAGAGATGTTAAGCTCTCCTTCCATATAGGCAATACAAATCAAAAATGTTTTGAATTTTTCTTATTTCTTTAGTAAAACAAAATATTGAGATATCTTTATAAACTCATTTTTAAGATATCAATTGGAAATAAACATAAATTTTGAATTTTCTTAAATAGGTAAAACATCTTGATACCAATTGAAATTTATAATAAATTTGAAACATATTGATACCAATTTAAACATAATGCATAAGCTTTAAAATGTCAATTGAGATACCAATTGAAAATAAAGTTTTAAATCAAGCTTAGCATAAACTATGTGCTTTTAAATATGTAAACCAATTGTAAAGCAAGCACACATAAATCATATATATGTATGACAAGAGAATACCAATAGAAATTGATATTATTTGAAATGAAGCATACATATATAGGAAACAAAATATGAGTATATACAAAATGAAAATACCAATTGAGATCAAGTATATAACTCATAATTACCAAATGAAGAATAATAACTAGTTAAATTAATTTTTGAAAAACTAGTTAAAGATCCTTCAAAACATGAAATCAAATCATAAGTATATTATGAACATACTAAATACATAAAATTCGACACTCAAAGTCCATGAAGCTCAAAAATAATCATGAAACAACTTCATGAATAAACAAATAAAAAGTGAGTGCATAAGAATCATGTAATTAGCATTTTTCATGAAGATAATCAATGAAGCTCAAAACAAAAGTCATTTTATAAAAAATGAAAAATCATTTTTCATAACTTCTAGGTATATGTATGATTTATCCAAAACTAATAATATGCATACATATCCCAAACATAAAAAGAGTCTATGATATAATTTGCATGAAGGCAAGAGACTCAAAAAGGGGCATACATGTATATTTATTAGATTTGAATACACAATACATATACATGAAGTAAACATGAAAATAGGCAAAACAAGTGTAAATGAGAGAATCATCAAAACTAGGCTATACATGTGCATATAGTGAGTACAAATGAACAATGAAGTGCAAACATATATGAATCAATTTGTTGCTCACTACTTGTACAAGTATACATCCAAGTTTTGATAAAAACTATATTAAACAAGTATTTACCACATGAAGCCTAAAACAAATAAAACATGAACATGCTAAAAAATATTATATATGAACAAGCATGTAAATAATTAGGAGTTTAGAGATAGTTACCAAACCATAAGAACTATACTCTAAGTCTCCAAAACATGGTGGTTGTCCCACCAAACCTCCTTGATAGCGATGCATCAACTATATGTCCATCAAGTCCATGTGCATCCACCATCAAGGCACCAAATCTCTCACGTCGTGTGAGAACCCTCACCTACATCAAATACACAAGGTGGGGACTTTGGTACCCATTTTCTTTTGGGTCCTTGGGGGTTAGCTTTGTAAGGAACCCAAACATTTTTCTTAGCAAAATTAATATGATGCATCTTATCAAAACAAAATTTTTTTAAATGGCCTTTGCGGCCACAATGTGTACATTTGTACACCTTAGGATGCATATGAGTGTGAGTGTGATTGTGGCGTGCAAAATGTGCATATGCATGATGTGGATGATATGCATGAACATGTGGAGCTTGTTTCTTTGAAAACAAAGACTTCAATCTAGAGTGGTTAAATGCACATGTACTCAAAGTTGAGCTTAAACAATTTATTTTATTTTTCAAAACATTTATCTCATTTTGATTAATAGTAGCATGTAAGGCATGATGAGATATATAATCATTTTTCTTTTTCTTTTTAGAAACATTTTCTTTTCTTTTTCAATTATTTTTCTTTTCAAAGAAGTGTTTTCTTGCAAAGCAACTTCTTTTTGTTTTTCCACCAAAACAATTTTATTTTTCAAAGTAGTGTTTCCTTCACAAAGATCATTTAATTTAGACATCAAGGAAACATTCTCATTTTTCAAAATTTCATTTTATTTTTCAATGCATGCAACCTTATTTCTAAATGAATCATTTTCTTTTAGCATGCAATCAAAATTCTTTTTCAAATTTTTATTATCTTTCTTAAGCATGTCATATTTTTCAAGTAATTGTTGACAAAAATATGTAAGCTCATCATATGACATGTCATCTTCTTCTACCTCGGATTCGGTAGTTACCTCAAGGGGGTTATCCCCTTGGACCATGTAGCACACGTTGGAGGTGTCGCTTCCAACATCCGAGTCATTCCCCGCATAGTATTGTTCCTTTTCGCCAAGGGAGAGAATAGTGTTCCATACTATAAAAGCCGAATCAATGTTAGAAACCCTAGATAAATATTCATCATTTAGGGTACTTTTCAAAACATGAATGGCTTTTGAGTTAGCCTCAATATACTTGCTATTATTAACATATGAATCATTAGTGGTAGCAAGATAAACATGAATCCCTAAGGCTTTGAGGAATAAGGACATCTTAACCTTCCAAGTTTGGATGTTAAGGATGTCAAAGGTGGGAGGTGACATGAAGTCCATGGTGTGTGTACAAATATTGTGATTAGCTATAAAATGAGGATCTTTAACTCTAGGTTGTAAGACCCAAATCAAGAGCACTTGGCTCTGATACCAATTGTAAATCACCTAGAGGGAGGGTGAATAGGTGATGGCTAATCTAATGGTCACTAAATGCGGAATTAAAAACTTATATGATGCAAATTAAACTTATTAAACTAAACACCACGTATAACACAAGAGTGTAGCCGAATTTCCCGTGAAGGACTCTGGACTAACTCCTCAAGATTCCTCTTAATAAGAGTTGAGGTGCCGCGTTGGCTCTCTTGGTTGAATACAAGTGTTAGCAAACAATCCCCAAGCATATATCAATTAAGCACACAATGTATATCAAGCATATAAGAATAAAGACAACAATAGCATGCAAGATATAAACAAGTAAGAGAGATAGAGAGAGAGCAATCGCAAACACGGGATATTTGTTTCGAGGTTCGAGCACACTTGCTCTACATCCCCGCCTTCAACACTATGAAGGATTTCCACTAAAATCGATCCCACCGGATCACTCGGTGCCGCAACACCTACAAGGAGTTCCCACTAGAACTCTTAGACTCTCTAGTCCCGTACATACGGCAAGCCCACAAGCTCGCCGAGGCCGCACCTCAAACACCGAGTTCACACACGAACCCGAAAACACCGCGAACCCGCAAGTCCGCCTCCTCAAAGTACAAAGATGAACTTTGGTGATCACAACTCTTTGATCACCTAAAATCCTCTCACAACAAATCCCTATAGGTAGATATAGCAATGGATAGCTCAAGTGTTGTGTGAGAAAACAAGGATTGAAATGGTGGAGGAAAACTCAAGAAAATCACTTTTAAAACACTCTTGATAAACTCCCCTTTTGATTGGAAATATTTGGCTCTAAAACTTGTGGATATAACCACTGAAATGAGTGGGAAAAACTAGCCCAAAACTCTTCTTAAAATCTTATCTAAAACAGCCCCCAAAAGCCCCAATTTATAGGCCTCCAAAAACTAGCCGTTATGGAGCCAGACTGAGCTGCCGGTCGACCGCCCGGTCGACCGCCAACGGTCGGAAATCCGACCGTTGGGGCTGCGATCGACCGGTCGGTCGACCGAGCCTCTGGAACAGAGAGCAGGGCTCCCGGCCCTCCAGCACACGCTGGCGTGCACGTCTATGCACGTCGGTCGACCGTCCCGGTCGACCGACTTCAAAGCGCGGTCGACCGTCCGGTCGACCGGCAGAAGCCAGTCCTGACAATTTTGGGGATTAAAATGTTGGTCATTTTAACTTAAATAAAATCCCATAAATTCACAAAAAATCTACAAAAATAGTTTCAATGTTATACTATGATAAACAAACATGCTTGCACAAAATCAAGGCATGTTATAAACAAATTGGACTATTTTTTTAACTTGGAAAATTTGGCTCAAAATAAAAACTGTATTTTTCCAAATTGGTTTTTCCAAAACTTGTTTTTCCAAAACTTCACCAAATACAAAAACAAGATATTTAAACTCTTTTAAAGCATAGTGTGTATGAATATGATCCGCTACACAAACATGGTGAAATATCTATGTTTTTGTCATTAAGCACTAAATATGATTTTGGTTAAAGACATGTATACTTTGAATACCAAAAACCAAACTGGTATTTTCCAAAATGAAAAACTCTTTTATAAAAACAACTAATTCAAGAGTGTGTGTGTGTATAGTAAACTTGAGCAATCCACCAACTATTCTATCCTTTACATTTTATCTAAAAACAAAATCTTATAAAACAAACCTAGACACAAGCCTTGATCTTGAAGTCTTCACTTGAAGTCTTCTCATCTTCTTGACTTGGTCCAAACACGATCCAAAGAGCTAGACTCCTCTTGAGTACTTGATGTGGTCTTGATGCACAAGCTCTTGAATCAAACCGTGCTAGCTCCAAAACTTGACTTTAAATCCTTTGTTGAAGCTACACACCTACTAAGATCTTGATCAAAAATCTGTCACTAATTAAACACAAGATCATTAGTACCATAACTACATGAGTTGATCATCATCAAAACTAGAGTGATAAGCCTTTGGGCCAACAATTTTTTGGGTTAAGAGAGGGTAATGAGTGGGGAGGTGGTTTTTAGAGTTTGGGGGATGGAGAGGGAGAGAAAGAGAGCGGGTGAAAGAGGGAAGGGGAAAAGAGAGAGGGAGAGAGAGACGGGAGAGAGAAACAGAAAGGGATAGGGAGAGGAAGAGGGGGAGAGAGATAGACCTGAGAGTTGTCGTCGGCCGGAGCGGAGGCATCGTCAGGCCGGAGCGGAGCTGGAAGTGGAGTGGCGTCAAGCGGAGGGCAGATCTAAGGTATGTTTATTTTTTCTTTTCCTTTGTTTCTTTTAAACGCAAGATCACGGACGCACAAAGGTGGCAGCGACTCGGCCGAGTCTGGTCGAATCGGCCAGACTCGGCCGAGTCGACTCCGAATAGATAAAGGATAAGAAGAAGAAGACTTATTTGTGTAAAGACAAGATACCATTAGCTATGGTTCTTGGTTGTATTTATATACACATATTGGTCACATGTTTACATTGATTTAGGAGGTACAATAGGAAAACATTGACTGAGAGAAATAATAGGAAAATATTGACTGAGAGAAAGAATGAGAAATACATGGTGCATGAATCCCATGAGTTCTATAAATTCCTATAATCATGGAGAGATTTTAGGATCTGATTGATTTCATGAGGGGTGTCTTTCACATGGATCACGTGTTGTCATTGATATCTCTAACACCCTCCCGCAAGCGAAGCGGGTTCGAAAGAACCGAGAGCTTGTTCTTCAGCATAGAAAATCTTAAAGAGCTCAAAGGCTTAGTAAGGATGTCTGCTAGTTGGTCTTTAGTGCTGACAAACCGAACATCCAGGACTCCATTGGCGACATAGTCCCTCACAAAATGAATGTCGATCTCAACATGTTTGGAGCGGGAGTGACGAATAGGATTGATCGAGAGATATGTTGCACCGAGGTTGTCACAGAGAACTATTGGGGAGATTGCGGAACTCCAAGCTCACGACGTAATGACTGCAACCAAACGACCTCTGCTGCAGCATTGGCAACGCCCCTATACTCTGCCTCAGTGCTAGATCGTGTCACAGTACACTGCTTCTTCGAGCTCCAAGAAATGAGATTTGTACCAAGAAAGACACAATAGCCACTGGTAGATTTTGTTGGAACATATTTCGATGAAGACTTTGTGAAGCATTTCATTTGGAGCTCTAACACATGAAGAATCAAGAGTTCTACATGATCAAGATGTGCCAAAGAGAGTTGATATGATGTGGATTGTAATTATGAAGTAGCATGTAAAAAGCCTTGATATACACACACATATCAGAGTCAATTAGTCGACTTATACATATTGCAAGTCGACTAACCCTTGGAGTAGTCGACTTGACCCAAACCATTAGTCGACTAAGTCCTGTGTCAAATTCAGACCCAACTCTCTGTTTCTGCATTAGTCGACTGACAGACAAATATAGTCGACTAATAGCAAAACATAGTCGACTAATCCCTTGACCCTAGTCGACTAATCCCTGGTCCAGTCGACTATAAAGAAGTTGCAGTCGACTTGAACCAGTTAAACAGAAAACTGTCTATCCAATGTCTACTGACCAAGTCGACTAATACCCAAATATAGTCGACTAATAGAAGGAAAAATGCCTAGTATAGTCGACTAACTCCATAGGCAAGTCGACTATAGGCAGTTTCTGACTGTTGGACAGTTTTCGTTATCTGGTCTTTTGTGCAACGAATTCCAACGTTCTAATCTTTTGAATTGCACCTATAACTACCCTAACTAACCCTAGTCTTCATCTATATAAAGGGTGGTTACTCCAAAGGCCAAATACCAAGAAAAATCTTCAGTTTTCCAAAGCCAAAATTCTGTCAATCTGAAAACTGATTTTCCAACTTCAGTTCTTCACCAAAAGTCAATCTCCATTGTGAAGTTCTCTGAAGTTTTTGTCTCCTATACTAGACCTTGTCCACATACACATTCAGTACCAAGGCTTATAGGAAAAGTGTTGTAATACTCAAAGCAATCATTGTACATGGGTGGCTTCTTGGTGTAGAGGCAGTTGTACAAGGTGATCATTGTACACGGGTGGCTTCTTGGTGTAGAGGCAGTTGTACAAGGTGAAGTTTCTTCTCTTGGTGGAAGAGAAGGTGTTCTCTTGATGGAAGAGAAGGTGTACACATTTGGCAAAGGGGATTTGTCAAGTGGTGTGCATGGTTGTGATTTTGGGTGTACAAAATCAAGGATAAAGGAAAATCTCAAGCGGGTGGCTTGGGGACTGGATGTAGGTCACAAGGACCGAATCAGGATAAATCTCTCTTGTTTGCGTTTGTCAATTTTTTTAGATTTACTTTCCTTTTTGCAAGTTTATTTATTTGCTTAACGTTAATCCTTCTTGTTTTAGTTTTGTGTTGACTTGGGTATTTTTAGATCCATAATTGCCAACAGAGATAGTTCCGCATTTGACATTATCTCGGGACCAACACTTGGTATCAGAGCGGGTACAAGTCAACAACAAAGATGGCAATGGAGTTCTCATCATCCCAATTCAAAGAAGGACATTCTACACAACGTCCACCGCTGTTTGACGGATCCAACTACAACTATTGGAAGTGTAGAATGAAGATCTACTTGCAATCGCTCAACTACGACCTTTGGAACATCGTAGAAGCATCGTACACCAAGCCAACAACCAACTACAACGCTTGGACTGATGATCAAAAGAAGAACGCGAACCTTGACGCCAAAGCGATGAATGCCTTGTTCTGTGCCCTAACCAAAGAAGAGTTCAACCGTGTTTCAACAGCAACTTCTGCACATCAAATATGGCATACTCTTCAGGTAACACACGAAGGCACAAGTAAAGTTAAAGAGTCTAAAATATCTGTTCTTGTCCACAGGTTTGAGTTATTCAAAATGGAGGAGAATGAAACCATATCCGAAATGGTAACAAGATTCACCGACATTACCAATACATTAGCATCCCTTGGAAAGGACTACACCCAAGTTGAAAGAGTTCGCAAGATCCTTCGTGCACTCACACCAGAATGGGAGAAGAAGACAACCGCTATTGAAGAAGCGAATGATCTCTCAACTATGACATTAGAAAACCTAATCGGTAATCTAATGGCATATGAAGTGCAGTTAGAAGAAAGGAAGAAGGACGAACGACAACACCGTTCAAAGAAGAAAGAACTCGCCTTCCATGCATCCTCCGACACGGACGATTCCAATGACGATGAAGAGGAGATGGCAATGCTTTCAAAGAAATTCAGGCGATTCCTAAAGCAAGGTAAATTCAAATGCTTTAACTGTGACAAACCAGGTCATATGAAGATGGATTGCCCTTTGCTCAAAAAGAAGGATAAGTACAAGAGCAAAAAATTCAGAAAGAAGAGAAACTATGAAGCATCATCAGAATACAGTGATTCCTCTTCCTCTGATGAAGAAGAAACCATTGAGCGTGTCAATCTATGTTACATGGCACTGGAAGATGATGAGGTATCGTTTACTGAACTTTCTGATGCATTTCATGAATTATTTATTGATCTGAAAAATGAAAAATTGAAAAATAAAGTTTTATCAAAAGAAAATGAAAACTTTTAAAGGAAAATTCATGTTATGATTTACAAGTATCTTCTATAAATTCTCAACAAGATGAGTTTGAAAAAGTCATATCATCTTTGAAAAATGAAAATGAGAAGTTTATAAAAGAGAACATTTTTCTGAAAAAGGAAACTGAATTTTTGAATAAAAGGATTTCTATTTTAGATAAAAATATTTCAGTTTTCAAAAAGAAATATGAAGATCTTTTGCAAAATGTGACTAAGTTCAATAAAGGAAAAGAAAAATTGAATGATTTATTATCTTTTCAGAAGTTGTCACATGATAATCATTATGGTATTGGATATAATGAAAAGTCTTCATATGTTAGTAATCCATATGTGAAAAGAAAGTCTAATCATGTTTCAAAAAGAATTAAGACAAAGTTTATATGGATTCCTAATAATTTAAGTTTTCATGATAAAAATACATATATTGCTTCATACATTCATGATATATGTGATTCTTGCAACTATGTGTATACTAACAGGTAGAAACCAAATTCTAAATGGATTTGGACTCCTAAAGGTTGATATGTTCTTTTATATTTGGTACCATCTAACGTTTATCTTGCAGGTACCATGTAAAAATTGATAAGAACATATATATATATATATATATATATATATATATATTTACTAATATATTTGTTGCAGGGGGAGAACAAAGTCTTTTCATATCTGTTATAACCCAATTTCTGCAGGGGGAGGAAAATATAACATATTTTCTGCAGGGGGAGCACTTGTGCACACAAAGCGTCATCATCTAAAAGGGGGAGAATGTTGGAACATATTTCGATGAAGACTTTGTGAAGCATTTCATTTGGAGCTCTAACACATGAAGAATCAAGAGTTCTACATGATCAAGATGTGCCAAAGAGAGTTGATATGATGTGGATTGTAATTATGAAGTAGCATGTAAAAAGCCTTGATATACACACACATATCAGAGTCAATTAGTCGACTTATACATATTGCAAGTCGACTAACCCTTGGAGTAGTCGACTTGACCCAAACCATTAGTCGACTAAGTCCTGTGTCAAATTCAGACCCAACTCTCTGTTTCTGCATTAGTCGACTGACAGACAAATATAGTCGACTAATAGCAAAACATAGTCGACTAATCCCTTGACCCTAGTCGACTAATCCCTGGTCCAGTCGACTATAAAGAAGTTGCAGTCGACTTGAACCAGTTAAACAGAAAACTGTCTATCCAACGTCTACTGACCAAGTCGACTAATACCCAAATATAGTCGACTAATAGAAGGAAAAATGCCTAGTATAGTCGACTAACTCCATAGGCAAGTCGACTATAGGCAGTTTCTGACTGTTGGACAGTTTTCGTTATCTGGTCTTTTGTGCAACGAATTCCAACGTTCTAATCTTTTGAATTGCACCTTTGACTACCCTAACTAACCCTAGTCTTCATCTATATAAAGGGTGGTTACTCCAAAGGCCAAATACCAAGAAAAATCTTCAGTTTTCCAAAGCCAAAATTCTGTCAATCTGAAAACTGATTTTTCAACTTCAGTTCTTCACCAAAAGTCAATCTCCATTGTGAAGTTCTCTGAAGTTTTTGTCTCCTATACTAGACCTTGTCCACATACACATTCAGTACCAAGGCTTATAGGAAAAGTGTTGTAATACTCAAAGCAATCATTGTACACGGGTGGCTTCTTGGTGTAGAGGCAGTTGTACAAGGTGATCATTGTACACGGGTGGCTTCTTGGTGTAGAGGCAGTTGTACAAGGTGAAGTTTCTTCTCTTGGTAGAAGAGAAGGTGTTCTCTTGGTGGAAGAGAAGGTGTACACATTTGGCAAAGGGGATTTGTCAAGTGGTGTGCATGGTTGTGATTTTGGGTGTACAAAATCAAGGATAAAGGAAAATCTCAAGCGGGTGGCTTGGGGACTGGATGTAGGTCACAAGGACCGAACCAGGATAAATCTCTCTTGTTTGCGTTTGTCAATTTTCTGAGATTTACTTTCCTTTTTGCAAGTTTATTTATTTGTTTAACGTTAATCCTTCTTGTTTTAGTTTGTGTTGACTTGGGTATTTTTAGATCCATAATTGCCAACAGAGATAGTTCCGCATTTGACATTATCTCGGGACCAACAGATTTTCGATCATCGATCGACCCTGCCCAATCTGCATCGGTGTAAGCAGTAAGCTGTGCAGAAGAATGACGAGAGAAAAAAAGGCCATGTTGGATGGTAGATTTGAGGTAACGGAGGATCCGTTTTACAGCGCTCCAGTGCTCATCGGTTGGAGCTTGCATGAACTGAGCGACCTTGTTCACCGAGAAGGCAATATCGGGTCTGGTAAAGCTTAAGTATTGTAGAGCCCCAACAGTACTTCGATAGACAAAGGGGTCAGAGAGAGACTTGCCAACAATCTTGGATAGCTTACAGGAAGTGGCCATAGGCGAGCTAACAGGCTTGACACCATCCATCTTGAGTCGGAGAAGTAAGTCACGGATGTACTTCTGTTGAGAGATAAATAGACCTGAGGGTGTACGATGACACTCCACGCCCAAGAAATAGTGCAGTGGACCGAGGTCTTTTAATGAGAACTCCCGGCCTAGTTCTTGAATAAGACGAGTGACAGCCCGTGAGTCATTACCTGTGATGATGATGTCGTCCACATAGATAAGAACCAGAAGAAGATCTGTCCCGACCCGACAGAGGAAGAGAGACGTGTCAGACTTGGAGCCTACAAAGCCCAATGCGACTAGATAACTGCTGAGGCGAGAAAACCAGGCCCGTGGAGCCTGTTTGAGGCCATAGATACTGCGGTGAAGCTTGCATACATGATTGGGATGAGCGGGATTGATGAACCCCGAAGGTTGTTCCATGTAGACCGTCTCAGTAAGAAAACCCTACAAAAATGCATTATTCACATCCAACTGTCGAATAGACCATCCCTTGGAGACGGCCAGACTGCACACGGTACGAACAGTGGTCGGTTTGATGACCGGACTGAATGTCTCACCATAGTCTAATCCTGGTTGTTGATGAAAACCCTTGGCCACCAGGCGGGCCTTATACCTGTCAACAGAACCATCAGATTTATGTTTTAACTTGAAAACCCATTTACAACCAACCAGATTCATGGTAGGGTGGTATGGCACAAGGGACCAGGTTTTATTCTTAAGCAAGGCATTCATCTCAGTGTCCATTGCCTGGCGCCACTTGGGATCTTTAGAAGCTTGCGTGAAACATGTGGGTTCGACAGGAGTGGTGGCCAAATCAGCCATGAGACAGGTAGGCATGGGATACCGGGTGGCTAGCCAGACTTTTGGTGTTCTGGTGTTATCCTGTGTTCTGGTGACCATATGGTGGGTCCTGATAGGAGGGGGACTGGGAGAGCCTGAAGATGAGGACGAGGAGAAGGACTCATCGGCAGGTGCTGGTGGAGGTGGTGGAGAAAGAGTATGTGATGGAGGTGATAGTGGAGGAGGAGAAGAGTCAATGGTGGGGCCCGCATGAGAAGAGGGGACTGGAACAATGGAAGATAACAGAGGCATGGAGATGGGGATCGGTGGTGAAGGCGTGGGAGTAGGGGGAGAGAGGGAGGGCTGAGGAGAATGGAAAGGAAAGGAAGATTCGTCGAACACAACATCCCGAGAGATGTAAATACGACCAGAGGGGACATGCAAACATTGATAACCTTTATGCGAAGCCGAGTAACCTAAGAAGACACATTGAGTGGACCGAAAACTAAACTTAGGAGTTTGGTATGGATGCAGATGAGGGTAGCAAGCACAACCAAAAATTCGTAAGGAAAGATAGTCAGGTACTTTATGAAATAATTTCTGGTAGGGAGAGAGATTATGGAGAATGAGGGTGGGCATTCTATTTATGAGAAATGAGGCAGTTTGGAAAGCATAGGGCCAGTAATGAAATGGAACATTGGACCGAGCCAAAAGAGTAAGGCCGGTCTCGACAAGGTGGCGGTGCTTTCTTTCTGCGGTGCAGTTTTGGGCACTAGTGTGTGGACAGGATAAACGATGAGCGATACCCTGAGAAGACAAGTAAGGTTTAAATTTGATGAACTCGCCACCACCATCAGTTTGGAGTGCTTTAATGGAACGCCCAAAAAAATTTCTACATGAATTTTGAACTCAAGAAAAATGGAGAAAGCATCACTTTTATTTATCAAAGGATAAAGCCAAACATACTTACTGTAGTGATCTACAAAGCTAATATAATAGCGATGACCACTTACAGCGGACACAGGAGACGGACCTCATAGATCGGAGTGAATAAGCTCTAAAGGAGCAGTAGCAATCGTGGAAGATGACGAAAAAGGAAGACGGTGACTTTTTCCTTGCTGACAGGGGATGCAGAGAGGGGTACCAGCACGGTCAGGGAGGAAAGGAAGTTGATGCTGAGATAAAACACTGGAGACAACTCTGGTGGAGGGATGACCTAGGCGCTCATGCCAGACGGAGGAAGATGCACGCTCACCGAGAAGAGCCTGGGGAGAGGCGGTGAAGTTATGATTCCCCAGGGAGAAGACATACAGACCATCCTTAAGTTGTCCCCGCAGTAGAGTTTTCCGAGTAGAGAGATCCTTAATAAAACAAGAGTCAGGGTGAAATTCAAGAAGGACTTTATTATCAGCAGTAAATTGACTAACAGACAGAAGATTTTTGGTGATATCAGGAACATGTAAAAGGTTTTTCAAGACAAAGGAAGAAACAGGAGAACACAATAAAGAAGCACCAGTAGCTCGGATAGGCAAACCTGTCCCGTTACCCATGCGAACTCTGTCGGGTCCTTGATATTCAGAGTGAGCCGCCAGATTCGCAATGTCAGCTGTTGGGTGATGAGTGGCTCCGGAGTCAACATACCAGTTGGAATCGACTGGACTATTCCCATAAGAGTGGAGAAGAGCAGTTGGGCTAGCCGAATCATCATAACGATTGTAGCATTTGTTAGCATAATGGCCAAAACGATTGCAGATCTGGCATTGAGGTCGACCACCGGTGGACTGATGTGACGGTAAGAAGGAACGTCCATGACCACGACCGCGCTCCCTGCCTCGGCCACGTCCACGACCACGGAAAAAAGATGGAGCTGAATGGTAGCTTGGAGTGCGGGAAACAGTATGAACCGCAGGAGAAGGGGAGATGAGGGTTGTGGAGTCTGGTGAAGTGATAGCACGCCCACGATAAATCTCCTGGCTAAGCATGAGGCCGATGAGTTCTTCTGACAGTACAGGGTCGACTCGTGTGTTGACGGAGGTGACGAACGAGTCATATTCGGGAGACAGACCACTGAGTAAGGTAGAGACGAAGTCGGAGTCGGCAACTGGATTAGCCACTGCCGCCAGGTTGTCCACGATGGACTTGACAGACTGGATGTACTCTGACATAGAAGAGGTGCCCATCTTGACGGTGTGCAGCTGATATTTGAGTTGCTGCACTCTAGCTCTGGAGGGTGACGCAAAGATTCGCTCCAGAGAGCACCACACATCACGAGATGTGGTGAGGCCGACGACATGAGCAAGAACAGCCTCAGTGAGCGAGGAGATAAGCCAACATAAGAGCATCTGATCAAGCTTGATCCAGCGAGTGTATTCTGGATTGATAGTGGGCTGAGCATCCTTCTCGGTAGAAGGAAGGAACCGGACCGGACATAGAGAGGTTCCGTCGACGAGGCCTTCGAGATCGTGGAGCTTGAGAAGAGGAAGGAACTGGGAACGCCACAGCAGATAGTTTCCCTTGTCGAGTTTGACATTTAGAAAGTGAGTGATGTTGGGATTGGGAGTAACCATGAATGCAAGTGTTTGGATGGAGGTGAGGGAAGATGAAGAGGAAATACTCGACATGGTACAGGAGTTGCTCTGATACCAAGATAAAGGATAAGAAGAAGAAGACTTATTTGTGTAAAGACAAGATACCATTAGCTATGGTTCTTGGTTGTATTTATATACACATATTGGTCACATGTTTACATTGATTTAGGAGGTACAATAGGAAAACATTGACTGAGAGAAATAATAGGAAAATATTGACTGAGAGAAAGAATGAGAAACACATGGTGCATGAATCCCATGAGTTCCATGTGTTCCTATAATCATGGAGAGATTTTAGGATCTGATTGATTTCATGAGGGGTGTCTTTCACATGGATCACGTGTTGTCATTGATATCTCTAACACGAACCTCGACCGAGTTACTAAGCGGGCTGCAAATTCTTCAACTCACGAATCGGAATCGGATCGGGGAAGGCCGAGTCGTATCCGACTCGGCCGAGACTTCGATCACAGCACAGTAAAAGTGACAAGCAAAGGGCTAGTTATGACACCTAGTAAAGACCTTGACAATCTTCATATCGATTGATTTCTCAAGTAAGTGTTTAGAAGGAAATAGACCAGATGTTATTGGGGAACCACTGTCTCTGCACGTGCTAAACTTTCCTCACAGTGCACTAAAGGGTGAGATCCCTCTCGACATTGGAAACTTGATGCACCTAGAGTATTTAAAATCTCTCTCGAAGCGTCTCGCAGGGGAGATTCCTCAAGCATTGTGTAATCTCACCTTTTTCTCATCCAAAAACTTTTAAAAAAACCATTTGACAGGAAGAATACCTGAAGGCAACTGGCTCTTTACATTCCTCTTTCCAAGGAAATAAAGCGTTCTACAGAATCCCGATGTTAACCAACACGAGTACAGAATCACTTCCTTCAAAGTCTGATATCTTACAGTCGGCCTATGTGATTGGGATTCTTGTGATTCGAAATGCATCTTAGAAAATTTTGGAGAAAGTAAATTGCTAATTAGCTATGAATACAAAATATTCATGAGAAGCAAACAAAGAGAGACCTAACCATTCATGGGCTGTTATTTCGAAGGCTGCATAGCTTCATTTGCATTCTTGTGGGATACAGCATTGCTGGATAGTTCTATATGTAAGAGCTACAGCCCATAGTATTCACTGTTTAGTGTTTTAAGTTTTCTTTTTCTCTCTCTTTTAATTATAACTGTATAGTTTTAGTCCCACGAAAACTGCATAAATAACCGAAAATGTTCTAGAGCCCAGACAAAATAGTAATCCAGAACGCATCAACTCTCATCAGACTTCAAACTGACCCAGATTCAACATTTAAAGATCACTTTTAACGCAAGTGAGCTTTAGAGACTCAAAAAGAAAAATGAAAACTGGGTATATTTTGCTTGAGACCTCTAATCTAAGAAAAAATTGTGACATTGAGTTCTGATTAAAGTTTTGATGGGTAAGTCAAAATGACAAGAATAAATTCTCATGGGATAGCAACTTTATGACAGGCGATTATATCATTCTACCATTAAGAAAATTATAAATCAAAATGCTTGCAACTACGAGTAAATGAAAAGAAATGCAGAGATACAAAAATCACCAAAAAAAGAGGTGCTTTTTCAATGATTACCTTTGATGACGATTGAGATCAGAATCTAATCAACAATGTTATTTGGCTCCCTTTCTTGTCTCCCGCATGGGCTCCCAACCTGACGTGGCTGCCACGTCAGGCCTCAAGACAAGCCAAATAAAGTGGCTCAGATCAGTCAGTTGGAAGGGTGAGACCCGAGACTACCCTTATTTTGGGCTCAGATCGAAAATCTCATTATTCTCTATCTCGCATGTGCCCTAGCTCTCTCCCCCCAAATTCGCCCCTCCCCAAATTCGCCCCATCTCATGCCCTCACCGGCGACCGACCCTTAACCTCCCTAATCTAAAACCCCCCAATCTCAGCCTCTCTCCCCCAATTGCTGTCGTCGACCCTCTATAGGTAACCGCATCACCCGATCTTTCGTCGATCTCGACATAGGTGCCGTTGCGCCACCCGATCTCTCTAAGCCTCTCTCCCTAACATCTCTTCATTGCCCTAAAAGATCGGAGCGCCACCACAAACTCCATCGCCATCCTCCATCAACAAACATTCTCCTCTCTGCTGGATCTCGACCAAGTCATATCTTAAAGCTCGTCATCGCAACCACAAATACTGAGGTATATCCTTTTAGCTTTTGATTTTTTTTTTGTTTTGGGATTTGGCAAAATGATATTATCATAAGTGGTTATAAACTAGCTAACCACTGTATAGGTATATAATCAAAAAAAAATTTGCAACTATTGACCTGGTTTGATTAGTGAGAGGATTCTATCACTTGACATTGTTTTATATCATTTATTACAAGACATTGTTTTAATATTCAAGATTAGGATTAGGATTTCATTTATGCAGTTTGTTAATGAGAGCAAAATATTTGGAGCAGCCACAAAATGAAAATTTCTAAATATGCAAAGGCTTATTAAACTCAGTAATGTGAACACCATGAATTACATTTTTGTGAAGATCATTTTATTATTTTAGGCTCTTTCATATATGAATAACAACCTATTACATACATCCGTATGAGTTGAATATGAATTATTGCATTTGTTGTAGTATCCTTTTTACAGTGTATGTTTTATTTGGTTTTAACTCTACAAAGATTAATACTCAGTTATGTTATTTGTAAAGACAGTATGGCAGATATTGAAGATTTGGAGAATTTAGAAGAAGTTGAAGATCTTACTAATTGTTCTATTGATGAGAATGATGAATTTGATCAGCAGATTAAACCCAAAGTTGGGATGAAATTTGATGGAATAGAAGAGTTGTATGAGTTTTACAAAAAATATGCAAAGACATGTGGATTTCCAATTAGAAAAAAAATCCGCAAAGAAGAATGTTGGGGGAATTGTTAGAAGTGTAACTATGGCATGTTCTCGAGGTGGCAAACATGGAAATACATCTCAAAATCCATTAAGACCTCAAGCGAGCTACAGAATTGGATGTATTGCTTACTTAACAGCACGGTTAAATCTATATGAAAAATGGCAAATATCTGTGGTTGTTCTTGATCATAATCATAAGATGAGCCCGACCAAAAGTTATTTCTTTCGTTGCAATCGAAGAATAAATGCACATGTAAGACATCAAATCAATCTTAATGACCAAGTAGGAATTCAGATGAACAAAAATTTTGGCTCACTAGTACATAAATATGACGGATATGAGAATATATCGTGTGATGAAAAGGATTGCAGAAATTGAGTTAAGGAATCAAGGCGTCTGCGACTAGGGGTGGCAGACGGGTTGCGACCCGCCAGACCCGACCCGACCCGACCCGCAGTTAGCGGGTCTGGGTTTGGGTTAATCGGGTTTGGGTCGTAATCGGGTCGACCCATTTGACCCGATTATTAAATGGGTCGGGTCGACCCGAACCCGCCAGACCCGCTTGACCCGCCAGACCCGATTATTCTCTCTCCTCCTCGGCCCCCTCCCCTTGATTTCCTCCTCTGCCGCCCCCGCCCCCTCCCCTTCACCTAAATCAAATTGTCAAAAAATATGCGTAAGATCAATTTTGAACCCGTGGCCTCTAGTGTGTAGAGTTTAGTGTGATGACTAACTATACCACCCAACAATTTGGTAATAAAGTGTAAAGAAATTATATTTAAAATTTAATAATCGGGTCAAATGGGTCGGGTCGGGTCGACCCGACTAAGAATGGGTCGGGTCTGAATTTTTTACCCGTATAATAATCGGGTCGGGTCGACCCGACCCGATTATTATATGGGTCGAGCAGTAATCGGGTCGGGTCGACTCGACCCGACCCAATTGCCACCCTATCTGCGACTTAGGCAAGGAGATACTTCAACGATTATGAGATATTTTTCGATGATGGTTGCAGAAAACTCAGGTTTCTTTTTTGACATTCAGTTGGATGATGAGGATCATTTGAAAAATATATTTTGGGCAGATGGTAGGAGTAGAGAAGCATATAAGGAGTTTGGTGAGGTTGTCACTTTTGATACTATCTACTTAACAAACAAATATGATATGTCGTTTGCTCCATTTGTTGGCGTTAATCATCATGGGCATTCAATATTACTTGGATGTGGGCTGATTTCAAAAGAAGACAAAGAGACTTTTGTTTGGCTATTCAGTAAGTGGCTTGAATGCATGGATGAATGTGCTCCGCATGGGATAATAACTGACCAAGATAGAGCTATGAAAAATGCAATTCAACTTGTATTCCCAAACACTAGGCACAGATGGTGTTTGTGGCATATAATGAAAAAGCTATCAGTGAAGTTCGGAAGGTACACTCAATATGAACACATCAGTTCTACCATGAAAAGAGCGGTGTATGATACACAGAGTACAGATGAGTTTGAAAATCATTGAAATGAAATGATTGACACATATGAATTGGAGGAATGTGAATGGCTGAGTGAATTATACAAGGAGAGAAAGCGATCGGTACCATGCTATGTCCAAAAAAGTTTTTGGGCGGGAATGTCAATTACTCAGCGAAGTGAAAGTATGAATGCATTTTTTGATGGATATGTCCACGCAAAAACAAGTTTAAAGCAGTTTGTTGAGCAGTATGAAAATGCATTAAGAAACAAGGTGGAAAAGGAGACATGAGCCGATGCTGACTCATTTTCAAAACAAATACCTACTGCAACTAATTATATGATGGAAAAACAGATTCAGAAAGTCTACACTTTATAGAAATTTAAGGAATTTCAAGCTGAATTAACTGGGAAGATATATTGTGAAATAGTAAACTATCGGGAGGAGGCAGGGGTGAATGAGTATAGCATTCGAGAGTCCTTTTCGTTGGAAGATGGCCGAATGATTCCAAAATTCTTTAATGTTTCCTTTCATGTAGAAAAATGTGAAGTTCAATGTACATGTCAGTCATTTGAGTTTAAAGGTATACTTTGCAGGCATGCCCTTACTATTTGTATCCGTCATGAAGTTGGCTTACTTCCAGACAAGTACATTCTACGAAGGTGGAGAAAGGATATGAGGCGAGCCCACTCGAAGATGAAAGTTAAATTTAATAGTTGGGAAAACACAACCGAGCAATTGCGCTATCGCGAGTTGTGCCTTGCCTTTAGTTAGGTTGCAGATTTGGCTGCCCCAGTCAATCATGAATATGATGATGTTAAAAATTGGATAGACAACAAGCTCAAAAAATTACAAATAAGTGAAACATGTCAGAAGTAAAAAGATATTCCAATGACACATGAGATTGTGAAAGAAGAAAGGAAAGACGAAGAGGATGGCTTGGAAAACGTATTGCATCTACTATCTAAGAGTCGTAAAGGGCGACCTAGGAAAAACAAAATTAAGCAAGTAGGCAGAGCAAAAAGAAATCTGATCATGATGGCAATGTCTCAAATCCTTACATGCTACAATCATGGGGAGTGTATCCGCTGACACAACAATTAACACAGTCTCAAGTGGGTGTTGGAACTTCCCCACAAGAAAGCATGATTTCAAATCCTTAGATACTACAGCCAAATATGGTACAACCATGGGGAGTGTATCGACCATTTTGATGTGTAATCAAATGGCTGGGAACTGGGAGTTTGTAATTCCTGAAAGTATAATGAATACTTTGAGTACTATTTTGATTTCTTTGTAATTCCTGTGATGGCTCTTCAAAATAACATGTTTCATGTTCAGGCCCGACCAATATGTGATTGTCTTTTCTAAAGACTGCGATCAAGGTCGCAGTCTTTTTCTAAGGATTGCGACCAAGACCGCAGTCTTTTTCTAAGGACTGTTACCAAGGTCGCAATATTTTCTTATGTTTCAATATTATAGAACTTTGATTCATTTGAGAGTCAAGAATTTGTTACCTCTCAAAAATCCCAACTGAAGCAATTCGGAGACTCAGCCGCCAGCTGAGAGAGACTCAGCTGGCGCAATGTGACTGAATTTTAACCACAATTTTAGGTGCTGATACCATGGTCGCTGTTTTTTATGAGGACTGTGATTAAGTCACAGTATTTTTATGAGAACTGCTGACATGGTCGCAGTCTTTTCTAAGGACTGCGACTAAGATCGCAGTCTTTTTCTGAAGACTGCGACCAAGGTTGCCGTCTTTTTTACACTGAAAATATATGATTTTAGCATCTCACATGCATAATTTAATGATTATTTTCTTATGTTTTAATATTATAGAACTTTGATTCATTTGAGAGTCGAGAATTTGTTACCTCTTAAAAATCTCAATTGGAGCAATTCGAAGACTCAGCCGCTAGCTGAGAGAGACTCTCTCAGCTGGCGCAACGTGTCTAAATTTTAACCACAATTTTAGGTGCTGGTACCATGGTCGTAGTTTTTTATGAGGACTGTGATTAAGTCGCAGTGTTTTTATGAGAACTGCTGTCATGGTCGCAGTCTTTTCTAAGGACTGTGACTTTTTATGAGAACTGCTGTCATGGTCGCAGTCTTTTCTAAGGACTGCGACCACAGTCGCAGTCTTTTTCTGAGGACTGCTAACATGGTCGTAGTCTTTTTTACACTGAAAATATATAATTTTAGCATCTCACATGCATAGTTTAATGATTATTTTCTTATGTTTCAATATATAGAACTTTGATTCATTTGAGAGTCAAGAATTTGTTACCTCTCAAAAATCCCAATTGGAGCAATTCGGAGACTCAGCCGCCAGCTGAGAGTGGGACAACGTGGCTGAATTTTAACCACAATTTGGGTGCTGGTATCATGGTCGCAGTTTTTTATGAGGACTGTGTTTAAGTCGCAATATTTTTATGAGAACTACTGCCATGTTCGCAGTCTTTTCTAAGGACTGCGACCAAGGTCACAGTCTTTTTCTGAGGACTGCTACCATGGTCGCAGTCTTTTTTACACTGAAAATATATGATTTTAGCATCTCACATGCATAGTTTAATGATTATTTTCTTATGTTTCAATATTATAGAACTTTGATTCATTTGAGAGTCAACAATTTGTTACCTCTCAAAAATCCCAATTGGAGCAATTGGAGACTCAGTCGCCCGCTGAGAGAGACTCTCTCAGGTGGCGCAACGTGGCTGAATTTTTACCATAATTTTGGGTGTTGGTAACATAGTCGCAGTTTTTTATGAGGACTGTGTTTAAGTCGCAATGTTTTTATGAGAACTGCTGCCATGGTCGCAGTCTTTTCTAAGAACTGCGACCAAGGTCGCAGTGTTTTTCTGAGGACTGCTACCATGGTCGCAGTCTTCTTTACACTAAAAATATATGATTTTAGCATCTCACATGCATAGTTTAATGATTATTTTCTTATGTTTCAATATTATAGAACTTTGATTCATTTGAGAGTCATGTATTCATGTAATTATGGATGGATGCGAACAATATTTTGTGATGATTCTGCTTGTATTTATGTTCTGTTTTTGTATTCATGCTTGCAACTATTCAACTACTTTTTTTCACTTTCTGTTGAAGGGTCAGCTCTATTGATTCTTATTCTATTGATGTTTGGCTGAATCCACTTTATTAGCAACTTTTTTCCAGTTGATGATTACTATTGCAGTTCAAGAAATGAGTTCAACTTTTGATATACGATATGTTTGATGTTTCCCCTGTTAATGGTCAGACAGCACACACTCATTTCCCTGGAAATCTTCAAGAACTCAAAACAATTAATCATGAAAGAATAATGCAAAAAAAATGTATAATTGCTAGCTTCTGATTGTAACTGAGATACATGGATACATACACAGATAAACAGAAATGTGTGAAAACTTTATAATCATTGATTTGAAAACTCCTATACAGAAACAATATCTATGGTGTATATGTTAAATAATACATGATACACTAAACAATGCATAAAAAATCTGTTTTGATGCGCAGCTCTCAACTTCTGAGTCTTGAGAACTCGGCAATAGAAAAAAACCAATTATAGACCTGCCACGGTCAACGGGCGGCCGAGAGACAGGCGACATTCGATGGGCGGCCAAGAGAGAGAGCGCGGCACATTCGGCGATGGGCGACGCGCGATGGGCGTCCGAGAGAGAGAGAGCAGGGGCAGATAACGATGGAGAAAGAGAGAGGGGAAGATGGCGACGCGCAACGATGATCGGTGATGAGACGATGAACGGTGAGGGGCAGCGCTCGGATCTGCACTGGGGAGAGAGAGAGAGAGAGAGAGAGAGAGAGATTTAGACTGAGAGAGAGAGGGATCTATCTTCATTTTTTTAATTGGGGCTGGGAGGGAATTTAATTTTTTGGGCTGAGGGGGAAATTCAAATTTTAGAATTGGGGGGAAATTTAAATTTTTGGGTTGAGTTTGGAGCTTATGTGTCATATTATGTGGCATGCCACATCAGCGCGGGAGTCAAAGCGGGGGCTAACGAGGGAGCCAAATAGGATTTTCGGAATCTAATTGATCATCTCTGACCTTCTTCCCTTCTTCTCCTCAAACTTGAACCAGTTTCAGATCCGCTAATTGAACAGCAACTCGACCTGATTGGAGAACATAGCTTACTCTGAGATGAAACCCAATTGGAGAGAATTGTACAGCGGGCCTGGACCACGACGACGAAGGTACCTTCAGTTTGGCTAAATTGCCCTTTAATATTCTAAAGTTTCGAACTGCATTTAAATATTTTATTATTTTTTCCTGCACATAAACACCCTATAATTTTTCAGAAAATGCAATCACAATCGCTAAACAATAGAGCTAAAATGTCAAAATTATACTCGTCTTCTAATTCTATTTTTATGGCAAACTTTAAGTTATAAATTTTAGTTTCCAAAAAAATACAACATGAGAAAAATATAATTAAAATTTCTTCAAAAAAAGTGTCAGATGATGATGATTGTGAAAGGACTATTTTTTATATATAAATTTTTTTATGATCTCCAAGTTAATACGAAACAAGCTATATATGATTTAAAATTTTGTCCTAATATTATTTTCTAAAGTGATTGGGGGTGATAATTCTCGAAGAAAATGTCATAAAAGAATAATAATAATAAAATGTGTAAAAAGAAAGAAAAGATTGGAGAAAACAAGTATTGAGTTTGTAGTTCATGAATTTTGAGAAATGAGATAAATAAGATTTAAAAATAAAGATGAAAAAGACGGTATAATAGTCCAAAAGAGTCACATGTTTCTCACATGAGAATATTCCAAAGAATATTATAAAGTAGGCTAATAGAGGATATCAAAGTGCTAAGAGATATTACTATAATGTATTTATGTGCAACAAAGAAATCAATAGAGTATTTAAATGCAACATTTATGAAACTCTGGGGCATTAAAGTGCAATTTAGCCCTTTAGTGTTAGTGTTTCTCATCGAGGACCGGGTCGGGTTAATCGAAACCCGACCCGAAGTTAATGGATTAGGATCCTTGAGAAGAATAATGCTAATTGAGACCGGGTCCGCAAACCCACCCGGGTCCACAGACCCCTATCATTTTCATGTATGTTACTTGTTTTAGGAGAACTTTTTTATGGGACTTAAAATTTCTATTCTTAATTCAAGAATATGCAACATGTAAGCTAAAAAAAATAGATATGCAGACGATAACTGATGCAGAAAAAATGAACGACGCCGGCTAGATCTCGTTCTAGCGCCCACGAACCCTCAAGAATTTCAGGTAGAAGTTGTGCTCGAATTCACAAACACGGCACTCGAATCCACGAGCGATTTACTCGAATTCACATGCGGAGACAACAACTCGAATTCAAGAGCAATTTCGAGAGAAATATTAATTTTATTAATCAATATTCGATGCCAAAAATAAAGAGTACAAGGGACTATTTATAGGCTTACAATGAGTCCTAATCTATCTATGAAAAGTAAATTCAAAATAAAGGAAAAACAATTCAAAATAAGAAAAGTGAAAAATTTATCATCGGAATTCAAATCTGACCCGATTACAAAATCTCAATCAGAATCAAATACCCTAATATGTAATAGGGATGTTGAAAGATGAAGTGGGTTGTCGATAGTCAAGAAAGAAACTGAAAAACCCTGACTTTCGATAAAGCACGTCGACAGGCCAGAAGAAGGTGTTGTCGACAGGTCAAGTTAGTTTGGCATGCTGTTTGCCTTGCCTTATTCTTTGATCTCCTACATCAGTCTCTCCTTCAAAAGAACTCGCCCTCAACTTTCTATCACTTTGATTGCACCGGGATACTCTTTTCTTTGTAGATCTTATAGCTGGTGGAATTGGTCTCATGGTAACTCTCTTACCCTTCCAAGTAAACATATATATGTTCTCCCTTTCTCGATGGGTAACATCAACGTCATGTGTGTTAGATTTTGTCTTGTTTTCAAGAGGAGATGATGGTCCAAGAAGATCCAGCCCGATAGGAGGAGACGATGACTTGAAGCAAAAGAAGCAAATCAGGGTGGAGCAGTTTCCTTTTCAGGCGCTTACGAGTTTTCTTTGCTGGAGGAGTATGACTAGGATTCAGATTCTATTCAATAAAGGTTTGTTTTTAAAGATTAAGAGATTTAGAATTGTTTTAGATCAAGGAGATCAACTCCAAGTAGGATTGATCAAGATTCTTCAAGTATCCAATGGCCAAGATCATCTCATAGTTCAAATAGAAGTTGTATTATAAAATCCTATAAATAAGAATTATAACCCAGCGTTGTATATCAATCTTAAGTTAAGTAAATCAGAAGAAGTCAAGAAAGAGAAGAGCAATGTGAGGATGCATAGAGAGAATGTATACTCTTGTAATCTAGGTCTAGATTTAAGAGGAAGGTGAATATACTCTTGTGAGATCAAAAAGAAGGTTAGATCTCTTTGTATAAAGTTTATTAATAAAACTCTCTCAAGTTCTATCCACGTGGACGTAGACCAAGTTTGGGCCGAGCCACATTAAATTTTCATGTTATTTCTTTTTAATCTTTTATTTAGATATTGTTAGTTTGCTTTACAATAGTTTTCTTTTTGCAAGTATCATCATATTACCAAGTTTTGCAAACATAGATTCCAAGAGTAACAATTGGTATTATAGCGCCTATTTGTTACAACAATGTTGCCATGGTCTCCATAAAAGAATATGGCAATTGTCTATGTCGACGACATCACAAGTAACAGAATCTTGATAGTGTTTGCCAATGGATAAAGAAACTTAACACAGATTCGTTACCTTGGTATGTAAGCTCTGCTTGATCCATCCAATGTCGTAAGGATGGGGATACGGCTTCATATCTAGTTTCAAATAATCCACGAGTACCTTTGACACAATATTCTCGCAGCTCTCATTGTCAATGATAAGAATGTAGATCTTATCCTTGACCGAATACTTTGAATAGAAAATTTGGTGTCGTTGTGTGGTGTCAGGAATCTTTTATTGCAAAGCACTCTCTGAACAACACAAGTGACGGAATATCCATGTTCTTCGATAAAGTCAGAATCCTCTAGCTCTGTCTCAATTAGCACATCGTCTTCTTCTTCATAGTCTGCCATATTAACTTGTCTTCTCTTCGGGCACTCATTGGACTTGTGTCCAGTTTCGCCACACTTGTAACACTTGTCAATTCTGGGCTTGGAGTAGGATTGTCTTTGCTCTTGGCGACTGCGGGGGTTGTTGTTAGTGTCGACCTAGAAGCTTTGGCCATCGGTTATACTAGTAGTTGACCAGCCATCGTGGAGCTCGGCTGAACTCTGTCGCCTTCTACGGGCTCTTCGATTGATAATTGACACATGAAAAGTGGAGCTCTGCTTTGTAACCTCTATCTTCATGGCCTTGTTATGGGCCTCATCAACAGAAAACACATCATGGAGGGTTACACGGTCTTGAATGGTATACCTTAACCCATTGACGTATTTCGTGATTTGTTGCTCTTCCGTCATTGATAGTTTGTACATCGATGAAAGGTGGTAGAACTCCTTTATGTATGCCACCACAGTCCTCGTCCCTTGCCTGCATTGCTCAAATTGATTGTAGAGGATTTGTTGATAGTGGGGTGGACGGAATCTATCTTGTAGGAGTTACTTCATGCGCCTCCATGTCATCACGGGCGGCTTGTCTTGGCGCCTCCTTTTGATTTGCAACTGGTCCCACAATGCGGCTGCTCTTTCTTTGGGCAACGTGGGAAGGACTCCACGTCTCTCACAACTCACGGGTAGAAGAGGGCCAAGAGGCGAGGCCTAGCGTGTCGTGGATAGGGGACCAGACCTCCATGGAGAGAGGACAAGAGAATGAGTGAAAAACTCTCAGGCAGCAACCCACAGGGAATGCATGTCAACGGAGGCCAGATATGACATCTATGCAAGTACTCTGAAGTCGGTAGCCAGTCTAGAAGAGCCAGCCACATCACGATACAGATTTCGGAGGACAAGCAATCGCCCAAACAGAGGTTGCGGCCCTATCCATCGCACTGTGGGGCTGGAGAGTAAAGCACATGGAACAGATAGTGAAAGAGCCAGGGGAGTGAAGGTGCAATGTAATGGAGTCTAGCTCATGTGAGAGACACCTTAGTGCAGAGAGTGGAGCTGTCCCAAGGCAAGAATCCAAGAACATCCAACTCCAAGGCTTGCCGGCAATTTGGATACTGCCTCCTCTTCATCTTCCTTGTAATTTCTTTTTCGTATATTTTTCTCTTTTCTCTGTACTCGGACCTAATGATCATGCTTAGCAACTAAAAAAAGAGAGATGAATTACTTAGTTTACTTCTTCAGTATTCACACCCATCCTGCAGTTTTTTCATTACTGTCAACTGAATTCATTTGATATGAGAATCTGTGTATGGATTTAATCATTTTGTTCTCTGTTATGCTTAGCTGACCAATGATTTCCAGTGGTTTCTTTAAACTGTCATATGCAAAAGTTTGTACATTTTCTGCATAATACCCTTCCTCTGCACTGTATTGAGCCTAGAAGGCGTGAAGCTAACCCTCGGGTAATCGAAAAATGTGAAGGGCCTCAAGGCTCCTGTATTGTTTTTCTTCTTTCTCGGGAATAAACAGACTCATGTATTTTAAACCTAATAAAATTCATTTTGTATCCTAGAAAATAAATAAATAAATAAAAATTATAATCATCATAAATCAAGCTAGCAACCTGTCTCTCTCGTTTTCTTTATAACTTTTTTAATTTTGGCGCACACAGACTCCCTATATATAACTATGTTTCTTTAAATAAGATTTATATAAACTATATTGCTAAATGCTAATACAATTTTTGAAGTTTGAATTTATATTTCGATAACCGAGACATGAAGGAAAAAACTCCAACAATGTCCATCTTTGTATAGGATCCTCACCCATTATCACTTATCAGCACATACACAAGAGAGAGTAGGGAGACCTACAACTTGAACTATATTTAGGTTTTGAGCTCCTGGACGATATGCATAGCCCTCACATTTGAATGGTTTGATGTTACAATTTCACAAGAAGACTCAGATTATAACTTCTTCTTTTTCCAAGTTTTTATATCTTCAAGTCTTCATGTCTTTGTCTCTCTGTCTCTGTCTGTCTGAGACATTTCCCTTTCCATTTACATGCTTACACTTCATCCTCGTCATTGCAAGTCAAGGGTGCATCGAACGAGTTCTTACTGGATCCAGTCCAATCAACAATATGAATTTGAAAATCCCTCAAAATTGAAGTCTTTTCTGAGGGAAGTAAGTCTTCTATGAAAGACAAAAACCTGGAAAAATTGGTCAGCTTCTGCATAGTAAATGAAATGGTTTTGAGCTTTCTATTTGTCTGTTCTAATTGGAGTCCCCAAGGGAAAGAAATGTTTTTGCATTCTAATGTTTTTTTAAGTTGTTTGTAAATAAAAAATTTTAAGTTGAATAGTATCACATGTATGAGTCAATGCAGGCCATATTGATGTCCTGGTCTAAATCGTGTCTGTCCCCTCTATTTTCTTCAAAAAAATTTAAAAAAAAGGACATGAGTCGAGCAGGAATTTCTTTTGCCTTAGCTCTTTTCCGATACGTAACTATGACCTACATGTCCTCAACGAGTTCTTAGATTAAAAAATTTATGAAGTTTGGAGAACGTTGACCATTCATCACACAGCTGCAAATTAAATGATTAGAGTTAGTTGAATTGTGAAATTTAACAAAAACTTCTTATCTGTGAAAGCCCCATTTTTTTAGTTAAATTTCCGTGTAGGGTTTCTCTTTTTTCTAAAAGTTCCGCATATGACTATGAGGGAACATTTCAGCCTTTTGATTGGCTTCTCAATTGAAGCTATAATTAGAACAATGTTTCATTATTAAATAACTTCTGTAAACTTTGAAAGATAATAACCTTTTTCTAAGGTAAAAAGAAAGATTCAGTTTTTGTAATTTTTAAGATATATAACTGTAGCTATTGAGGCCTAACTCAATGATAAAAATGGTTAATTTGAAATGAGAGATTTTTAAGTCCAAAATCAGGTTGCAGTAGTTGTGTTTGCACACATGATAAAAGCATTAAAATATTTCTCGCACAATTTGAAAACCAAGGATGGACAAAATCCAGATCGGTGGACACATGATCGACCCACCGGTCGTTCCAGGATGGGACAAAATCACATGGCCGAAAATTGGGTGCAAGACTGTCAAAAAGTCCATACAGAAATTTCTATTTGCTCACAGATTCATAATTGCGCTATCTAACAACAATATCATGTCAACCTCATCAGCAAGCTGTGACCGATACAAGACGCAATTGACATGGGCAAGTAACAGAGCAGCATCTATCACTGCAGAAATCACACTCTCTTTAACGACTTAAAATGCCCGGCAGCCACAAGCAAGTCATCAGCCTCTGACTTCTTCCTCCATCTTCCTTCTATTTTAGCTAATTCAACATGTTTATTCGTTCCTCACTTTGCACACTTCCTTCACATTTGCCATTGAGCCGATAACGCACGTTACTCCGATGAATATCCTCGTATTCTTCTCCTTCTTCTTGTTTATCGGTAGATGCTTCGCGAATGTTGAGTGCCTTCCAAATGAGAGCTCTTCCCTCCTTCAGCTCAAGGAAGGGCTCACCTTCCCCTCTGACAGACTTGTTTCCTGGAAACCTGGCTCCAACTGCTGCAACTGGGAGGGTGTCAGTTGTGACTCTGAATTGGGACGAGTCATCAGTCTTGACCTCAGTATGCGCAATATCTCAGGTACAATTGGTGGCGGCCTCTTTAACCTCAGCTCCCTGCAAACCCTCAACCTTGCTTACAATCAATTTGACTCGAAACCAGTTCCGTTGGGGTTCGAGAGACTCATCAACCTCACACGGCTGAATCTCTCCAATGCGGGCTTTGTAGGACAGATTCCGATTGGCATCTCTTACCTGACAGAAATGGTCTCTCTTGACCTCTCCAGTCGCTGCGCCGATGTCAGGCCAGTTGACTCCCTGCGACTTAAAAATCCTGATCTCCGAGTTCTTGTAAGAAAACTTACCAATCTAAAGGAGCTCTATCTTGATTGTGTGAGCATCTCCGACAGGACAGAGTGGTACAAAGTGCTGTCACCACTGCTGCCTCAGCTCAAGGTACTCAGTTTGAAGAACTGCAATCTCTCAGGTTCGATTTGTTAGATCTAAATTTATTCCATACAAGATCTACACATATACTGTAAGCCTCTTTATCATGATCAAAGGGAAGGAGGGTTTAGGCATACCTGATTCCTGATTCCATCGCGAGGATGCCGAATATTGCACGATCTCGAAGGCGCCGGAGTCGAGGGAGAGGATTCTTCTCTCCAGCCACCAAATTCTCTTTTTATCCTTAGAGGAGATGAGAGGCCTCTAAGAGAGAGATGATTATTCTTGTTGGTGGAGAGGGAACCCTACTCATGATATATATAGCATCAAGAAACCCTAGTTCAACTCATCATAGATCTAGGCCCTTGATTTATAACACGAGTTCCACACGTGTAGATGAGTCCCACATTCTAATTTAAATACACTCATGGCTAAGTGTAATTGAAAACGTGTCTAGACCCAAACCATTTAGGTTTGATCAATTCTTTATTGGGTCAAACAACATAGGTTAAGTGGGCGGGTGCAAATATCCAATTGACTTGATTAGGCCCAAAATAAATTAGACTTTAAAACATAATAAGTCTAACAATCTCCCACTTGGGCCAAGCAAGTCATACTGAATAGATATTATGCATAACTTTATGACGTCAAAACTTTAACCGCCGACAAACCACGTTTCAGAACAATCTGGTCCATTAAGTGCCCTGCCACCGAACATGGCGGTCGTTACCTTCTGTATAATCGAGGTAGGACCTTCCACATCACAAGTTTCAGAACCCCTAACGACATAGATCAAATGTGGACGTGTGGCATGGAAATGTCCTCTGATCAAATAAGGTACAATTCCAACTGGTTTCCACTTTATGACTCCAACGAGTCTAGCCTTATGACTCCAACGAGTCTCACTTTATGACTCCAACGAGTCTAACTGCTAATTCAACAAACTCAAATGCGCAAAAGTAAACTTTAGGAAAAGCAGTTATAAATTTATTTATCAGAATCAACAAATATCTATAAAGTGCACTTAGAAATAATATCTGTTACATAAAATTATCCACTCCCACTAAATCAGGATATCATTAGGATTAGCCATCCCCATATGAGCTACATGCTCTAAAAACACTTTAGAAGGCAGTCCTTTTGTGAGTGGATCAGCAATATTAAGATTAGTACTAATACTGTCAACAGATACAATGTTATTCCGAACTCTATCTTTAACGACAAGAAACTTGATGTCGATGTGTCTCGACCTTGCTGAACTCTTGTCACTTTGCAGTAGAGCTCTGCAGCTCTATTATCACAGTATAGCTGCAATGGCCTTTCGACTAGATCCACTATCTTCCTACAATAAGAAAAATAAAACATGAAGTGGAGTTCCTATTGTCGATATATGCAGCATAATCTGAATCTGTGTATCCGATCAGCTGCAACTGATCAGATTTCATGTAGTGTTCTATTGATATCGCATTACCTTCTTGACAGTCTTCTAGAGATCAATCCCATGATTGATCAAGTTTCTGTCAAGTTTCTCAACGGTATATGCTATTCTGGATGGGTACAAACTTGAGCACACATCAGACATCCAACCGCCAATGCATATGGAATGTCTTTCATTTGCTCTTTCCGTAGATCATTCTTGGGACATTAGAGTAGACTTAACTTATCTCCCCTAGAGCGATTTTTCATGCCATATCTATCTAGCACCTTATCGATATAGGCCTTTTGTGATAAACCTAATATTCCACGTGTCCTGTCACGTTGAATCTGGATGCCTATCACAAAAGAAGCGACTCCAAGATCTTTCGTCTCAAAATTCTTTGAGAGAAAACTCTTGATCTCAAGTAGAAGATCTATATCGTTACTTGCTAATAGAATGTCATCCACATATAGCACAAGAAATATAAGTCTACTCTCTTTAAATTTATGGTGAATACATTGATCAACTATATTTTCCTTAAAATCAAAGCCGGATATTACTTGATCAAATTTCAAATACTATTGACGGGATGCTTGCTTTAAACCATAAATGAATTTCTTTATTTGCAAACCAAATATTATGAAACCTTCACTTTAAAAAACTTTCTGGTTGCACCATACAGATTTCCTTCTCAATGCTACCATTAAGAAAGGCAATCTTAACATTCATTTGGTATAACTTCAGGTCAAAGTGAACCACCAGTGTCATAATAATCTTAAAAGAATGCTTCATGAAAACTAGGGAGAAAGTCTCCTTATAATCAATGCCCTTTCTTTGAGTGAATCCCTTTGTGACAAGATGTGCCTTATACCTTTTGACATTACCTTTCGAATCCCGCTTGGTTTTGAATACTCATTTACAACCAATCGGTTTCTTTCCTTCAGGCAACTCTACTAAATCCCAAACATCATTGTCCTTTATGGATTTTAACTCATCTTTCATGGCATTTGATCACTTACTGGAGTGAATGTTGAGTTTGGCCTCATTCAAGGATGTGGGGTCATCCTCTAGCCATATGTCAAACTCATGCTATTGGAGATAAACTATATAGTCATTTGTAATGACTGATCTCCTCTTCCTAGTTGATCTCCTAGGCACTTGTGGTTGAGAATTTTCAGTTTCTACCTTACCAACATGATCTACTTCAGGATGAACTGTATATGTATCTTGTAAGGATGCAACTGTATTTTCATCTTGAAGTCGAACAACTACTTTATCATTTGGAACAATTGTCATGGGTATAACAATATGTCCTTTCTTAAATATGAAATCTTTATGTAGTTGACTCCCACTGTTCTGAATATTCTCAAAAAAAATTTAGCAATCCGTCTTTATGTTCTTAATGGAGGGACAATAAAACTTAAAGCCTTTATACCTCTCAGAATACCCTACGAATAAACAGCTAACTGTCCTTGAGTCCAACTTCTTCTCATATGGTATATATGACCGAGCTTCCACTGGACAACCCCAAACATATAGATGCCTAATACTGAGAGATTTCCCAGTCCATAACTCATATAGGGTTTTAGTTACTGTTTTGATAGGTACTCTATTAAGGAGGTGACAATCATTTTTAAGGCTTCACTATATAATGACTTTGGTAGAGTAGTGTGAGCTGTCATACTCCCAACCATATCCTTTAATGTGTGATTTTATCTCTCAGCAATACCATTTTGACGAGGTGTCCCTGATATGGTGTACTAAGCGATAATACCACTCTTTCAGAAATTGACAAATGATTCTGGACATTTACCTGATTCGTCATATCTGTCATAGTACTCACCACCATGATCAGATCTAACGGCTTTAAACATGTCCAATGATTGGGATTTCTCATGGAACAAGTGTAGGTACCTATAACGAGAGTAATTGTCTGTAAAAGTGATGAAATATTCATGACCATTCCAAGAAGCTGTAGGGAATGGACCACAAATGTCTGTATACACCAAATTAAGACATCTGAACTTCGTCTAGTACCAAACTTTCTAATGTTTCTTTAATTAATTTTCGCTTAGTGCCTATGTCATTCACATATAGAGACTCAGTATATAAAGCATGAAGTTTCAATTTATATAGCCATCAATCAGAATTCTAGTACCAACAACTTTAGGTTTGGAAAGTAGACTAAGCATTTCATTATCAAGAGTGACAGTAAAACTAGATCTGTCTAACAAATGAAATTGAAATATGATTCCGCCTAAAAGGACGGAACATATAAAGTCTCATCCAAATCTAAAACAAAAAACCAGAATCTAATTTAAGCCTACAAACTCCAACAACTTTAATTGCAACTTTATTTCCATCACCCATGTATATGTATCGCTCAGCTGGGCTGGGCCTCCTTTGGGTTTGGAAGTTCCGCATTGAATCGCTTGTGTGAACTATCTATTCATAATTTATAAAGTGGCACTAAAGCTAAATTAATCTCAGAACAAACATAAATATGAGATATACCCACTAAATATCCATTTCTGACACTTTATGCATTCCTACTTGAGGTGACTTACTTTCTTACAGAAGAAGCATGCAATGACCTTAGACAACCTTTTCTGCACTTTTGCCACTTAGGATCAGCCACTGTAGTGGTGTTTATGTTCCTCCCTTTAGTTTCACTTTTCCTTTTCTTATTAGTGGTGTTACCCTGAAATGCTAAGTGAGCACTTTCAGTCTTTTCTTGTTTCAACCTTTCTTCTTCCTGAACACAGTTACTAATGAGCTCAGTGAGACTCCACTTTTCCCTTTGAGCATTATAATTAATCTTGAAAGGGTTATACTGTGGAGGAAGAGAATTCAAAATGTGCACTAGAATCTCTTCGGAGAGTTCCAATTTCAGTGCCTTTAGTTTTGAAACAAGATTAGACATTTCTATAATGTACTCCCTTATGTTTCCTTTACCATTGTAGCTTATATTTACTAGCTTGCTAAGATGCGTACTAGCCTCAACTTTATCCGATTAGTAAATCGGTCTGCTACTTCAGTTAGAAAACTCTTAGCACTAACCTTATCAGGCATAGCACCCCTAATAGTCATAGGAATAGTGTACTTATGACCATTAGACATATCTTGTAAGATCTCTCCCACTTATCATAATTGACCATTTCTTTACTGAACTTTTATTAGTGATAGTAGAGATCCATCAATCTTTAAGGTGTACTCTAGGTGCATGAATTCAAGAACGATCATTTACATGGTCTTACCACTTCTTAAAGTTTGTACCATTCAATTTAAACTACATAAGTGTACAATTTCTCATCAATTTAACATAAACATTGCATTTAATAAAATTCTACTGTAATAGCCATAAAAAATGAATTTCAGAAAATGCAACCAGTTTAACCGATAGAGCTGCCGGTTAAACTTTCAGAACAAGTTGTGTCTCTATATGCCAACACTGTACTGGCCCAATATAGATATCCTAAAGTCTAGGTCCTATATAAGAAAACAGCCTTCCTTTGGGCCGACTGTCACTTTATAGGATTGGTCCTAAAGTTTAAGTAATCTATATTGGCCATATAATATATGTAATGACCCGGCCATAATGACAACCTTCCTTTGGGCCGATTGCCACACGCATGGACCACACAAATTTATGCATCTGTATTCTTGTTCCGCCATCGGACTAGTTGATGAGGGTAATGCAATATGGGCCAATAGTGTGATAACCTTCCTTTGGGCCGATTACCACACATCAAGGTTCTCCCACTTGCATTACCCACATCAAGTATCCGACGCCGTACATAATTCGGCCAAACAATAGTCTTCCTTTGGGCCGGCTATTGTCCGCATGAACTACATACGCAATTAAATAAGCTCTTTTATAAATTCTTTAGCTTGAACATGTATATATCTTTATCTGTGTGTTATTAACTGTAGTATACATCAATATTCATTATGCTAGACAATATAAGCAATATAATATTGATGATAAAGCGGAAGCATGTAAGGGTACACATAACCATGATAAATAAACACTTCAATGCCTTCTTTATGTCAACTAACTACTGTTTTGTCATGTATAGTTCCTGTAATACTGTAGTGCTCATCAAGAGCTTCGAAACGGCTATTTACATGCCCAAAACAGAGGTCGTATGAGCCCGTAACGGCTAATTGAAGTTTCTATTGGCAAAACGGGTCTGCAGTGCTTATCGGGTCTGAATCAGACCCGACCCGCAATGGTTAGTTATTGGTTTCCTTTCTTATTGGGCCGAGTTTAAATAAACTGGATAAAACCCAATTAGCTTTAATGTGAGAACAACTAAGAATAGATTAAATAAGTTTCCTTATTAGATTTAAATTTTTGTATCTATATCAAATTTAATCATATTCAATCTCACAATCCCAAATTAAGGAAACCCTAAATAATTAACCTCTTTTTTTTTTTTTTTTAAATTAATTACCCTTGTAACCGCCGGCTCATGGTGGCCGGCGGCTGTTGCCCGCCCACAAGAACGGCACAGGCCGCGCGCGCGCTCTGCAGAGAGCATCTCTCTGCAGTGCTCTCTGCAGAGAGCAATAATGCACCCTTTTTTTTTTTTTTTTTCGGTTCTTTCATTGCATGCAGGCGCTTGAGCGCCTGCATGCAAATAGGCCCACGAATTTTTTTTTTTTTTTTTTCTCTTTCATTGCATGCAGGCGCTTGAGCGCCTGCATGCAGATAGGCCTCGGGATTTTTTTTTTTTTTTTTAGGAATCAAAAATAATAATAACACACAGATATAAATCATAAAAAAATATATACATGAATTTAATTTAATCATCTCTAATTTAATTCAATTACTTGAGACACAAAAATAATCTTTATTGAATTAAATACAGAGATTCATAATTTTCATAAATCGAGATCAAAAAATTATTACTTTATATCCCGATGATCTGATAAAGAGGAGGCTCTGATACCAATTGTTAGATCTAAATTTATTCCATACAAGATCTACACATATACTGTAAGCCTCTTTATCATGATCAAAGGGAAGGAGGGTTTTAGGCATACCTGATTCCATCGCGAGGATGCCGAATATTGCACGATCTCGAAGGCGCCGGAGTCGAGGGAGAGGATTCTTCTCTCCAGCCACCAAGTTCTCTTCTTTATCCTTAGAGGAGATGAGAGGCCTCTAAGAGAGAGATGATTATTCTTGTTGGTGGAGAGGGAACCCTACTCATGATATATATAGCATCAAGAAACCCTAGTTCAACTCATCATAGATCTAGGCCCTTGATTTATAACACGAGTTCCACACGTGTAGATGAGTCCCACATTCTAATTTAAATACACTCATGGCTAAGTGTAATTGAAAACGTGTCTAGACCCAAACCATTTAGGTTTGATCAATTCTTTATTAGGTCAAACAACATAGGTTAAGTGGGCGGGTGCAAATATCCAATTGACTTGATTAGGCCCAAAATAAATTAGACTTTAAAACATAATAAGTCTAACACGATTGACTCCTCACGGTCTACTTTCTTACAGATGCTTTAAGTTCTTGCATAATCACTATAACGTTCTGAGTCTCTCAGTTCATGCTGAATAAATGCAGGAATCTTACCTGAAGACATATTTCAACTCAGGAATTTGAGCGTCCTCGACTTATCAGACAACAAGATGCTTTCTGGAATTCTGCCAGAATTTTCCAACGACAGCAGTTTACAGCGCTTGGTGCTCTCTCACGCAAATTTATCTGGCAACTTAACTGAATCAATTGGAAATCTCAAATCTTTGACCGAATTGGATCTTTCAAGCTGTTCCTTCTCCGGACTGGTGCCTCGTTCAATTGGAGATTGCCTCGACTGGTTCTTTTGGATCTTTCATTCAATAGTTTCACTGGTGCAGTCCCTTTGTTTCTACCAGAGTCCAGAATCGTTGAGCTAAACCTTGCAAGTAACAGTTTTTCGGGGCAAATACCATCATCCTATGGAGATGAACTTCATAATCTTACAATCCTAAATCTCTCAAATAACTCTCTTTCTGGGCCAATTCCTGTATCTCTGTTTTCTCTTCCTGCACTGCAAGCAATTTATCTCGATCATAACCAACTAACCGGTCAGCTGGAAGAGTTTCAGATTTCTTCTTCTTCTTCGTTGAGGACTATTGATTTGAGCGACAATCAGCTACAGCGACAAATCCCCAGATCATTGTTTAAGCTCCCAGGCCTTCAGTTTTTAGGTCTTGCATCAAACGAATTCAGTGGCATACTGGAACCCGATTTACTCTATGGCCTCAGCAGTGTAACTCATCTGGATCTCTCAAACAATAAGCTGTCAATACGAGATAGAGAAGGTAATTCTTATGTCTCCTTCCCTAAGCTCAGCACACTGAAGTTAGCTTCTTGCAATCTCATCAATATCCCAGCCTTTTTGAAGCATCAAGATAGAATGACAACCCTCGACCTTTCAAACAATAAAATTGCTGGTGCTATGCCAAGATGGATATGGAGAATTGGAAATCAGACCTTGATGACTTTGAATCTCTCCTACAACTTGCTCACACATGTGGAAAGTTCCATGACCAATTTCTTTCATAATTCAGAATTTTCTCCAATTATTCTTGATCTGAGTTCCAACATGCTTCAAGGACCAATTCCGCTCCCCCCCAGATATACGACCCTTTTGGATTACTCAAACAACAACTTCAATTCTGTTATCCCATTCAACATTTCCTACTATCTTAATTCAACCATTTTCTTTTCACTTGCAAACAATAGCCTTACAGGAGAAATTCCAGCAGCCATCTGCAATGCGAGGTCTCTACAAATCCTCGACTTATCTGACAACCACTTGAGGGGGCCAATCCCACCATGCATTTTAGAACACACAAATGATCTCATTGTGCTAAACTTGAGAGGAAACAAGCTTGGAGGAACAATTCCTCAACTTGTCAGCAAGGGATGTGGTTTGAAGACTATAAACCTCAATGGCAATGATTTGGAAGGAGGGTTGCCCCCATCTTTGGCAAACTGCAATGATCTAGAGGTTATAGACCTTGGTAACAACCGCATCGTTGACCCATTTCCCTACTGGCTGGGGAACATATATGTTCTCAGGATCATTATTTTGCGATCAAATGGATTTTATGGGTCGATGGAGCTCCCACCATGGATCCCACACAACAATTACACATTCATAAAGCTCCAAATATTGGACGTCTCATCCAACCACTTCACAGGGAGACTACCAGCAGATTGTTTCCCAAATCTAAAAGCAATGACACTTACGCAGCGGAACAGCTCAACAGTCGGGGAATTTGTACAACCGAGACTGAAGCAGTTGCCTGAAGAGTTCTTTTATCATGACACGGTAGTAATCACAAGCAAAGGACAGGACATGAAGCTAGTAAAGATCTTGACGATCTATAACTATATTGATCTCTCCAATAATAACTTCACAGGCAGTATTCCTGATGTTCTCGGGCAACTCCAATCTCTGTATGCGCTGAACTTATCTCACAATGCACTCAATGGCGATATACCTGCGACGTTTGGAAACTTGATGCAGCTACAGTCATTGGATCTCTCAGCAAATCACCTCTCAGGGAAGATTCCGCAGGAGCTAGCTTCCCTCACATTCCTGTCTGTCTTAAATCTCTCGAACAACAATTTGATTGGGAGAATACCACAAGGCAATCAGTTTCCTACCTTCTCTAACACTTCATACCAAATAACAGTGGGTTGTGTGGCAGCCCATTGTCAAAGCAATGCAGCGATGCAGGTCCTGAAAGAAACAGCACCGAGTCAACTACAGAATCCGATCAAGAATCTTCAGATGTAACATATGAAATTGGGTTAGCATTATCTATAGGGCTGGGATATGGGTTTGGTATAGCTGTGGTCCTTGTGCTTCAGAATTTGTCAGTGAGGGAATGGAAGAAGATGCAACAGTGGCTATTAGTACTCAGGGGTAGAGATGGCAATCTGTAAGGTCAGGCCGTGTGACTACAGTTGTACCCGATGATGAGAACATCAGAGCACGTGCATGTTACGGCTGTGCCCATCAGCGCAAGCCGCACGCCAGTTTGATGAGTCCAGAGATATGATTCAGAAGCTCATCTAGTATTTTTATTCCAGCTGTTTTTCTCACTGTGTTTGCTTTGTATTTTTGTTATGTTTGTTTTATATTTTATTTAGTTAGTGGAGACAAGTCATGGATAGTTGTGAGTGTAGGTATTTTATTTAGTTAGTGGAGACAAGTCATGGATATGTAGTCAAATGTATTTTGTGTTGAATAAAGTAAAAAAATTGAAAAGACAACTCCCTATCAGATCCCTCTTCTCTGTGTAATCTTCTTTATCTCGTCTCTTCCCCAACCCCTCATATTCAATTCCAAACACATCCTCTGCTGCAACTCTCTCTCAGTCGAAAGAAATCAGTTGAAGCCATCAGATTATGTAATGCCAAAGTGGTTAATTAGAACTACCACACCCACATTCAGTCTGATCCACCCAAGCACTTGAGCTGCCACCACCTCCAGCTCAGCACCAACACATCCACCATCAATGACAACAAGCAGTACCTCCTCTCTTCTATAATTTTGGACCATGCCTGTTCCTAGCCATTCCTTCACCGACTCAAAATAATGATGATTCATGTCTTAGTGTGAATTAAATTCATCCTTCTTGGAATACAACGCCGAATACTTCGAGATTGTATACTCAGACGATCATCTAGAATTCGTCTACACTCCGAAAGCTTCTATGATTTTCATCTTGTTGCCGCATCAGCTATACGCCAAATGATTCTAGAGCAACCTCCAGAAGAACTTTTTGA
Source organism: Agave tequilana (assembly GCA_038442645.1). Classification (NCBI taxonomy): domain Eukaryota; kingdom Viridiplantae; phylum Streptophyta; class Magnoliopsida; order Asparagales; family Asparagaceae; genus Agave; species Agave tequilana. The sequence continues at coordinate 54,531 of JAVJIF010000869.1, read as the reverse complement.
AACTGAAAGTATACAGTTGTCACTGTTGGAGCATCTTCTGATTTGATTTTGGTCTAATCGATGTTCTTCAAGCATTACCCTTTTCTTGAGACCTTATTAATTTTATCCCGTAGTAATTCTCTATTATATAATCATTTTACCTGCTGATCACATAAATATAAGGATTGAATGTACTGTTCTGTTACTTTGTATTTATCAATTTAAATATTACATTTTTGGACTTTGCCATCATAAAATATTATTATTAATCATACTATTATACTTCGAGACGTGCAACATTAATACAACTTTATTTTAGCAAGTATTGTTCTTCATTTTAAACTGATAAATTATAGCCTAGATTGATCGCTCTTTGTTGGTGATATGTGCTTGATTTGTTTTGTTGTTGAACTCCTATATCTGTACACAAACATTTTTTCACATCATTTTTTATACCAGAGCACGGTTCTAGGCAAGAAATTTCAATTATGCATATTCTAGTTGCATCCAATAGATTTTAAAAATGTGTCATTGCATGTAAAATCATTTTATTTATTGAAAAATCAGCATTCATACATTATCATTTTGACAGTATATCTCTGTCATAAATAGTTCCTTTAGTTTATGCCAACTCGCAATGATAGACCATACTTATTTAGTGAGATTACTGAACCCCCAAACTGCTAATATGAACTCCAAAATTTTCCAAAAGTTAAAAGAACTTATGGGTCGCCTTCTAACCATTAAGCACAATCAGATCAATCATCAACTTAAAATAAATGCTCAGTTAGCTCAATTTGGACAAAACCGTGAGCGATAACCTACTCCTCAACCCATCCTAAACAATCCCTCACAGTTTCACCATCATGGGAATCATGAACAAAATTTAGATGAACGTATTGTAAGGAGTATCAAGATCAATGCTCCTTTTGATGGTATACTCGAACCACAACTGTTTTTGAATTGGATGAAACAAATGGACTGCTATTGCAACTGGTACACGATGTCAAAAGAGCGAAAAATCAGTTTTGTTGTCCTATAGCTGACTGGGCAAGCTAATTAGTATTGGGCTAATTTTAAAACTCTCTGTGAGTTAAAAAGAGAACACCTATTTGGCACTTGGCGTAACATGAAGACCCAATTGAAACAAAAGTACCTCGCACCTTCCTATTACTTGAGGTTGTTAGACAAATGGAATCAATTCTCTCAGGGGAGCAAATCTATCAAGGAATACATTGTCAAATTTGACGAGTTCCTCATCCAGTATAGCACACTTTGAGAGTGAAACTCCTATGCAAGTCATCTCTAGGTTTAGAGTTAGATTACGAGAAGATCTTAGGAGTGAGCTTTTGCCAGGAACGTCGACTGTCACACCCCACTTCCTAAAATACTCAGTACGAGTACGTGACAATGGCTAACAGATAATCACGAAAAGTGAAACTTTTTTCATGAATACCTTAAGCTGTCAATTATGAGCAAAATAGCACACATATATGCACATACAATCAAACATAGAGATAAAAACACATATATGAAATACTGAATCATTAATAATATCATCCATCATATCTGAATAAAACGTGAATTGGTGAAATAATCGATCTAAGTTCAGGAATAATGGGAATCAAAACTGGCACAAGAATGTTACTTAGTTCAGGTAACACTACATGAATCGATATTGATTCAAGAATTGGACTCTAATTACTAAATTGAGACTTTGGTTCACATTCATCTTCAAGTTCAATTTCAAGAAATGGATAACTTATCAAAATATCAAAGATTTGATTTTGGTCAAACTCAGGTTGATATGATGAAATTGAATCTTGATTTCAAAAATGACAAGATTCTTGGGGTATATCAATAGAGTTGAAGATATCAGAATTGGCCAATGAGTAATAAGAGAGAGTTTCCTCATTCTTATAGGAGTTGGCCAATTGACTCTGTTTTGATTCTAACCGATTGATAGACTACAAAGCAAAATTTTCATGATTTTGCATCATGTCCTGTCAGCATTCTATACTCTTTTACAAGTGGGATATTTCTTCTTGGGGAGTTGGGTCTGGAAAGAGAGAGTATGAATCCTGAAAATTTGGTGGACATTGAGGGTCGAACATGTTTTGAATTTGTCGCTCAGACTCCTACAGGAATTTCATAATTTTTCTAACAATGATTTTTCTTTTAGTGGTTCTGGAAAAGAACTATATGAATTTTAGAAATTCTGTGGATATGATGAGGCCGTCATGTTTTCAAATTATTTTTGGCCCTCTAACATGGCTTTCAAACTCCTTTACAACTCTGATTTTTTATCAATTTGTGGCTCAAGAAAAGGAGTATGTGAAGCAGAATGTGAGAAAGAAGATGATGGAAAAGGTGATTGACAATATAACTCGGGGGAAGTGAATCCCCATGGATGAAGAGTGGAAATTATTTTGAAAATTATGGTCATAAGATTGGGGGTATGAGTCATATTGAGTCGGATAAACCCAATCCGGCCTATATGACTGGTTCATGTTGTACATAACCGGGTTGGAGTTATCCGAATCAAATGATCGGGGTGAAAAATGGATTCATTTGATTGGAAAATTTTTGGTTGTATTCCATTTTATCACAATAATACAAAAAGAAAAGAAAAAACAAACAAAGAAAACTTCAAAATAAGCCTATACTAGGATTGAACTAGACTTAAACGATTCTTAACTGGTTAGACTATCCACGCGGAGTATATTGTAGCAATCTGATCTCACAAGTTAATCGGTCAGGTAGGGGCAAAACCAGTGGGAGGTATCCGTGCCTGAGCAACGGCCTAATTATACCAAAACACTGTTCTTCGAGGTTTCACCTTACAATTCCTAACCTTTGACACCGATTTGACAAGAGTCAAACTCTAACAACTCCTCCCTTAAGTCAATATCCTAAATGAGTTCGAGATGTCCCTAGGGGCCAACGACTAGCATATTTATGTTTGAATTGAATGAGTGGGGAGGTTTTTTTTGGGTTAAGAGAGGGTAATGAGTGGGGGGGTGGTTTTTAGAGTTTGGGAGATGGAGAGGGAGAGAAAGAGAGCGGGTGAGAGAGGGAAGGGGAAAAGAGAGAGGGAGAGAGAAACAGAAAGGGATAGGGAGAGGAAGAGGGGGGAGAGAGATAGACCAGAGATTTGTTGTCGCCTGGAGCGGAGGCATCGTCAGGCCGGAGCGGAGCTGGAAGTGGAGTGGCCTCAAGCGGAGGGCAGATCTGAGGTATGTTTATTTTTTTCTTTTCCTTTGTTTCTTTTAAACGCAAGATCACGGACGCACAAAGGTGGGCAGCAACTCGGCCGATTCGGCCGCGTCTGGTCGAATCGGCCAAACTCGGCGGAGTCAATCTCGACCAAGTCACTAAGCGGGCTGTAAATTCTTCAACTCACGAATCAGAATCGGATCGGGGAAGACCGAGTCGTATCCGACTCGGCCGAGACTTCGATCACTGCACGGTAAAAGTGACAAGCAAAGGGCTAGTTATGACACCTAGTAAAGACCTTGACGATCTTCGTATCGATTGATTTCTCAAGTGTGTGTTTAGAAGGAAATAGACCAGATGTTATTGGGAAACCACTGTCTCTGCACGTGCTAAACTTTCCTCACAGTGCACTAAAGGGTGAGATCCCTCTCTCCATTGGAAACTTGATGCACCTAGAGTAATTAAAATCTCTCTAGAAGCGTCTCGCAGGGGAGATTCCTCAAGCATTGTGTAATCTCACCTTTTTATCATCCAAAAACTTTCAAAAAAAACCATTTGACAGGAAGAATACCTGAAGGCAACTGGCTCTTTACATTCCTCTTTCAAAGGAAATAAAGCGTTCTACAGAATCCCGATGTTACCAACACGAGTACAGAATCACTTCCTTCAAAGTCTGATATCTTACAGTCGGCCTATGTGATTAGGGTTCTTGTGATTCGAAATGCATCTTAGAAAATTTTGGAGAAAGTAAATTGCTAATCAGCTATGATAACAAAACATTCATGAGCAGCAAACAAAGAGAGACCTAACCATTCATGGGCATTTGCATTCTTGTGGGACACAGCATTGCTGGGTAGTTCTATATGTAAGAGCTACAGCCCATAGTATTCACTATTTAGTGTTTTAAGTTTTTTTTTTTCCTTTCTCTTTTAATTATAACTGTATAGTTTTAGTCCCACGAAAACTGCATAAATAACCGAAAATGTTCTAGAGCCCAGACAAAATAGTAATCCAGAACGCATCAACTCTGATCAGAATTCAAACTGACCCAGATTCAACATTTAAAGGTCACTTTTAACGCAAGTGAGCTTTAGAGACTAAAAAGGAAAAATGAAAACTGGATATATTTTGCTTGAGACCTCTAATCTAAAAAAATTGTGACATTGAGTTCTGATTAAGGTTTTTGATGGGTAAGTCAAAATGACAAGAATAAATTCTCATGAGATAGCAACTTTATGACAGGCGATTATATCATTCTACCATTAAGAAAATTATAAATCAAAATGCTTGCAACTACGAGTAAATGAAAAGAAATGCAGAGATACAAAAATCACCAAAAAAAAAGAGGTGCTTTTTTGAATGATTACCTTTGATGACGATTGAGATCAGAATCCAATTGATCATCTCTGACCTTTTTCCCTTCTTCTCCTCAAACTTGAACCAGTTTAAGATCCGCTAATTGAAGAGCAACCGACCTGATTGGAGAAAATAGCTTACTCTGGAGATGAAACCCAATTGGAGAGAATTGTACAGCGGGCCTGGACCACGAGGATGAAGGTACCTTCAGTTTGGCTAAATTGCACTTTAATATTCTGAAGTTTCGAATTGCATTTAAATATTTTATTGTTTTTTTCTGCACATAAACACCCTGTAATTTTTCAGAAAATGCAATCATAATCTCTAAACAATAGAGCTAAAATGACAAAATTATCCTAGTCTTCTAATTCTATTTTTATGATAAACTTTAAGTTCTAAACTTTAGTTTTCAAAAAAATACAACATGAGAAAAATATAATTAATATTTTTTCAAAAAAAGTGACACATGATGATTGTGAAAGGACTATTTTTTATATATAAAATTTTTTTATGATAGTTTTGAAATTTCTCCAAGTTAATAAGAAGCAAGTTATATATGAATTAAATTTTGTCCTAAAATTATTTTCTAAAGTGATTTGGGTGATAATTCTCAAAGAAATGTCATGAAAGAATAAAAATAAAAAATATGTTAAAAAGAAAGAAAGAATTGGAGGAAAACAAGTATTGATTTTGTAGTTCATGAATTTTGAGAAATAAGATAAATAAGATTTAAAAATAAAGATGAAAAAGCCGGTATAATAATCTAAAAGAGTCACATATTTCTCACATGAAAATATTCCACAGAATATTATGAAGTAGGCTTACAGAGGATATCGAAATGCTAAGAGATATTACTATAATGTATTTATGTGCAACAAAGAAATCAATTGAGTATTTAAATGCAACTGTATGAAACTTTGAGGGCATTAAAGTGCAATTTAGCCCTTCAGTGTTAGTGTTTCTCATCGAGGACCGGGTCGGGTTAACCGGAACCCGACACGAAGTTAATGGATTGGGATCCTTGCGAAGAATAATGCTAACTGAGACCCGGTGCCGCAGACCACCCTGTTCCTGCCCCTATCATTTTCATGTATGTTACTTGTTTTAGGAGAACCTTTTTAATGGGACTTAAAACTTCTATTCTTAATTCAAGAATATGCAATATGTAAGCTAAAAGGAATAGATACAGAGACGATAACTGACGCGAAAAAAGACGAACGACGGAGCTAGATCTCATTCTAACGCCCACGAACCCTCAAAATTTTCAGGTAGCAGTTGCGCTCGAATCCACGAACACGACACTCGAATCCACAAGCGATTTACTCGAATTTACGAGCAAGAGACAACAACTCGAATTCACAAGCAATTTTGAGAGAAATATTAATTTTATTAATCATTATTCGATGCCAAAAATAAAGAGTACAATGGCCTATTTATAGGCTTACAACGAGTCCTAATCTATCTATGAAAAGTAAATTCAAAATAAAAGAAAACAATTCAAAATAAAAATGTGGAAAATCTATCTATTAGAATTCAAATCTGACCCGATTACAAAATCTTAATCAGAATTAAATACCCTGATACGTAATAGGGATATCGACAGATGAAGTGAGTTGTCGACAGTCAAGAAAAAACTAAAAACCCTAACTTTCGATAAAAGCATATCGACAGGCCAGAAGAAGGTGTTGTCGTCATGTCAAGTTATTTTGGCATGTTGTTTATCTTGCCTTGTTCTTTGATATCCTACATCAGTCTCTCTTTCTTCAAAAGAACTCCCCCACAACTTCTTATCACTTTGATTGCGCCGGGATACAAGTGAATGCACTCTTTTCTTTGTAGATCTTGTAATCGGTGGAATTGGTCTCATGGTAACTCTCTTACCCTTCCAAGTAAACACACACACACACACATATATGTTCTCTCTTCCACGATGGGTAACATCAACGTCATGTTTGTTAGAATTTTGCCTTGTTTTCAAGAGGAGATGATGGTCTAAGAAGATCCAGCCCGATTGGAGAAGACGATGACTTGAAGTAGAAGAAACAAATCAAAGTGGAGCAGTTTCCTTTTCAGGCACTTACGAGTTTTTTTTGGAGGAGTTGAATAGGATTCAGATTCTATTCAATAAAGGTTTGCTTCTAAAGATTGAGAGGTTTAGAATTCTTTTAGATCAAGAAGATCAACTCCAAATAGGATTGATCAAGATTCTTCCAGCATCTAATGGCCAAGATCATCTTATAATCTAAATAGGAGTTGTATTATAAATTCTATAAATAAAAGTTATAACCCAGCATTGTATATCAATCTCAAGTAAGGAAATCAGAAGAAGCCAAGAAAGAGAGGAGTAAGATGAAGGTGCATAGAGAGAAGGTATACTCTTATAATCTAGGTCTAGATTCAAGGGAAAATAATCTTGTGGGATCAAAAGGAAGGTTAGATCTCTTTGTATCAAGTTTATTAATAAAGCTCTCTCAAGTTCTCTCCCCATGGACGTAAGCCAAGTTGGGGCCAAGTCATGTTAAATCCTCGTGTTATTTCTTATTACTCTTTTGTCTAGGTATTGCTAGTTTGCTGTACAACAGCTTCTTTTTGCAAGTATCATCATATTATCAAGTTTCGCAAACGTCGATCCCGAGAGTAACAATTGGTATCATAGTGCCTATTTGTTACAACAATGTTGCCATGATCTCCACAAAAGAATATGGCACTTGTCCATGTCGACGATATCACAAGTAACAGAATATTGATAGTGTTTGCCAATGAATAGAGAAACTTGCCACAAATCCGTTACCTTGATATGTAGGCACTACTTGATCCAGCCAATGTCGTAAGGATGAGGATGCAGCTTCATATCTAGTTTCAAATAATCCACGAGTGCCTTTAACACGATATTCTCGCAGCTCACATTGTCAATGATAAGATTGCAGATCTTATCCTTGACCGAACACTTTGAATAGAAAATTTGTGTCGTTGTGTGGTGACGGGAATCTTTTGATTGCAAAGCACTTTATGAACAACACAAGTGACGAGATATCCATGTTTTCGACGAAGTCAAAATCCTCTGGCTCTGTCTCAATTAGCACATCTTCTTATTCTTCATTGTCTGCCATATTAACTTGTCTTCTCTTCGGGCATTCATTGGACTTGTGTCCAATTTCGCCACACTTGTAACACTTGCCAATTCTGAGCTTGGAGTAAGAATTATCTTTTGCTCTTGGCGACTGCGGGGTTGCTGTTAGTGTCGACGTAGAAGCTTTGGCTGTCGATTGTACTAGTAGTTGACCAGCCATCGTGAAACTCGGCTGAACTCCGTCGCCTTCTACGGGCTCTTCGATTGACAATTGACACCTGAAAAGTGGTGCTCTGCTTTGTAACCTCTATCTTCATGGTCTTGTTATGGGTCTTATCAATAGAAAACATATCGTGGAGGGTTACACGCTCTTGGATGGTATACCTTAACCCATTAACGTATTTCGTGATTTGTTGCTCTTCCATCATTGATAGTTCGTACCGCAATGAAAGGCAGTAGAACTCCTCTGTGTATGTCACTACAGTCCTCGTACCTGGCCTACATTGCTCAGATTGATTGTAGAGGATCTGTTGATAGTGGGGTGGACGAAATATATCTTGTAGGAGTTGCTTCATGCGCATCCGTTTCATCACGGGCGGCTTGTCTTGGCGCCTCCTTTTAATTTGCAACTGGTCCCACCATGCGGCTGCTATTTCTTTGGGCAACTTGGGAACCACTCCACGTCTCTCACAACTCAAGGGTAGAAGAGGGCCAAGAGGCGAGGCCTAGCGTGTCGTGGAAAGGGGCCCAGACCTCCATAGAGAGAGGACAAGAGAATGAGTGATGCATGTCAACGGAGGCCAGATATTGTTGTGCCCAGCGACAACAACCCTGATGAGGATTCCCTGCCCAAAACCAGCACAAATAAAACAATCCAGAGAAAGCACACGAAAACCAAATTTAACGAGGTTCGGCCTGGATGCCTACGTCCTCGGGGCAATGAAAGAGAGATCTATTACTTTGGAAGAAGATTACAATGTTAGCAGCTTCTCTTCTCTCAAGAGAGCTCCAGAATTTCCAGCATTCAGATTCTTAACCCTAGAAAATAGCCACAGCCTTTAAATATAAACAGGTTTCCAAACCTGCAATCGCAGCCCGCACCCGCTTGTCGATCGACCGGGCGGTCGACCGACCTCTTCCACGGTCGACCAGTCGGTCAACCGGGTGCCCAACAGAGAGTTGGGTACTTTCAGTCGGTCGACCGGGCGGTCGACCGAGCTCCAACCCCGTGCATGTTGTGCACGTCGGTCGACCGCGCCGTCGACCGAAGGATTCTGCGCGGACGGTCGACCGGGCCGGTCGACCGGCCAACCTGCTTCCTGCTGCTGCAGCTGTTTCCTACTGCTGTTCCCTTCGTCTTTTCGTCGTCGATTTTCCGGCGATCACTCGACGACCCCTCGACGATCCTCTTCGACTTCCTTAGCAATAACCTCTCTCTTTCCAACAATTCTCCACCTCGGCGAAAATTTTTCCAAAATCTGAGCCGATCTCCAACATACCCCAGTCTATTACCTGGCGAAATCGACACACGATCTCGGCGAAATCGACACACGATCTCGGCTTGCGCGCACCAGACGAAATCGACACACAATCTCGGCTTGGAATCTTTAGCTCAGCTGTCCACTGGAAAACATCGCACATGCCTTCCCTGCACTTCACCTTAGGAGAATTTCCATACATGCCGATCACCAAACTGTGGCTTCCACTCCGCAACTTTACGACCTCACGAAGACTTCTTCACGAGTCAACGCTGACTCTTTAACTGACTAGTTCTATCTAGTCTACCTGTCTTCCACTGACGGTCCAACCAAGTCTGTGTAGAGCACACCAACCACTTTCATCGGCTTCAACTGGATGCACATTACTCCTTATGCAAGCTCAACATCTTCTCACCGGAAGATCAACCTGTTCATCGAGATCACAACACCTCACCACCACGTGAAGTCCAACTGGCCACAACGCTTCACCTCTACGTGAAACCTTTCACCTCTACGTGGAGTTCCATCGGCCACAACTCTTTACCTCTACGTGAAGATCCAAACAGCTTCTCGAGAACCCAAATAGCTTCATAAGAATTGCATCACCAAATGGCTGCGCCTTTACGGCTGCCTACGTATCTTTGCCCAAAAGGATCAAGCCAACTGTAGTTCATTGAGATGAGCTTCATCAAGCTCAAACACTAGTACCTATATTTGCAGCAGTGAACTTGTCTGACCGAGTCATATAAACCTCTTCCCGACCATCATGGAGAGCAACGGCCTTCAACTTCAGCTTGTCACGATCACAAGCTTGATATTCATGCTTCTTTCCCCACAAGCGTGGTTTCATCTTGGTTCCAATAGCTGCATACAACTCGACATCCTCCGCAATGTCTTCAACCTGTTCAGCATCAACCTTGGCTTCATGATCTCCACCCGGTGTCACATCCGGTGAAATCTCCTCTAATGTCGAACCAACTGGAGATGATGGAGTAGCATCAACCTCCACCCGTTGCGATCCTTCCTTAGTCTCCATCCTCTCCACCTGCTGAGAGACGGTAGACTTCATCATTGAAGTCTCTCCAAAAGTGACATTCCTGCTCTCATCACGATCTTCTTGTCTTCGGGGTCCCACAACCTGTAGCTGTTTCCCTTGACGCCCAAATAGACAAACTTCTTTGCTCGCGGATTCACCTTGCCATTCTTGGCACTGAAGTAGGTCGGACTTCCAAACTCCCGCAGCACACCATGATCTTGAGCAGCTTTCCCAGACCAAATTTCCAACGGAGCTTTACCTCCTACCCAGTCGATCTATTCATGAGATGGCTAGCATACTCAGTCGCCTCAGCCCAAACGACCTGTCTAATCCTGCATTAGACAACAGCCTCCGAACCTCCTCCAGCAAGGAACGGACTACATCTTTAGCCAACCCATCTGTACCTGTTGTGAAGTGAGTAGCAATACATGTGTTCTGGCCAAATCGTAGGAACTGGTACATGTCCTTTCCAACATTACCAATATGAAGCTCCTTTATCTTCCTACCTATCTGCCTCTCCATTCTTCCTCTCCACTTCACCAACACATCTAGGGCTTCACCCCTTTATCTCATGGGATATATCCAAACCTGTCTAGATGAACCATCAACAAAAGAGACAAAGTACCTGTGACCTCCAAGCGATGCCGTCTTAGCAGGTCCCCATACGCTCATGTGAACACAATCAAGAAGACCTTCATGGCGATGAGTACTGGTGCTGAATCTCACCTTCTTCTTATCCAGAACGCTGTGTCCACCTTCCGACTTGCAGGTAGTAGCACCTTCCATCGATTCCATCTTTGCAACAGCTCGCAAAGACTTTTCTTCTTCCTGTCCGACCTTTCCCTGCCAGACCTCCGGGCCACCCTTATCTGAAGAACTCGAAGTCTCCACCTGATCTGTAATCGTACTACCCTTCAAGTAGTAGAGGTTACCTTGGCGGACGCCCTTCATCACCACCATCGAGCTCTTGATCATCCTGAGATTGCCATCTCGAACAGATATCACCATGCCCGATGCTTCCAAAGTTCCCACGGAGATTAGATTTCTCTTCAACTGAGGTACATACCTCACTCCCTTCAGCTCCCTTTCCATCCCATCAAACATCCTGATTCGAATTGTACCTACACCCTCCACGCTACATAGGTGATCATCGCCCATAACGACCGATGATAGGTAGTAAAAAGTGCATATTTATCAATACATTTACTATCACATTTTCATATTTATTGCTATAATTATGCACACTTACTAATGTTTATTATTTATTGTGTGCAGGCCTTGAGTAATAAAAAATAAAAAATAAAAGCCCAAAAGAAGCCCAAAAGCCCATGTCCAAGCCCATGTTCAAGCCCAAGTGCAAAAGTGCAATTAACAAATGTCAAAGTGGCAATTACAAAGTGCAAAAGTTGCAAATGCTAAAAAGAGGGAAGGGATAGACTTCTATTCAACCCTAAATACTCGCAGGATGAGGATAAATAGAGTGCAAGGATGAAATTCGTTTTGGAAGAGATTTGAATTTAAGGTAACTTGCTTCCCAAGTTATCCCGAATTTTCAAATTGAAGAGTCGAGATGCCAGATCTAAACAGATAAGCCCAGATGGACGGACCAGAGGAGGCCACGCGCGAAAACGCGTGGCCAGCAGGCAATACTTGGCAGCGAAAACGCGGCTTTGAACGCGGCCAAAGCCGCGTTTCCGCGGCAATCCAGATGATTCTGGATACCGGCTTTCGTGGGAGAGTTGTATTGGAACTCTATGTCTTCCAGCTCCTATAAATACCCCTGCAGAGCAACAGAGAAGGGCGGCGAGTGCAGTACAGAGAAAAATTAGGGTTTTTCTTAGGCTAACTTGTAGATTGTAATTTAGGTTTTATTTTCTTTTTTGTATTTTTTTTTTATGCAACTGAGAGGAGAGGATACTTTCATGGAGGAAGGAGATCAAGCTTGTACTGAAGTGACATCGGTGTAAGTAATCTTTTCTTCCATTGTTAATAAAATCAAATCGAAGTTTGCTTCTTTTTTCTATTCTTGTTTTGTTTTTCTTTCTCTCTTTGTGTTGTGGATCCATGTGAAACGAAGAGTTTTGAAGGTGCCTTCTCCTTGCAAGTGCCGTTGATGGTTTATGATGATGAATATCTACTTCCATGGTAGCGTAGTTTGTCTTTTATTTTCGTAGTGTAGATCGAGAAGGGGGAAGATCCTATACGCCATGCTTGAATGCCTTCAAAGACAAGGTAAGTCGTTGCAACGGATCAAAAGTAAACAAGCTGAAGAGGTAAGTATGTTAATTTTTAATTTTTAGTTTTCTTTCTTTTAATTCTTTAGTTTAGATCACCAACATCTTCATCACTCTTTTCAATTTCTTGTATATAATCTATTTTTTCATTTTCTTAATCTACCATCTTCTTCCTAATTCAAACACTTTAGAGAACTTACTAAACAAGCTTCCATCGCTAGTCTCTCCCTGTGGATCACGACCCGCATAGCCACTTGCTATAGCGGTAGAATTGAGCACCTTGCACAACCTTTTCTTAAATCTAAAATTTTGTATTCTTGTGTGCAGGAAAATCTCAATCAAAATTTTGGTGCCGCTGCGGGGAGGACGGTAAGTATTCTCTAAAAAAAAAAAACTAATTCTTTTATTCTTTCTGTTTGCAGGTTCGGAGAACAGGAAAAATAACAGCAGAAAAGGACATATAGCAACTCTGAGCCTCTGCCCTCGAAGGCAGAGCAGCAGAGCCTACTACAGAGCCGCGTTTGCGCAGCAATAGCCGCGTTTCCGTGGCCTGAGTAGTTCACTACTCATTCAGTTTTCTGCAGGTTGCTGCAAATTGCAATATTTGTTTACTGCTCTGTTAACGTTTCTCTGTGATCACCCTGCACACTGCTAATTAATTAACAGTAATCTATTTGTTGAAAAAAATAAAATAAAATAAATTTAGACTCTTGCATATAGGCACGTGTCTATTTAATTTTTTTTAATTTCTGTTGAAGAGTGCTGGAGATAAGGTACGTTCGCATTGCATATAGACTAGGAAGCACCCTTGGCTGATTTTCTGCTTTGAGTGAATATTTATCTATTGCTTTACACGTGCACTAAATTGACTTAAGGGCTTGTCCTATAAATAGATAAGGTGGGGATTTCTTCACCCTTCCTTGGCCCACAAACAATCTCCTCACTCACTAACCCAAGCCTAACTAAAAATGAGTAGACGTTGGCCCTAGGGACATCTCGGACTCAATTAGGAGATTATCCTAAGGGAGAACGGTGTTGGAATTTGACTCCTAATCAGTGTCTAGGAAGGGGATTGAGGGCCGAAAGCCCGAAGATTGGTGGTTATTTAATTAAGGAACGTTTTTGACGGAAAACCTCCCACCAATCTTGCCCCGACCTGGCTGATTAGCTTGTGGTCAAAGTCTGCATTATACCTCCCGTGGACAGTCTAACCAGTTAGGAGTCGTCTAGGTCATAAGTCTACCCTAACTTAGGTTAGAATTTTTTCTTTTTTTTGTTTGCTTATTTGTTTGTTTTATTGTGTGATATAGCATATAACAACAATTTTTCCAATTTTAATTCATATTACAGACCACCTCTTTTTCGGATATTATCAACCCGGCATATCATAACTTTAACCAACCTAGTGTGCCAGATTGGTCTTATCCAAATCATTACATGCCCCAGTCCCAATACTATGAACAAGGCTGGAATAATCATCACTACTCCTCACAGAGTCAATGGGGATACAACGCCCCTGAGCCATATTGTCAACCACCTGTTCAACCATTATCTTCATATACTTTTTTTCCCACATCACCAATGTTTCAATCCTCAAATGATCCATTCGATTGGTTAGAAGAAAAAGTGGATCGTTTGCAAGATATAATGAATGATCAAATTTCTAGACTTTCAAACATTCTTGAGCTAACCAACCAAGTTGATAGGAACCAAGAATCATTCTGTCTAGAAGACCTTGATCAAAATTCAATTTCATCACATCAATATGAACTTGATCAATCCCAATCCTTGGACAAATTGGCTAGTTTTAATTTCAATGAGATTGAATTAGATTGTGAATGTGAACCCGATCCCCAACTTTGCGATTCAGTTTTCATCTTCGAATCTATGTTGACTCCGGTATTCTTACCCAGTTTGGACCAATTTTCTGAGCCAACATTTATTCCCGTACCCATAGATCATGAAATTGAATCACCCATTTTTAATGATCATCATATTGAACTTGACCAATTTCATACTTTTGAAAGTCTCATTGACAAATTGGCAAGTTCTCATTTTTATGAGATTGAACCCAATGAGATATGTGACCTTGATTCTCAAATTTGTTGTGATCGAGTTCAAATTGCCGAATCAATATTGACTCCTGTTCTGTTACCCGATTTAAGTAATATTTTAGAGTCAGTTTTGATTCCCACACCTGTCATTCTTGAACTTGAATCACCAATAGTAAGTCACATTCCATTGTGGGAAAATGATTGTAGACTTGAGTTTCAACTTCATGATTTGGACCCACTTCTTGAATCAAGCTAGACTCTTGAACCTTTACTTGACTTAAGTCACCTTCCTGAGTCAGTATTAGTTCCTGAACCTATCATTCTTGAGTCCAAGTCAACCATTCTACCAAGTCACATTCTTTTGTTGGACATAGGTATAGACCATGATGACTCTGTGATTGTTTTCCAGGATTGGTCATGTAAAGGATGTAAGTTTCACGATAGGATCTTCCATGATCCTATTCATACTGGGAACTCTAAACATGTAAATAGAAAAGAGCTCAATAAAGGTAGGTCCCGTGAACTACCATTATCTTGATTGGGTAGCAACGCTTGGCCCAATCAGACCACCACCGGAACCACCACCTTAAGATAATATTTTCTTCCCTTTCTTCTTTTTCATGCATACATGCATTCATTCATACATTGAGGACAATGCATGAGATAAGTGTGGGGGAGGGTTTATTAACATACTAACATAGGTAGAAACTAACAAAATTTTAAAATAAAAAAAAAACTTTCTGAAAAAAAAAGGGACAATATTTTGACTTATCTTTTGAAAGAAATCTAAGTTAGTCTTAAGAATTAGGAAAATCATGATTAGGATTTCTAAAAACTTGGTCAAAATAAATAAATTGTTGAATTTTTAGATATAGGAGGAAAATTGAATAAGTAATTAGTCTTGATTTTTACCTTAATGAAATGTGCATACCTAATACATTTACATATCTAGGATTCTAAGACAAAGACTCTTGTGCCCTATAAAAAAAAAATGAAAAAAGGGAAATTCACTGATTAAGCTGGATACATGTGCCTCAAGAAGCATAAGTATTCACACGTAAAAGTGATTTTATAAATAAAGTCCTTATTTTTGTGGCCTAGTTCACTCGAATCCTTAAGTCCGTGGGGTGTTTTCTCACCCGGTGCCCTAAAACCGACCGGTTTGGGAGCCACCGACTTTAAGTTCGCTACATGGGTGGATTAGAAAGCCTAAGAAAACTAAGAAATATTATATATGTATTAACACATCTAATAGTCAATTAGTTAGGTATGAGGGTCTCAAGAAGCCTTGATACTTACACGAAAGAAAATTAGATGAGTTATACATATTAAAATATATATATATAATCATAATAATAATAAAGAGGCAAGAGAGTCCAAGTTAAGGAATTCCTAGTAAAGATTCACAAGGATGTATATGACTTTTGGTAACGAAAAAGACTATACAAAATTCAGTTTTGATCCTTACCTAAAAAGGATAACAATTTACTATAGAAAGACTAAGTTTAAGAATGAATGAAAATGATAATCCTAAAAACTTATAGATTACTTAGTTTCTTCAAACATATTTCAAATATTTTCCTTTTTGTGCATTTTGTGGGTGTAATCCGCTGAAAACCCTCACGAGACAACACTCGTCCTCTAGGGTAACCTAGGGGTTTAACGGCTTGTTGCACGTGCTAAGTGCAACCGTGATTCCTACGAAAGTGAGTTAGGATAGATTAATTTTTCTTTTCTTTCTGATTTTACTCGAGGACGAGCAAAAAGATAAGTGTGGGGGTGTGATAGGTAGTAAAAAGTGCATATTTATCAATACATTTACTATCACATTTTCATATTTATTTCTATAATTATGCACACTTACTAATGTTTTATTATTTATTGTGTGCAGGCCTTGAGTAATAAAAAATAAGAAATAAAAGCCCAAAAGAAGCCCAAAAGCCCATGTCCAAGCCCATGTCCAAGCCCAAGTGCACAAGTGCAATTAACAAATGTCAAAGTGGCAATTACAAAGTGCAAAAGTTGCAAATGCTAAAAAGAGGGAAGGGATAGACTTCTATTCAACCCTAAATACTCGCAGGATGAGGATAAATAGAGTGCAAGGATGAAATTCGTTTTGGAAGAGATTTGGATTTAGGGTAACTTGCTTCCCAAGTTATCCCGAATTTTCAAATTGAAGAGTCGAGATGCCAGATCTAAACAGATAAGCCCAGATGGACGGACCAGAGGAGGCCACACGCGAAAACGCGTGGCCAGCAGGCAATACTTGGCCGCGGAAACGCGGCCAAAGCCGCATTCCGCGGCAATCTAGATGGCCGCGTTTCCGCGGCAATCCAGATGATTCTGGATACCGGCTTTCTTGGGAGAGTTGCATTGGAACTCTATGTCTTCCAGCTCCTATAAATACCCCTGCAGAGCAACAGAGAAGGGTGGCGAGTGCAGTACAGAGAAAAATTAGGGTTTTTCTTAGGCTAACTTGTGGATTGTAATTTAGGTTTTATTTTCTTTTTTGTAATTTTTTTATGCAACTGAGAGGAGAGGATACTTTCATGGAGGAAGGAGATCAAGCTTGTACTGAGGTGACATCGGTGTAAGTAATCTTTTCTTCCATTGTTAATAAAATCAAATCGAAGTTTGCTTCTTTTTTATTCTTGTTTTGTTTTCTCTCTCTCTTTTGTGTTTGTGAATCCATGTGAAACCAAGAGCTTCGAAGGTGCCTTCTCCTTGCAAGTGCCGTTGATGGTTTATGATGATGAATATCTACTTCCATGATAGCGTAGTTTGTCTTTTATTTTCGTAGTGTAGATCGAGAAGGGGGAAGATCCTATACGCCATGCTTGAATGCCTTCAAAGACAAGGTAAGTCGTTGCAACGGATCAAAAGTAAACAGGCTGAAGAGGTAAGTATGTTAATTTTTAATTTTTAGTTTTGTTTCTTTTAATTCTTTAGTTTAGATCACCAACATCTTCATCACTCTTTTCAATTTCTTGTATATAATCTATTTTCCATCTTCTTAATCTACCATCTTCTTCCTAATTCAAACACTTTAGAGAACTTACTAAACAAGCTTCCATCGCTTGTCCTCCCTGTGGATCACGACCCGCATAGCCACTTGCTATAGCGGTAGAATTGAGCACCTTGTACAACCTTTTCTTAAATCTAAAATTTTGTATTCTTGTGTGCAGGAAAATCTCAATCAACCGAACACCCCTCCAGCTTCTCAAAGCAAGAAACCAACCCCGATTAGGGCACGCATGGTATGTTGTACCTGTATCCAGAATCCACTCATCTTTCCATGAGTTACCAATGATGGGAGAACTGACTGAAAATGAGAAACCTGACGAGTCCGAATCTGATCCATCTGCCTGTGAACTGCTCCTCTGAGTATTCGTCACCTTTGATAGATTTGCTTCAGCCTTCGACTCCTTCTTATTCCCCTTGAACTTTGGACAGTTCACTTTCTAGTGTCCTGTCTCTCTGCAGAAGGCACACTGGTTTCTCTTAAGATCCCTGTAGCCTGACCTAGACTTTGATCTTCCTCTTACTTTCTTGCCCTTCCTCGATGAACCCCTGCCTCTTACTTCCAGTGCCTCCGCCGATGAGCTTGACTGAGAAGGATGTCTCTCCTTCTTCCTCGTCTCATAACTTGTCAGTGCAGACGACACCTCATGGTAGTCCAGAGTATGCCTACCATTGATAAAGGTTAGAGTGAATGTCCAATACTCCTCCTCCGGGAGTGAGTTCAGGAAGATGTTCGCCTTGTCTTCCTCTTCTACCATGACATCCACGTTCACCAAATCTGTAAGAAGATTCGTGTATCGGTTGATGTGCTCATTCACTGTTCTCCCCTTCTTCATCTGAAACCCATACAGCTTACTTTTAAACTGCAATCTTGACTCGACACTCTTCGTCACATATTTCTTCTCAAGGGTTTCTCACAGATGCTTAGCCGACGTCTCATGTTGTGCAAGATATTTTATGTCTTGCGATAAACATGAACGAATCAACCCACACCTGACCTGTTCATCTTTGCCCACTCTTCATCAGTGGTCGTGCTCCTCTTCTTCTCCAGTAGGAGAGTATCCTCGAGGTTCGATGCATTCAGGGCATCCATAACCTCACATCTCCACATCCCGAAATTATTTGTGCCATTAAACTTAACGACATCAATCCTCGGATGAGGATTCATGGTCTTAACCGAAGCAATTTCTTCTGCCATTGAGATTACTTGATCCTCTATCTATGCGGAAAAACAACCAACTGGAAATAGATCACTACACAGATAAAAATTGAATTTTTACCTTTTCCCTGAAACCCTAAATTGAGTTTCTCACCGGATCTACTCCACCACAGATTCCACGAGCCCTTCTAGC
Source organism: Agave tequilana (assembly GCA_038442645.1). Lineage (NCBI taxonomy): Eukaryota > Viridiplantae > Streptophyta > Magnoliopsida > Asparagales > Asparagaceae > Agave > Agave tequilana. The sequence continues at coordinate 35,735 of JAVJIF010000869.1, read as the reverse complement.
GTCCTCTTGAGATCGACACACGATCCCACGAACACGAATACCTCTGATCTGAGATCGACACACGATCTCCACCGAATCAGATCTCGAGCCCTCCGAATCTCTAGAAATCCCAAGCAAAACCTGGAAGCTCTGATACCACTTGTTGTGCCCAGCGACAACAGCCCTGATGAGGATCCCCTGAAACTCCCAAGCACGAAGAATAATCTCCCAAAGCCAGCACAAATAAAACAATCCAGAGAAAGCACACGAAAACCAAATTTAACGAGGTTCAGCCTGGATGCCTACGTCCTCGGGGCAATAAAAGAGAGATCTATTACTTTGGAAGAAGATTACAATGCTAGCAGCTTCTCTTCTCTCAAGAGAGCTCCAGAATTTCTAGCATTCAGATTCTTAACCCTAGAAAATAGCCACAGCCTTTAAATACAAACAAGTTTTCAAACCTACAATCGCAGTCTGCACCCGCTTGTCGGTCGACCGACCTCTTCCACCAGTCGACCGGTCGGTCGACCGGGTGCCCAACAGAGAGTTGGGTACTTTCAGTTGGTCGACCGGGCGGTCGACCGAGCTCCAACCCCGAGCATGTTGTGCACGTCGGTCGACCGCGCCGGTCGACCGAAGTTCTGATACTGCGGGCGGTCGACCGGGCCGGTCGACCCGCCAACCTATTTCCTGCTGCTGCTGTTGTTTTCTGTTGCTGTTCCCTTCATTTTTTCGTCGTCGACTTCCTCGGCGATCACTCGACGACCCCTTGACGATCCTCTTCGACTTCCTTAGCAATAACCTTTCTCTTTCCAACAGATATGACATCTATGCAAGTACTCTGATGTTGGTAGCCAGTCTAGAAGAGCCAGCAACATCACGATACAGATTTTGGAGGACAAGCAACCGCCAAACAGAGGTTGCGGCCCTATCCATCGCACGGTGGGGCTGGAGAGTAAAGCACATGGAACAGACGGTAAAAGAGCCCGAGGAGTGAAGGTGCATTGTAATGGAGTCTAGCTCATGTGAGAGACACCTTAGAGCAGAGAGTGGAGCTGTCCCAAGGCAAGAATCCAAGAACATCCAACTCCAAGGCTTGCCGGCAATTTGGATACTGCCTCCTCTTCATCTTCCTTGTAATTTCTTTTTCGTATATTTTTCTCTTTTCTCTGTACTCGGACCTAATGATCATGCTTAGCAACTAAAAAAAGAGAGATGAATTTGTTAGTTTACTTCTTCAGTATTCACACCCATCCTGCAGTTTTTTCATTACTGTCAACTGAATTCATTTGATATGAGAATCTGTATATGGATTTAATCATTTTGTTCTCTGTTATGCTTAGTTGACCAATGATTTCCAGTGGTTTCTTTAAACTGTCATATGCAAAAGTTTGTACATTTTCTGCATAATACCCTTCCTCTGCACTGTATTGAGCCTAGAAGGCGTGAAGCTAACACTCGGGTAATCGAAAAATGTGAAGGGCCTCAAGGCTCCTGTATTGTTTTCTCTTTTCTCGGGAATAAACAGACTCATGTCTTTTAAACCTAATAAAATTCATTTCGTATCCTAGCAAAAAATAAATAAATAAAAATTATAATCATCATAAATCAAGCTAGCAACCTGTCTCTCTCGTTTTCTTTATAACTTTTTTAATTTTCGCTCACACAGACTCCCTATATATAACTATGTTTCTTTAAATAAGATTTATATAAACTATATTGCTAAATGCTAATACAATTTTTGAAGTTTGAATTTATATTTCGATTAACCGAGACATGAAGGAAAAAACTCCAACAATGTCCATCTTTGTATAGGATCCTCAACCATTATCACTTATCAGCACATACACAAGAGGAGTAGGGAGACCTACAACTCGAACAACATTTAGGTTTTGAGCTCCTCGACGATATGCATAGTCCCCACATTTGAATGGTTTGATGCTACAAGTTCATAAGAAGACTCAGATTATAATTTCTTCTTTTTCAAGTCTTTATCTCTTCAAGTCTTCCTCTCTTTATCTCTCTGTCTCTGTCTGAGACATTTCCCTTCCCATTTACATGCTCACACTTCATCCTCGTCATTGCAAGTCAAGGTGCAAATCGAACGAGTTCTTACTGGATCCAGTCCAATCAAATAATATGAATTTGAAAATCCCTCAAAATTTAAGTCGTTTCTGAGGGAAGGAAGTCTTCCATGAAAGCCAAATACCTGGAAAAATTGGTCAGCTTCTGCATAGTAATGAAATGATTTTGACCTTTCTATTTGTCTGTTCTAATTGGAGTCCCCAGGGAAAAGAAATATTTTTGCATTCTAATGTTTTTTAAAGTTGTTTGTAAATAAAAATTATAAGTTGAATAGTATCACATGTATGCGTGAATGCAGGCCATATTGAAGTCCAGGTCTAAATTGTGTCTGTCCCCTCTTTTCTTCAAAAAATAAAAAACAGGACATGAGCGAGCAGGAATTTCTTTTGCCCCAGCTCTTTTCCGATACGTGGGTCATCTACAGCTATCCAAATTATTAACTATGACCTACATGTCCTCAAGGAGTTCTTAGATTAAAAATTTATAAATTCCGGAGAACGTTGACCATTCATCACACAGCTGCAATTAAATGATTAGAGTTACTTGAATTGTGAATTTAACAAAAACTTCTTATCTGTGAAAGCCCGATTTTTTTTAGTTAAATTTCCGTGTAGGGTTTCTTTTTTTTTTAAAGTTCCGCATATGACTATGAGGGAACATTTACGCCATTTGATTGGCTTCTCAATTTGAAGCTATAATTAGAACAATGTTTCATTATTAAATAACTTCTGTAAACTTTGAAAGATAATAACCTTTTTCTAAGGTAAAACGAAAGATTCAGTTTTTTTGTAATTTTTAATATATAACTGTAGCTATTGAGGCCTAACTCAATGATAAAAATGGTTAATTTGTAATGAGAGAGTTTTAAGTCCAAAATCAGGTTGTAGTATTTGTGTTTGCTCACATAATAAAAGCATTAAAATATTTCTCGCACAATTTGAAATCCAAGGATGGGACAAAATCCAGATCGGTGGACACATGATCGACCCACCGGTCGTCCCAGGATGGGACAAAATCACACGGCCGAAAGTTGGGCTGCAAGACTGTCAAAAAGTCCACGCAGAAATTTTCTATTTCCACGCGGATTCATAATTGCGCTATCTAACAACAATATTATGTCAACCTCATCATCAACCCGTGACCGATACAAGACGCAATTGACAGGGGCAAGTAACAGAGCTGCATCTGTCACTCCAGAAGTCATCAGCCCCTTTAATGACTTTAAATGACCGGCAGCCACAAGCAAGTCATCAGCCTCTGCCTTCTTCCTCCATCTTAATTCAACATGTTTGTCCCTCTTCACTTTGCACACTTCCTTCGCATTTGCCATTGAGCCGATAACGCACATTACTCCGATGAATATCCTCGTATTCCTCTCCTTCTTGTTTATCGGTAGATGCTTCGCGAATGTTGAGTGCCTTCCAAATGAGAGCTCTTCCCTCCTTCAGCTCAAGGAAGGGCTCACCTTCACCTCTGACAGACTTGTTTCCTGGAAACCTGGCTCCAACTGCTGCAACTGGGAGGGTGTCAGTTGTGACTCTGAATTGGGACGAGTCATCAGTCTTGACCTCAGTATGCGCAATATCTCAGGTACAATTGGTGGCGGCCTCTTTAACCTCAGCTCCCTGCAAACCCTCAACCTTGCTTACAATCAATTTGACTCGAAACCTGTTCCGTTGGGGTTCGAGAGACTCATCAACCTCACACGGCTGAATCTCTCCAACGCGGGCTTTGTAGGACAGATCCGATTGGCATCTTTTACCTGACAGAAATGGTCTCTCTTGACCTCTCCAGTCGCTGCGACGATGTCAGGCCAGTTGACTCCCTGCGACTCAAAAATCATGATCTCCGAGTTCTTGTAAGAAAACTTATCAATTTAAAGGAGCTCTATCTTGATTGTGTGAGCATCTCCAACAGGACAGAGTGGTACAAAGTGCTGTCACCACTGCTGCCTCAGCTCAAGGTACTCAGTTTGAAGAACTGCTCTCTCTCAGGTTCGATTGACTCCTCACGCTCTACTTTCTTACAGATGCTTTCAGTTCTTGCATATTCTGAGTCTCTCAGTTCATGCTGAATAAATGCAGGAATCTTACCTGAAGACATATTTCAACTCAGGAATTTGAGCGTCCTCGACTTATCAGACAACAACATGCTTTCTGGAATTCTGCCAGAATTTTCCAGCGAGAGCAGTTTGCAGCGCTTGGTGCTCTCTCACGCAAATTTATCTGGCAACATAACTGAATCAATTGGAAATCTCAAATCTTTGACCGAATTGGATCTTTCAGGCTGTTCCTTCTCCGGACTGGTGCCTCGTTCAATTGGGAGATTGCCTCGACTGCTTCTTTTGGATCTTTCATTCAATAGTTTCACTGGTGGAATCCCTTTGTTTCTACCAGGGGCAAGAATTGTTGAGCTAAACCTTGCGAGTAACAGATTTTCAGGGCAAATACCATCATCCTATGGAGATGGACTTCATAATCTTACAATCCTAAATCTCTCAAATAACTCTCTTTCTGGGCCAATTCCTGTATCTCTGTTTTCTCTTCCTGCATTGCAAGCAATTTATCTCGATCATAACCAACTAACTGGTCAGCTGGAAGAGTTTCAGATTTCTTCTTCTTCTTCGTTGAGGACTATTGATTTGAGCGACAATCAGCTACAGCGACAAATCCCCAGATCATTGTTTAAGCTCCCAGGCCTTCAGCTTTTAGGGCTTGCATCAAACAACTTCAGTGGCATACTGGAACCCGATTTACTCTATGGCCTCAGCAATCTAACTCATCTGGATCTCTCAAACAATAAGCTGTCAATACGAGATAGAGAAGGTAATTCTTCTCTCTCCTTCCCTAAGCTCAGCACACTGAAGTTAGCTTCTTGCAATCTCATCAATATCCCAGCCTTTTTGAAGCATCAAGATAGAATGACAACCCTCGACCTTTCAAACAATAAAATTGCTGGTGCATTGCCAAGATGGATATGGAGAATTGGAAATCAGACCTTGATGAACTTGAATCTCTCCTACAACTTGCTCACACATGTGGAAAGTTCCATGACCAATTTCTTTCATAATTCAGAATTTTCTCCAATTATTCTTGATCTGAGTTCCAACATGCTTCAAGGACCAATTCCGCTCCCCCCCAGGGATACGACCCTCTTGGATTACTCAAACAACAACTTCTCTTCTGTTATCCCATTCAACATTTCCTACTATCTTAATTCAACCATTTTCTTTTCACTTGCAAACAATAGTCTTACAGGAGAAATTCCAGCAGCCATCTGCAGTGCGAGATCTCTACAAATCCTCGACTTATCTGACAACCACTTGAGGGGGCCAATCCCACCATGCATTTTAGAACACAGAAATGATCTCATTGTGCTAAACTTGAGAGGAAACAAGCTTGGAGGAACAATTCCTCGTGTCAGCAAGGGATGCAGTTTGAAGACTATAAACCTCAATAGCAATGATTTGGAAGGAGGGTTGCCCCCATCTTTGGCAAACTGCAATGATCTAGAGGTTATAGACCTTGGTAACAACCACATCGTGGGCCCATTTCCCTACTGGCTGGGGAACATATATGTTATCAGGATCATTATTTTGCGATCAAATGGATTTTCTGGGTCGATGGAGCTCCCACCATGGATCCCACACAACAATTACACATTCTTAAAGCTCCAAATATTGGACCTCTCATCCAACCACTTCACAGGGAGGCTACCAGCAGAATGTTTCCCAAATCTAAAAGCAATGACACTTACACAGCCGAACAGCTCAATAGTCGGGGAATCTGTACATCCGCAACTGAAGCAGTTGTCTGAAGGGTTCTTTTATCATGACACAGTAGTAGTCACAAGCAAAGGACGGGATACTAAGCTAGTAAAGATCTTGACGATCTATAACTATATTGATCTCTCCATTAATAACTTCACTGGCAGTATTCCTGATGCTCTCGGGCAACTCCAATCTCTCTGTGTGCTGAACTTATCTCACAATGCACTCAATGGCCATATACCTGCGACGTTTGGAAACTTGATGCAGCTAGAGTCATTGGATCTCTCAGCAAATCACCTCTCAGGTGAGATTCCGCAGGAGCTAGCTTCCCTCACATTCCTGTCTGTCTTAAATCTCTCGAACAACAATTTGATTGGGAGAATACCACAAGGCAATCAGCTTTCTACCTTCTCTAACACTTCATACCAAAATAACAGAGGGTTGTGTGGCAGCCCATTGTCAAAGCAATGCAGCGATGCAGGTCCTGCAAGAAACAGCACCGAGTCAACTACAGAATCTGATCAAGAATCTTCAGATGTAACATATGAAATTGGGTTAGCATTATCTATAGGGCTGGGATATGGGTTTGGTATAGCTGTGGTCCTTGTGCTTCAGAATTTGTCGGTGAGGGAATGGAAGAAGATGCAACAGTGGCTATTAGTACTCAGGGGCAGAGATGACAATCTGTAAGGTCAGGCCGTGTGACTACAGATGTACCCGGATGATGAGAACATCAAAGAATGTGCATGTTACGGGCGTGTCTATTAGCGTAGGTCGCACATCAGTTTGATGAGTCTAGAGATATGATTCAGAAACTCATCTAGTATTTTTATTTCAGCTATATTTCTCACTGTGTTTTATCTGTATTTATGCTATATTTGTTTTGTATTTTATTAGCTGAGATAAGTCATGAGTAGTTGTGTGTTGAATAAAGTAAAAAAAAATGTACTTTGTGTTGAATATAGTAAAAAAATTGAAAAGACAACTCCCTACTAGATCCCTCTTCTCTGTGTAATCTTCACTATCTCTTCTCTTCCCCAACCCCTCTCATATTCAACTCCAAACACATTCTCTGCTGCAACTCTCTGTCAGTCGAATGAAATCAGTTGAAGCCATCAGATCACGTGATGCCAAAGTGGTTAACTAAATCTATCACACCCACCTTCAACCTGATCCACCCAAGCACTTGAGTTACCACCACCTCTAGCTCAGCACCAACATATCCACCATCAATGACAACAAGCAGTATCTCCTCTCTTCTACAATTTTGGACCAAGCATGTTCTTAGCCATTCCTTCACCGACTCAATACAATGATGCTTCATGTCTTAGTGTGAATTTAATTCATCCTTCTTGGAATACAACGGCGAGTACTTCGAGATTGTATACTCAGACAATCATCATGTTGGAATTAAAGAATATGTATATGAATCTTCGAGCTGAATTATGGCGAGATCCGTTGATCGAATCAACTGGATGATGGTTGGAGTGTGTTCTACTTCCATTGGGATGAACGTGGTATATTCACATGTTCAATTCCGACTTCGAATGAATGAGATATTCAAGTCCAAAGATTGCCTAATTCAAAGCCAAATGGGACTAAAGTTAGCTACAAGCATTTAGTCCCACATTAGCCATGGGATGGAAGCCTATGGTGTATAAATAGAAAAAATTGAGAACAAAGGGCGTGCCCTTTGGGTACTTAGAGTTTTCGCGCGCAAAAAGGAGGGAACTATGCTCGCACGTGCGCGCGCGCGGCCGCCGCTGGCGGCGGCGGCCGGCCGGCGCCGGGTCGGGTCCGGGTCCGGGCTTGGGCTGAGTCTGGGTTCGGGTTCCCTACCTTGCCTGATTCTTTTTGAATCGGGTCTCAAGGTATGGGCCGAACAGATCCACTCCACTACCCAATCCGCTCCAGCCCGCCCGCCAACGGGTGTCTGCGAACGGATCCGAACCGCTCGCCAACCTCTGTCGGAAAAACCGACCGTGCGGTTGAACGGTTGCGACGGTTCTGTCCGAACCGTCGCAACTGTTGTCTTTTGGCGGACGAGAATGCCCCTCCGGAACGCTATAAATAGCGCTCCAGAGTTTCATTCTCAGACACACCAAACCAGAAAGATCTCTCTCTCTCTCTAAAGTTCTGAAGTGAATTTCTGAACTGGGCTTCCAGCGTGAAGGCGACTTCCAGCGTGAAGTGAGAATCCGAAGCGACTTCCAAAAAGGAGATTCTGCAAAATTGTTCTGAAAGAGGAATCAGAAAATTCAACAGATTCTTTTATAAGAATTGTTGTCTGAATCTGGACTTCTGAAGAAATAATATTCTTCAACCTTCCTTCGTCCTCAACAGTGGGTGCTCCTCCAGAGAGTAAAGGCAAATATTCGTTTGAAATTTGTCCTTGTACCGCTGCTTCAACGATCCTGTGAAGGTACTGGTTGACTACGGTTCGACCGTACGGTGATTTGGTAGTGCTATCCAAATACCGTGAAAGAGTGTTGTATCTTGGGAGACCAGCGTCCATTATCCCGTTAGCACCGGTGCGGGGGACGTAATTGTCTTAAGGAGATTCGCTTTAAGCGTACCTCACTCTAAATACTGTATAAGTGGATTAAGTCCTTTATACAGGGGATATACTTTACAGTATATCGAGACTGACTTAGATTCAGTCTAATTGGTGCTTTAACCAAGAAAGGAAATTGAAAGGTGGTTCTTAAATTAAGGAACGTTCTATTGACGGAAAACCTCCCACCTGATATTTGCCGACCTGGCCAATTAGATTGTTGATATCTCAGTGATCTTGATTAGTTGTCAGATTGATTCTTGTTAAGCAGAATACCAACAATCTTAAGACAATTATCGTTTCTTACTTCTGTTCTGCTTGAACTTGCAGAAAATATCTGAGTCAAATCAAGATAGCACTAGCAAGGCAACAAACATGCAGCTCCAAAGTTTGATGCCTACTCCACTTTCTAACCCGAAGCCGGAGAAGCCAGGAAAGTTTAACGGCACAGAATTCAAGAGGTGGCAACAGAAGATGCTCTTCTACTTGACCACTCTTCATCTGGCCAAATTCCTGCAGGAGGATCCACCAGAACCCGGAACTGATCGGGACTCAGTCCTTGCAGTCGATGCTTGGACACAAGGTGACTTCCTTTGCCGAAATTATGTTTTAAATGGACTGGATGACTCTCTTTACAATGTCTACAGTCCTATCACTACGGCAAAGAAGTTATGGGGCAGTCTTGACAAGAAATACAAGACTGAGGATGCTGGTACCAAGAAGTTCGTCGTAGGACGATTTCTGGAGTACAAAATGGTGGATACTAAGACTGTCATCAGTCAGGTGCAAGAGTTCCAACTTATCTTGCACGAAATAGAAGCCGAAGGTATGATTCTTCCTGAAACTTTTCAGGTTGCAACAATCGTGGAGAAGCTCCCACCTGCGTGAAGAGACTTCAAGAACTACCTGAAGCATAAGCGAAAGGAGCTAAAGTTGGAGGATCTCATTGTGAGGCTTCGTATAGAGGAAGACAACCGCAAGTCCGAGAAAAGGAGCAGCAAGAACTCCTACGAAGCAAAAGCAAATGTGATCGAGGACTCAAAGGGGAAAGTGTCTTCTTTCAAAAGCTTGAAGAGGAAGAAGTCTTCCCAGGGGTACAAAGGCAAGGCTCAAGACGGCAGAAACATGCGCTTCAAAGGGACCTGTTACATCTGCAACAAAGAAGGTCACAAAGCAAATGAATGTCGCAGCCGTCTTAAGAAGAACAAGAAGATCCAACCACAGGCGAACATGACCAACCATGAATCTCCAAGCCTTTCAGCTGTGGTGTCAGAAGTAAATCTGACAACCAACAACAAGGATTGGTGGGTAGACACTGGAGCTACCCGACACATCTGCTCGGAGAAATTGTTATTCTCAGAATATCAAAGGCTAGAGCAAGATGAGCAGCTATTCATGGGTAATTCAGCTTCCTCAAAGGTTGAAGGAAAGGGCAAGGTCATCCTGAAGTGGACATCGGGGAAAGAGCTTACTCTTAACGATGTGCTTCATGTTCCAGACATCCGCAAGAATTTGATCTCCGGATCAATACTTAGTAAGAAAGGATTTAGAATTGTTTTTGAATCTGACAAATTTGTACTTACTAAGGGAGGGATGTATGTGGGAAGGGTTATCTTGTTGACGGACTTTTTAAAGCCAATGTTGCAGTGGTAGATAAAAAGTCCGTGTATTTGTACCCAAAACTAATAAATAAAGGAAATTCTTCTGTTTATTTGCTTGAGTCTCCTAATTTGTGGCATGCTAGATTAGGGCATGTAAATTACAAGTCTTTGAAGAACTTGTCTAATCTGGGATATATTCCTAAACTCAACTTGGAAGAATTCGCAAGTGTGAGATTTGTGTTGAGGCCAAGTTGGCTAAAAATTCATTTCACTCAATAGATCGAAATACAGAACCTTTAGGGTTAATTCATAGCGATCTATGTGACTTGAAGTTTATGCCAACTAGAGGCGGAAAAAAGTATTTTATTACTTTTATTGATGACTGTACAAGATACTGTTATGTGTATCTTTTAAACAGTAAGGATGAGGCAATAAATATGTTTACAACATATAAAGCCGAAGTTGAGAATCAACTCAACAAGAAAATCAAGATTCTAAAATCCGATAGAGGCGGAGAATATGAATCAAATGATTTTAGTGAGTTATGTGCTAGTTTTGGTATAATACATCAAACTACAGCACCATACACTCCTCAGCAGAATGGAATTGCTGAACGGAAGAACAGAACTTTGAAGGAGATGGTTAATTCCATGCTCGTAAGTTCTGGAGCTCCGCAGAACTTGTGGGGGGAAGCTCTATTAACTGCAAATCATATTCTAAATAGAGTACCCCATAAGAAACTTGGTCTTATACCATTCAAGTTATGGCATGGAAGGACACCTTCCTACCATTACCTCAAAATGTGGGGTGCCTAGCAAAGGTGCTAGCACCATTACCTAAAAAGATAAAGTTGGGAGCAAAAACTATGGACTGCATATTCATAGGCTATGCCTTGAATAGTAGTGCCTACAGATTTCTGTTTCATAAATCAGAAATACCTGATATTCATGTAAACATGATTATCGAATCTCGAGATGCTGTGTTCTTTGAAGACATCTTTCCGTACAAACGGGAAGCAGATAAGACTTCTGGGAAAAAAAACACACGAGATGGCGTTCAGGGACGAAAGCCCCAAGGAACCAATTATTAATGAGGAAATTGAACCAAGAAGAAGTCAGAGATCTAGAATCTCAAATCTTTTGGTCCAGATTTCATAGCATACGCTATTGAGAGCGAGCCTCAAACATTCAAAGAGGCTATGTCAACCCCAGAAGCACAAATGTGAAAAGAAGCTATAAATAGCGAAATAGAATCCATACTAAGTAAATATACTTGGGAATTGGTAAACTTGCCTCCTGGCAATAAACCAATTGGGTGTAAGTGGATTTTCAAACGAAAATTAAAACCCGATGGATCTATCGATAAGTACAAGGCTAGATTAGTAGCCAAGGGTTATCGGCAAAAAGAAGGACTTGACTACTTCGATACTTATTCACCAGTAACAAGAATAACGTCCATTCGGATGTTAATCGCAATTGCAGTATTGCACAACTTAGATATCCATCAAATGGATGTCAAGACTGGATTCTTAAATGGTGAATTAAATGAAGAGATATATATGGAGCAACCTGAAGGATTTAAAGTCAAGGGCCAAGAACACAAGGTATGTAAATTGGTAAAATTCTTATATGGTTTAAAGCAGACTCCTAAACAATGGCATGAGAAATTTGATAGTGTCATGATCAAAGATGGATTCACTATCAATGAATGCAATAAGTGTGTTTACACGAAAACAGTTGGAAACGCATGTATCATTGTTTGTCTTTATGTAGACGACATGTTGATACTCGGGACTAATATTGAAATTATTAAGTCCACTAAAAGAATGTTATCCAACAGTTTTGATATGAAGGTCTAGGGGTTGCTGATGTAATTTTAGGAATTAAAATTACTAGAACACCAGATGGAATCAGTCTATCTCAATCTCACTACGTGGATAAGATGATAGAAAGATTCAAGGATCATGGGATAAAGGAGAATACAAATCCTTTTCTCCCACACGTCCACCTTCATAAGAATACAGGAACTGGAATACGTCAGTTGGAGTATTCGCAGATTATCGAAAGTCTAATGTATTTGATGAATTGCACTAGACCCGATATTGCTTACGCTGTAAGCAAGTTGAGTAGATACACTAGCAATCCTAGTGATCTACATTGGACCGCTCTATTACGAGTATTGGGTTACGTATCACATACCAAGGAATATGCCTTGAGATATGGACAATATCCACCTGTACTGGAAGGATACAGTGATGCTAATTGGATTGCAGATTCTGAGGAATCAAAATCAACTAGCGGATACGTATTTACTCTAGCAGGAGCAGCGGTATCATGAAAATCTTCTAAGCAAACATGTATTGCCCGTTCCACTATGTAATCGAAATTCATAGCCTTAGATAAGGCTGGAGAAGAAGCAGAATGGCTTCGACAATTCTTAGAAGATATACCATTGTGGCAAAAGCCAGCGCCCGCTATATGTATACACTGCGATAATCAAGCAGCTATATCTAGGGCACAAAATGTTATATACAACAGTAAGTCTAGACATATTCGTCGTAGACATAATACCGTGAAGCAGTTGCTCTCAAATGGAATTATCTCTATTGACTTTGTATCGTCAAAGGATAATTTAGCGGATCCGCTTACTAAAGGTTTAAGTGGAGAGCGTATAAATTGCGCATCGAGGGGAATGGGTCTAAAAGCCTAACCTTACCGAGTCAGCTTAATGGAAATCTCACTTAGCGACTGGAGATCCCACGGACTAAGTTCAAGAGGAAAAACTAGTTATGATTGACTCAGCAAGTAAGCACTTGGGAGCTTGACTCCAATTCATTCCTAAGGTGCACATAAGTGCTTTTCTACAAGTGGGTTAAGGATAAGCTTAACGCTTTTAATGATGCCTATATCTTGTTACTAAACAAGTGGAGTAGAGTAGACTACTCCTAATAGGTCCATCACCTATGTGAGTATAGAGTTGGGTCGGCTCTTTGGGAATTTCTATGGAGGCTGTTATTCCCTAAAGATACTCTCTGAAACCAAGAATGTCCAGGGCCAAAACGGACACAACCGAGAACCAAAGTTGATTTGGAAAGTCACTGTGTGAAGCTTGTTGACTTGGCTTACACTAACGGCTAACAGTTCAAGACCTAGTTCACTGATTAGCCAGTAAGTCTGTAACGCCCCGATCCGGCGGGTACGGAGACGTTACTGCGACGTATATACGCAGGTCAGAAATACCCTCACGTATATACGCTAAGCATCAGTACAGGCAAGAATCAGAGTACGGAAGCAAGTGGTGCATTATACATTCCAACATATGAGTACAATTACAAAGTTATCACCAGAGGTGATCCGATATTACAATAATATTACATCACCAGAATGGCGCAATTGCGAGAATACAAGGGATGTACATGTAGGAACAGTAAAAAGGGCACTCACGAGTTTACAAAAGGAAAACTCGAGAGGCACACAGGGGGCCTGGAAGGATAGAGCTCTGAACGGTCAGCTGGAGATCCACGCTACCGCTGCGCCACTCTGATCAGCAACTGGGAGAATCCACACGCTCCAAACTCCATGACCTGGACATGAGGATCCAGGGGAGTCAGATGAAACTCCCCAGGCGAGTGGTGAAGCAAAAGCCAAGTGGCGAGCAAATCTGATTGTATGGTTTCAGATCACGGCTTCATAAGACTAGTACGTCAAAGGAATAATCCAAACAAGGAAACCCTCATCTATATACCTTTGTCTCATGTCACCATAATCCAAGCACATACAACCCGACTGTACTCAGGGCATGATAAGAAAATGAACAGGAGGCAGATGGATACAAGGGATAAAGTAGAGCATGAGCAGTTAATACGATAATACTCATAAAGTCGAAAATCCGAAGTAAAATCCCGGACAAGCAAAATATGGTAAGGCATATCACAGATTCATAGCCGTTTAAGTCGCAGGCTTCAGTATGCGTCCCATTCCACATACCTCTACTTACAACTTAAAGAGCCGGTTATTATCTTGATACTTATTATTACTCGTCTTACCCTGATATCTAGCTATGTGAACTAGCGTCCCAGCACACATAGATCCATATCCGAGTAAAGCAAGATTGTTATTGGAAACCAGCGGGGGTATCAACGAACTATGTTTACAGTGGGTCCCGTACATACCCGGGACCACGGCCCAGGATTGTTCCATTGCTTGGTGACGGAACCTGCCGCAAGGCTAACAAGAGGGACTTATGTATGCCCTTATCATGATGGTACCAGGAAGGAGGGAGCCAGCACTCCCCTCGGTCGCCTGGAGGCCCACAGGTCAGACCGGAAGTTTTAGTTGCACAACATACCTAGTACCACTGTAAACACGAACACATATTGATAGCCGCAAGTTTCCCCCGACCCGATGCAAGTTGTTCCTTTTATGAATTATTAGATGATTATCAGATTCCGGGAATGAGTAAGAACAAGTCAGGAATATCAGGAGTACTGGTTCGTACTATAATGTATCAAGATGTGTAACAGGAGTACAGTTTGTACTATCAAGATGTCAGGTTATCATTCCCGTTATCGTGATAATCATAAGAGTCAAGTATATCATGCTGGGTGTCAAGTGATAGCATGACAGGAGGATGATATTTGGCAGGTGACCAATCATGTCAAGAGATTGATATTAGTCCGGTGGCAAGTCATATCATAACAAGAGATCTTGCCAAGGAGTATCATGTCCGATGTTAGGTGATAACACATCAGTTGTCAGGTGATATACATGTGTTAAATAGTAACATGTAAATGACAGATATAAAATAATGGCATGCAGTAAAACAGTAGCTGAGCACATCCAAGCGGAGCTGAGCGAGCTGGAAATACAGACAGCAAACAGGATTTAACACTGGAGCGTCTGGCAAGGTTACCGGGACAACTCGGCCTAAAGTGCGAGTAGAAAATCCGGCATCATCTCGCCTAGACGAATCAAGTGGTAAAGCGCTGAACGCTGATCATGACAACCAGGCGGGGCCGAAGACTTGACGGTCCCAATCACTTCCCTTTCGAGATAGTGAGTGACCGGAGGCTGAAGAACGGAGAGACCTGCCGGCCCCAATCACTTCCCTTTCGAGATAGTGAGTGACCGGAGGCTGAAGAACGGAGAGACCTGCCGGCCCCAATCACTTCCCTTTCGAGATAGTGAGTGACCGGAGGCTGAAGAACGGAGAGACCTGCCGGCCCCAATCACTTCCCTTTCGAGATAGTGAGTGACCGGAGGCTGAAGAACGGAGAGACCTGCCGGCCCCAATCACTTCCCTTTCGAGATAGTGAGTGACCGGAGGCTGAAGAACGGAGAGACATGCCGGCCCCAATCACTTCCCTTTCGAGATAGTGAGTGACCGGAGGCTGAAGAATGGAGAGACCTGCCGGCCCCAATCACTTCCCTTTCGAGATAGTGAGTGACCGGAGGCTGAAGAACGGAGAGACCTGCTGGCCCCAATCACTTCCCTTTCGAGATAGTGAGTGACCGGAGGTTAAAGGCTGAGAGACCTGCAATGTTAGTACCACATGAACAATAAATAAACTACCATAATACAAGCATTCGTCACAGAGCAATACATGTCCAGACATTGGCACTCGACCATACACAAATACAGGGACTCAGCCCAATACATGATACAATGAAAACATGGAGTAAAACACATGTCGACCCGACGAAGCGGGGAAACCCAAATGGAGGCGAGAGCGAGAACACTCGCCTAAATCACCGGAAAGCCGAAAAGTCTGGAATCCATGGAACTCGCGCACGCGCCATAATATAATAATATATAAATGTGAGGAGAGAGAAAGTGAAGAGGAGAGAGAAAGTGAAGAGGAGAGAGAAAGAGTTAGAGAGAGTAAGAGAGAGAAACCTAGAGAGAGAAGGAGACACAGGGAGACGCGGGTTTAGAGAGTGAGACGCGGGGGTCGCAGACGCGGGAGTCGCGTCGCGGGGTTAGCAAACGCAGGAATCACAGACGCGGGAGTCGCGTCGCGAAGGAGCCACAAACGCGGGGTTCGAGATCCGCGTTTAAATCAGGACGCGAGGAGAACGCAGACGCGGTCGTGGGTTCCGCGTCGCGTTAGCACGAGGAGATCACAGGCGCGGGTATCTGTCCCGCGTCGTGACGATACAATAACGCGAAGGCCGCGTTAAAGAGATGACACGAACGCGAAGATTCGCGTGAAGGATGCCTGGACGCGGGGATAGAATCCGCGTCAGCAATGCCAGAGATGATGGAGATCTAGAGAGAGATAATTCGGAGAGAGAGGAGATTATTCAGGAGAGAGAGGGAGAGAAAGCTAGAGAGAGAGTGAGAGTGGGAACAGGAGAGAGAGAGAGTGATCTCCAGGAGAGAGAAAGAGATCCAGGGAGAGAGAGGGAGAGATCCAGGAGAGAGAAAAAGAGAGAGAAGGGGGGTCGCCCCCCTGGCTCCCGCACACAGCGCCCCCCTCTGGGGGGGCTCGGCCTGGCCGCCGGCCAGGTGGCGGCGCCGGCCGCCGGCGGGGGAGTGGCGCCGGCCACTCCCCAGGAAAGGCAGAGAAAGGGGGGCTGCTGCCCCCCTTCAGCAAGGAGAAAGAGAGGGGGCTTGCCCCCCTCTCAGCCCACGCACAGGGGGCCCAGGTGGGCCCCCTGGCCGCCCACGGCCGCCGGCATACCGCCGGCGGCGCCCCGAACTGGGGTGGCGCCGGCCACCCCAAGAAAAGGAGGGGGCTGCTGCCCCCTCAACACGAGTGCACAGGGGGCCAAGAGGCCCCCTGGCCACGCCCAAGGCCGCCGGCTCACCGCCGGCAGCGGCCTGCCCACGCCGGGGCGCCGGAGGAGGGAGGAGGTCGGCGGTGATGGTGGGGCCGAGCCGGATCTAAGGGGAGGAGAGGAAAATGGAAAGAAAAGAAAAGGAAAGAAAGGAAAGTAAAGGGAAAGAAAAGAGGAGGGAGGAGGAGGAGGCTCGCCGGAGTTGGTGGCCGGAGTTGGTGGCCGGAGTTGGGTCGGCTGGGTGGTGGTTGGGTGCGCTCAGATGGAGGAGGAGGAAATGAAGAAGAAGAGAAAAGAGAAAAGAAATGGAGGGAAAGAAAAGAGAAAGAAAGGAAAAGAAAAGGAGAGAGTGTGATAGGGATGGTGATGGGAGAGAAGTAAATGGGTGTGGTGTCGCCCACGTGGGGGGTGTGGGCTAGATTAGGTGGGAGAAAAGAAAGGAAAGAAAGAAAGAAAAGAAAGATTGGAAAAATAATAATATTATAATATGGCCGCGAATATCGACTGTTCCAGAAAAATCCCCAAAATACCCAGACGTAGAAAACATCATCCTGAGGAATAATATGAAATCGGTTTTCAGAAATAAAATCCCATTTTCAAATTAAAAATCCGAAAGTCAACCGCCGATACCGGTCTACACCGGGTCGGTCAGATTTTGATAAATTCCGAAAAATCTCAGAAAATGTATTAAAGAATATAATATGATTTTAAGAAGTAAAATGAAAGCGGAATTTAGAAATTCAATCCCGATTGTAAACTAAAAATCCTGGAATCAACCAGCGATACTGGCCGATACCGAATCCGGTGGAATTTTCATAAATTCATAAAATCCTCAGAAAAAGTATTTAGATGGGAAATGTAATTTTAAGAAATAGTGTAAAAAGACACTCCTTGAAATTTAATCCGTTTGCAAGTTAAAAATCCGGGAATCGGTCAGCGGCACTGGTCGACACCGGTTTTGAAGATTTCCAATTTAATTCAGGAAAATTCCAGAAAATCATAGAAAATCTAAAATATTGGAAAACGATGTTCAAAACTGAAATCGGTTAAACTGGAATACCAGAATGTCCAAATCAAGCAATTCACTAGGATCGGGCCCTCGGTTCAGATTAGGGCTGACTCCGAGTCCACGAATCCAAATCCAAGACAAAACGTTCATATAAAGAATTCACAATACAAAATAAATACAAGAAGTAAATCGAAAAAATACGATCGAAAAATCTGAATACGCAACTAAGTACGTATTCTGGGAGCGGGGTGTTACAATCCATCCACCTTATAAAAAATTGCGTCCTCGCAATTTCGATAAGGGGTAAATTGAACACAAAGGGGACAAGGGCGGAATTTATACCAATTAAGATATGCAGCACTATAGGTAGGGCCCTCAAGTTGACTGATCAATAACCAGAATATAGAAATCTTTTGCACTTCCGGCTGTATAAATCTTCGAACAATGCCGAATAATACTGACTGATAACACAGCTTAGCAATAGAATTCCAGCTGTACCGAATACTTAGTATCACTCTGAGCCAGAACACCAAAGATAAAGAAAACCCTGATAGTCCTGAGCATAATAAAGAAGGCCGATAATTAAGAATTCCGAATACCAGGCATCAATCACTCTGAAAGATATAGCCGAGAATATAGAATATCCGTAGAGAATCCCGACTACTGACTTCTGAAAGATAACCCGTTCGAGATCAATCCTGAGAATACCCGAGCTTCATAGAGTTGGCCGAAGAGATCATCTCATAGCTTCATTCAGAACTAGCCACTACCTTTCTAGTATAACCATATCTTAAGTTGGTATAAAGGCTACGAAAAACCAAAACAGGGAAAGATGGAAGGGATTAGAAATCAAAGGAAAGATGATCAAGAATAGATAACTCTGTACTTGTAGTTGGAGTGTATAACCAGGACTCATGCATTCCAGTTGCAAATTTCTTTACCATTAATTTGCCGTCTGGATGTACTGAGGAGGTGAGAGCCTAAGCTCTGATACCAACCTGTAACGCCCCGATCCGGCGGGTACGGAGACGTTACTGCGACGTATATACGCAGGTCAGAAATACCCTCACGTATATACGCTAAGCATCAGTACAGGCAAGAATCAGAGTACGGAAGCAAGTGGTGCATTATACATTCCAACATATGAGTACAATTACAAAGTTATCACCAGAGGTGATCCGATATTACAATAATATTACATCACCAGAATGGCGCAATTGCGAGAATACAAGGGATGTACATGTAGGAACAGTAAAAAGGGCACTCACGAGTTTACAAAAGGAAAACTCGAGAGGCACACAGGGGGCCTGGAAGGATAGAGCTCTGAACGGTCAGCTGGAGATCCACGCTACCGCTGCGCCACTCTGATCAGCAACTGGGAGAATCCACACGCTCCAAGCTCCATGACCTGGACATGAGGATCCAGGGGAGTCAGATGAAACTCCCCAGGCGAGTGGTGAAGCAAAAGCCAAGTGGCGAGCAAATCTGATTGTATGGTTTCAGATCACGGCTTCATAAGACTAGTACGTCGAAGGAATAATCCAAATAAGGAAACCCTCATCTATATACCTTTGTCTCATGTCACCATAATCCAAGCACATACAACCCGACTGTACTCAGGGCATGATAAGAAAATGAACAGGAGGCAGATGGATACAAGGGATAAAGTAGAGCATGAGCAGTTAATACGATAATACTCATAAAGCCGAAAATCCGAAGTAAAATCCCGGACAAGCAAAATATGGTAAGGCATATCACAGATTCATAGCCGTTTAAGTCGCAGGCTTCAGTATGCGTCCCATTCCACATACCTCTACTTACAACTTAAAGAGCCGGTTATTATCTTGATACTTATTATTACTCGTCTTACCCTGATATCTAGCTATGTGAACTAGCGTCCCAGCACACATAGATCCATATCCGAGTAAAGCAAGATTGTTATTGGAAACCAGCGGGGGTATCAACGAACTATGTTTACAGTGGGTCCCGTACATACCCGGGACCACGGCCCAGGATTGTTCCGTTGCTTGGTGACGGAACCTGCCGCAAGGCTAACAGGAGGGACTTATGTATGCCCTTATCATGATGGTACCAGGAAGGAGGGAGCCAGCACTCCCCTCGGTCGCCTGGAGGCCCACAGGTCAGACCGGAAGTTTTAGTTGCACAACATACCTAGTACCACTGTAAACACGAACACATATTGATAGCCGCAAGTTTCCCCCGACCCGATGCAAGTTGTTCCTTTTATGAATTATTAGATGATTATCAGATTCCGGGAATGAGCAAGAACAAGTCAGGAATATCAGGAGTACTGGTTCGTACTATAATGTATCAAGATGTGTAACAGGAGTACAATTTGTACTATCAAGATGTCAGGTTATCATTCCCGTTATCGTGATAATCATGAGAGTCAAGTATATCATGCTGGGTGTCAAGTGATAGCATGACAGGAGGATGATATTTGGCAGGTGACCAATCATGTCAAGAGATTGATATTAGTCCGGTGGCAAGTCATATCATAACAAGAGATCTTGCCAAGGAGTATCATGTCCGATGTTAGGTGATAACACATCAGTTGTCAGGTGATATACATGTGTTAAATAGTAACATGTAAATGACAGATATAAAATAATGGCATGCAGTAAAACAGTAGCTGAGCACATCCAAGCGGAGCTGAGCGAGCTGGAAATACAGACAGCAAACAGGATTTAACACTGGAGCGTCTGGCAAGGTTACCGGGACAACTCGGCCTAAAGTGCGAGTAGAAAATCCGGCAGCATCTCGCCTAGACGAATCAAGTGGTAAAGCGCTGAACGCTGATCATAATAACCAGGCGGGGCCGAAGACCTGACGGTCCCAATCACTTCCCTTTCGAGATAGTGAGTGACCGGAGGCTGAAGAACGGAGAGACCTGCCGGCCCCAATCACTTCCCTTTCGAGATAGTGAGTGACCGGAGGCTGAAGAACGGAGAGACCTGCCGGCCCCAATCACTTCCCTTTCGAGATAGTGAGTGACCGGAGGTTAATGGCTGAGAGACCTGCAATGTTAGTACCACATAAACAATAAATAAACTACCATAATACAAGCATTCGTCACAGAGCAATACATGTCCAGACATTGGCACTCGGCCATACACAAATACAGGGACTCAGCCCAATACATGATACAATGAAAACATGGAGTAAAACACATGTCGACCCGACGAAGCGGGGAAACCCAAATGGAGGCGAGAGCGAGAACACTCGCCTAAATCACCGGAAAGCCGAAAAGTCTGGAATCCATGGAACTCGCGCACGCGCCATAACATAATAATATATAAATGTGAGGAGAGAGAAAATGAAGAGGAGAGAGAAAGAGTTAGAGAGAGGAAGAGATAGAAACCTAGAGAGAGAAGAAGACACAGGGAGACGCGGGTTTAGAGAGTGAGACGCGGGGTCGCAGACGCGGGAGTCGCGTCGCGGGGTTAGCAAACGCAGGAATCACAGACGCGGGAGTCGCGTCGCGAAGGAGCCACAAACGCGGGGTTCGAGATCCGCGTTTAAATCAGGACGCGAGGAGAACGCAGACGCGGTCGTGGGTTCCGCGTCGCGTTAGCACGAGGAGATCACAGGCGCGGGTATCTGTCCCGCGTCGTGACGATACAATAACGCGAAGGCCGCGTTAAAGAGATGACACGAACGCGAAGATTCGCGTGAAGGATGCCTGGACGCGGGGATGGAATCCGCGTCAGCAATGCCAGAGATGATGGAGATCTAGAGAGAGATAATTCGGAGAGAGAGGAGATTATTCAGGAGAGAGAGGGAGAGAAAGCTAGAGAGAGTGAGAGTGGGAACAGGAGAGAGAGAGAGTGATCTCCAGGAGAGAGAAAGAGATCCAGGGAGAGAGAGGGAGAGATCCAGGAGAGAGAAAAAGAGAGAGAAGGGGGTCGCCCCCTGGCTCCCGCACACAGCGCCCCCCTCTGGGGGGGGCTCGGCCTGGCCGCCGGCCACTCCCTAGGAAAGGCAGAGAAAGGGGGGCTGCTGCCCCCCTTCAGCAAGGAGAAAGAAAGGGGGCTTGCCCCCCTCTCAGCCCACGCACAGGGGGCCCACCCTCTCAGCCCACGCACAGGGGGCCCAGGTGGGGCCCCTGGCCGCCCACGGCCGCCGGCACACCGCCGGCGGCGCCCCGAACTGGGGTGGCGCCGGCCACCCCAAGAAAAGGAGGGGGCTGCTGCCCCCTCAACACGAGTGCACAGGGGGCCAAGAGGCCCCCTGGCCACGCCCAAGGCAGCCGGCTCACCGCTGGCGGCGGCCTGCCCACGCCGGGGCGCCGGAGGAGGGAGGAGGTCGGCGGTGATGGTGGGGCCGAGCCGGATCTAAGGGGAGGAGAGGAAAATGGAAAGAAAAGAAAAGGAAAGAAAGAAAGTAAAGGGAAAGAAAAGAGGAGGGAGGAGGAGGAGGCTCGCCGGAGTTGGTGGCCGGAGTTGGTGGCCGGAGTTAGGGTCGGCTGGGTGGTGGTTTGGTGCGCTCAGATGGAGGAGGAGGAAATGAAGAAGAAGAGAAAAGAGAAAAGAAATGGAGGGAAAGAAAAGAGAAAGAAAGGAAAAGAAAAGGAGAGAGTGTGATAGGGATGGTGATGGGAGTGAAGTAAATGGGGTGTGGTGTCGCCCACGTGGGGGGTGGGCTGGATTAGGTGGGAGAAAAGAAAGGAAAGAAAGAAAGAAAAGAAAGATTGGAAAAATAATAATATTATAATATGGCCGCGAAATATCGACTGTTCCAGAAAAATTCCAAAAATACCCAGACGTAGAAAACATCATCCTGAGGAATAATATGAAATCGGTTTTTAGAAATAAAATCCCATTTTCAAATTAAAAATCCGAAGTCAACCGCCGATACCGGTCTACACCGGGTCGGCCGGATTTTGATAAATTCCGAAAAATCGCAGAAAATGTATTAAAGAATATATATGATTTTAAGAAGTAAAATGAAAGCGGAATTTAGAAATTCAATCCCGATTGTAAACTAAAAATCCTGGAATCAACCAGCGATACTGGCCGATACCGAATCCGGTGGAATTTTCATAAATTCATAAAATCCTCAGAAAAAGTATTTAGATGGGAAATGTGATTTTAATAAATAGTGTAAAAAGACACTCCTTAAAATTCCAATCCGTTTGCAAGTTAAAAATCCGGGAATCGGTCAGCGGCACTGGTCGACACCGTTTTGAAGATTTCCAATTTAATTCAGAAAAATTCCAGAAAATCATAGAAAATCTAAAATATTGGAAAACGATGTTCTAAACTGAAATCGATTAAATCGAAATACCAGAATGTCCAAATCAAGCAATTCACTAGGATCGGGCCCTCGGTTCAGATTAGGGCTGACTCCGAGTCCACGAATCCAAATCCAAGACAAAACGTTCATATAAAGAATTCACAATACAAAACAAATACAGGAAGTAAATCGAAAAAATACGATCGAAAAATCTGAATACGCAACTAAGTACGTATTCTGGGAGCGGGGTGTTATAAAGTCCGATAAAGCTTTCACTATGGAAGGTTCAAGACCTAGTTCACCTATCCTTATGCAGTTTCTTTTCTCAAGTACTTTTCACAATAGAGTCAGTCTCTTTGTGTGTCATTTCCTTGAATCTCCATTCATTGTGGGGGATTGTTGGAATTGAAGAATATGTATATGAATCTTCGAGCTGAATTATGGCGAGATCCGTTGATCGAATCAACTGGATGATGGTTGGAGTGTGTTCTACTTCCATTGGGGATGAACGTGGTATATTCACATGTTCAATTCCGACTTCGAATGAATGAGATATTCAAGTCCAAAGATTGCCTAATTCAAAGCCAAATGGGACTAAAGTTAGCTACAAGCATTTAGTCCCACATTGGCCATGGGATGGAAGCCTATGGTGTATAAATAGAGAAAATTGAGAACAAAGGGCGTGCCCTTTGGGTACTTGGAGTTTTCGCGCGCGAAAAGGAGGGAACTATGCTTGCACGTGCGCGCGCGCGCCGCCGCGCTGGCGGCGGCGGCCGGCCGGAGCCGGGCCGGGTCGGGTCGGGCCCGGGTCCGGGTCCGGGCTTGGGCTTGGTCTGAGTTCGGGTTTGGGTTCGGGTTCCCTACCTGGCCTGGTTCTTTTTGAATTGGGTCTCAAGGTATGGGCCGAACAGATCCACTCCACTACCCAATCCGCTCCAGCCCGCCCGCCAACGGGTGTCTGCGAACGGATCCGAACCGCTCGCCAACCGCTGTCGGAAAAACCGACCGTGCGGTTGAGCGGTTGAACGGTTGCGACGGTTCTGTCCGAACCGTCGCAACTGTTGTCTTTTGGCGGACGAGAATGCCCCTTCGGAACGCTATAAATAGTGCTCCAGAGTTTCATTCTCAGACACACCAAACCAGAAAGATCTCTCTCTCTCTAAAGTTCTGAAGTGAAATTCTGAACTGGACTTCCAGCGTGAAGGCGACTTCCAGCGTGAAGTGGGAATCCGAAGCGACTTCCAAAAAGGAGATTCTGCAAATTGTTCTGAAAGAGGAATCAGAAAATTCAACAGATTCTTTTATAAGAATTGTTGTCTGAATCTGGTACTTCTGAAGAAATAATATTCTTCAACCTTCCTTCGTCCTCAACAGTGGGTGCTCCTCCAGAGAGTAAAGGCAAATTTCGTTTGAAATTTGTCCTTGTACCGCTGCTTCAACGATCCTGTGAAGGTACTGGTTGACTACGGTTCGACCGTACGGTGATTTGGTAGTGCTATCCAAATACCGTGAAAGAGTGTTGTATCTTGGGAGACCAGCGTCCATTATCCCGTTAGCACCGGTGCGGGGGACGTAATTGTCTTAGGAGATTCGCTTTAAGCGTACCTCACTCTAAATACTGTATAAGTGGATTAAGTCCTTTATACAGGGGATATACTTTACAGTATATCGAGACTGACTTAGATTCAGTCTAATTGGTGCTTTAACCAAGGAAGGAAATTGAAAGGTGGTTCTTAAATTAAGGAACGTTCTATTGAACGGAAAACCTCCCACCTGATATTTGCCGACCTGGCCAATTAGATTGTTGATATCTCAGTGATCTTGATTAGTTGTCAGATTGATTCTTGTTAAGCAGAATACCAACACATCAAGACTTCGTCTACACTCCGAAAGCTTCCACTTTCACTTTGTTGCCGCATCAGCTATTCACCAAATGATTCAAGAGCAACTTCTAGAAGAACTTTTTGAAACTGAAAGTATACAGTTGCCACTGTTGGAGCATCTCCTGATTTTATTTTGGTCTAATCGATGTTCTTAAGGTATTAACCTTTTCCTGAAACCTTATTAGTTTTATACGGTAGTAATTCTCTATTATATAATCATTTTGCCTGCTGATCACATAAATATAAGGATTGAATGTACTGTTTTGTTACTTTGTATTTATCAATTTAAATATTACATTTTGGACTTTGCTATCATAAAATATTATTATTAATCATACTATTATACTTTGAGATGTGCAACATTAATGCAACTTTATTTAGCAAGTATTGTTCTTCATTTTAAACTGATAACTTATAACCTAGATCGATCGCTCTTTATTGGTGATACGTGCTTTATTTTGTTTTGATGCTGAACTTCTGTATCTGTACACAAACATTTTTTTACATCATTTTTTATATCAGAGCACGGTTCTAGGCAAGAAATTTCAATTATGCATGTTCTATCCAATAGATTTTAAAATGTGTCATTGCCTGTAAAATCATCATTTTATTTATTGAAAAATTAGCATTCATACATTTTCATTTTGGCACTATATCTCTGTCATAAGTAGTTCCTTTAGTTTATGCCAACTCGTAATGATAGACCATACTTATTTAGTGAGATTCCTGAACCCCAAACTGCTAATATGAACTCCAAAGCTTTCCAAAAGTTAAAAGAACTTATGATTTCCTTCTAACCATTAAGCACAATCAGATCAAACACCAACTTAAAATAAATGCTCAGTTAGCTCAATTTGGACAAAACCATGAGCGATAACCTACTCCTCAACCCATCCTAAACAATCCCCCACAGTTTCACCATCATGGGAATCATGAACAAGATCCAGATGAACGTCTTGTAAGGAGTATCAAGATCAATGCTCCTTTTGATGGTATACTTGAAACACAACTGTTTTTGAATTGGATGAAACAAATGGACTGCTATTTCAACTGGTACACGATGTCAAAAGAGCGAAAAATCAGTTTT
The DNA here is from genome assembly GCA_038442645.1 of Agave tequilana. Lineage (NCBI taxonomy): Eukaryota > Viridiplantae > Streptophyta > Magnoliopsida > Asparagales > Asparagaceae > Agave > Agave tequilana. The sequence goes on along the minus strand of JAVJIF010000869.1, from coordinate 9,733 downwards.
GCTGTCATGTAGTTGACTGGGCAAGCTAATCAATATTAGGCTAATTTTGAAACTCTCTGTGAGTTAAAAAGAAAACACCTAATTGGCACTTGGGGTGACATGAAGACCCAATTGCAATAAAAGTACCTCACACCTTCTTATTACTTGAGGTTGTTAGACAAATGGAATCAATTCTCTCAGGGGAGCAAATCTACCAAGGAATACATTTTCAAATTTGACGAGTTCCTCATCCGGTGTAGCACATTTGAGAGTGAAACTCCTATGCAAGTCATCTCTAGGTTTAGAACTAGATTGCGAGAAGATCTTAGGAGCGAGCTTTTTCCAGGAACGTCGACTGTCACACCCCGCTTCCTAAAATACTAAGTACAAGTACGTGACAATAGCTAACAGATACTCACGAAGAGTAAAACCTTTTTCATGAATACTTTAAGCTGTCAATTATGAGCAAAAAATAGCACACATATATGCACATACAATCAAATATAGAGATAAAAACACATATATGAAATATTGAAGCATTAATAATATCATCCATCATATCTGAATAAAACGTGAATAGGTGAAATGATCGATCCAAGTTCAGGAATTATGGGAATCAAAACTGGCACAAGAATGTTGCTTAGTTCAAGTAACACTACATGAGTCGATATTGATTCAAGAATTAGACTCGAATCGCTAAATTAAGATTTAGGTTCACAATTATCTTCAAGTTCAATTTCAAGAAATGGATAACTTGTCAAAATATCAAATATTTGATTTTGGTCAAGCTCAGGTTGATATGATGAAACTGAATCTTGATTTCCAAAATGACATAATTCTTGGGGCATATCAATAGAGTTGAAGATATCAGAATTAGCCAATGATTAATAAGAGAGAGTTTTCCTCATTCTTATAGGAGTTGGCCAGTTGACTTTGTTTTGATTCTAACCTATTGATAGACTACAAAGCAAAATTTTCATGGTTTTGCGTCATGTCCTGCCAGCATTCTATACTCTTTTACAAGTGGGATATTTCTTCTTGGGGAGTTGGGTCTGGAAAGAGAGAGTATGAATCCTGAAAATTTGGTGGACATTGAGGGTCGAACATGTTTTGAATTTGTCGCTCGGACTCTCCTACAGGAATTCCATAGACTTTTCCAATAATGATTTTTCTTTTAATGGTTCTGAAAAAGAACTATTGAATTTTGGAAATTCTGTGGATATGATGAGGTCATCATGTTTTCAAATTATTTTTGGGCCTCGAACATGGCTTTCAAACTCCTTTGCAACTCTGATTTTTCTTCAATTAGTGGTTCAAGAAAAGGAATATATGAAGCAGAATGTGAGAATGAAGATGGTGAAAAAGATGATTGATAATATAACTCGGGGGAAGTGAATCCCCAAGGACTCTGTGAAGAGTAAAAATTATTTTAAAAATTATGGTCATAAGATTGGGGGTATGGGTCATATTGAGTCGAATAAACCCAATCTGGCCTATATGGCTGGTTCATGTTGTACATAGCCCGGTTGGAGTTATCTGAGTCAAATAAGGTCAGGTGAAAAATGATTCATTTAATTGAAATTTTTTTGGTTGTATTCCATTTTATCACAACAATACAAAACAAAAGAAAAAAAAAACAACAACAAATAAAGAAAACTTCAAAATAAGCCTATACTAGGGTTGAATTAGAGTTAGACGACTCTTAACTGGTTAGACTACCCACATGGAGTATATTACAACAATCTGACCACAGGTTAATCGGTCAGGTAGGGATAAGACTAGTGGGAGGTATCCGTGCCTGAGTAACGGGCCTAATTATGCCAAACCACTATTTTTCGAGGTTTCGCTTCTCAATCCTCAACCTTTGATACCGATTTGACAAGAGTCAAACTCTAACAACTCCCCCTTAAGTCAATATCCTAAATGAGTCTGAGATGTCCCTAGGGGCCAACGACTAGCATATTTAGGCTTGAATTGTGTGAGTGGGGAGGTGTTTTTTGGGTTAAGAGAGGGTAATGATTTTCCCATCTTATCTTATGTTGGGTTTTACCCTTAATTTTTGGTTCGTGCAAGTGTGCAATATAGATAAGAATGAACATACAAATCGAGTAAATCATCCATGTGTTTGTCCCAATTATATGCAATACAATATGTACACCTTGTCCAGATCATAACAATAGAAGAACAAAATACAGTATATTGTAATTGAAATTGACATGTGCCTAGATGCAAATGTCTAAACCATTTTAAAAAATCCAATTATCATATTTTAGTTCTTAATTATTACAGTGCATAGATAATCTAAACAGAAAACTAGCAACAGAACACACAAATATATGCAATTAAAGATACCCCATGAAAAAAAGTGGGCAACAACTCTCTGCTTTCTTGAGCAAGGAGAAACAGGAGAGCCTAGACTTCTGCAGTTGTTAGATTCTGAAAATTGTTACCTGAACCTAGAAACAGAGAAGAAAAGTTAACAAAACGTGAAATCAAACCGTTTCCATCCCCGGTAACGACGCTAAAATTTGATCGGAAGAAAGCGGTGCAAGAAAAGTGTGTGTTTTAAAATCAAGAGTTAAAAGTGTGTGCTTTGTCTTCCTTAATACTTCTATTATAGCATAGAGGCTAAACGGGTCGAACCCATAAGGACGGGAGGCGATAGAAGTATTAACGGTATGTTCACATGTATGTTAATAGTTCTTCCATGTTTCAAAGAATCAAAAGAAAAGAAAATAAAAAGTAGAAAGAGAAGAATATGGTGAAAACGAAGAAGAGAAATATAGTAAAAGAAAGATAAAAAGAGATATAAGAAAACTCATGGTTAATAACTACTAATGGCTTCATTAATATGCTAACCTCTTAGTGATAGTTGTCTCACATGGATCATTGACCATCACTAGTCTTTGGCTTCAAGAGCTTTTCAAAGCATGACCCATAAGATCACTTTCACATTCAAACTCAACAAACAAGTGTAAGTTACAATTAAGCCATCAAAACTATACTAGAGCAAGTATGGAATAAAGTAATGTTAACTTATTAGAGAGTTAGATGTTAGAGTGTTGGAATCCATCATCAGTGATCATCAATGGCTCTTGTAAGAGCAAGGTCAAGTAGAGGCTATTAGATTCATGTAAATTATCAAGTAAGAAGTTAGCAAGTAGTGGTTAATAGTTAGTTGCCATGAGAGAAAAATTAGCTAAACATGTAAGAAGTTAGAGAAGAAACAAATAGAGATAAAAGAAGAACCTTTCATAGAGTGTCACTCTCCATTACAAGAACTTTCTCTTTTATCTTATGAATCACTCTCTTCCCTATTACACGATCTACAAAAGAAAAGAAAAACAAAAGAAGAAGAGAACTACACTAAGGGAGAAAACTACACTGCAAGCTTTCCTCTTTGGAAATTTTGGCAATACAACGTATTTATAGACCATGGGTATCAGGGAAGTCAACAGGGCAACGCGTTAAAGTTCGACATGTGGCCCCACAACATGGCCGCATTTCTGCGGCCATGCTGTGGCTGCTCGTGCAACGCCGCAGCATAGGGTGTGTCTTGGAGTATGGGCTGTGTACAGCCTATTAGTTTGCGTTTTCTGCTCCCAGAAATAGCAGATTGGGCTTCCAAGATATGGGCTTCTTCTAGGCTTTAAAAATCTCCAAATAAATGAGAGTTTTGGGCTTCTTATTCATTTCATGCATAGACCTAGAAACATAAAAGAAAACGATTATTTCGCAAAATTTTATTCAGAATAAATATGAAGACGTGATATAAAATATGCAGATTTGGAGACTAATGACACAAAATTTGATCGGAAGGAAACCATGTACAAAATATGTCGTTTTGAAATCAGAAATTAAAGTGTGTGAGCTTTGGCTTCCTCGATACTTCCGTTATAATATAGAGGCAAAATGGGTCGAATCCACAAGGATGGGAGGTGATACAGGCGCCGCGCGCGTGGCGCCAAAGTGTGCAGCCTTTGGCTACACACTAGGCCCTGTAGCCCCTACGGTTTCTGATTTTCTGCACCCAGATTTGGAAGATAGGCTTCAAAAGTTTTAGGCTACTCCTAGGCTATAAAAAATCACCAAATAAATAAGAGTTTGGTGCTTCTTCTTCATTTTATGTCATGGACCTATAAATACACAAGAAAGTCATTATTAACAAATTTTATTCTGAATAAATGTGAATATGTGGTATAAAATATGCATATTTGGAGATAATCACATCCTCACACTTATCTTTTGCTCGTTCTGAGCAAAAACAGAAAAACTAACTAAAACACTATACACTACTTTCGCAGTTGACACGATTGCACTGAGCGTGTGCAATAAGTCGTTAAATCTCTACGTTCCTCTAGAGGAGGAGCTTTATCTCCGGAGGGTTTTTAGCAGATTACACCTACAAAATCTATAAAGAAAAAAAATCAAATGTTAGTATTTTAAAAACACATTTTGAAATAGAGAAAGTGTTGAAATATTTCTGCAAATTTTTTAAAGTGATCTAAGGTCATAAGTTAACCAGAAATTATTCTTTCTTAAACTAAATCTAGATGCAAGTTCTTGTTATAAATTAAAGGTAAGAATATTAATTGATTGATTTTTTGATTTTTCATAAAACTCATAGCTAGTATGCACTTTGTGAACAATGAAGATTTTTGAAATATTACTTCTAACTTTCATGTCATTTATTTGTATATATATAAAAAAATTTCTTTTTTCCCCCTTAGTTTTTTAAGGCTTTCTAGCTTATCTGAGTAGTGAGCTTTTAGCCGGTGACTCCTAAACCAGGTGGCCACCAGATGAGAAAATATCACACGGGCTTAAGGATTCGAGTAAATAAGGCAACAAAACTAAGAGGTATTATTTTATTTTTTTTGTCCATCATTTTAGGCGTAAATAATTATGCTTCTTGAGGCATAATTACCCAGCTTTAATAAGTGATTTATATATATATATATATATATTATATATATATATATATATATATTCTTATTTTATAACATTTTTAGTATTTGTTTCAATCCAAAAATTGTGTAAGTGTGAAGGGCATATATTTTAAGTAAAAAATTCAAAATCAAATTATCTTTTCAATCTTATTTCCTTATCCTAAAATGTAAATAAGATATATTATTTTGACTCGGTTTAAAAATTCATAATTTTAGGTCTTTCAATTCCTACGATAATCTTAACTTTCTTAAAAATAAATTAGAACTATTTCTCTTGTATCAAAAAGTTTTGTAAAAAGAAAAGAAAAGGTTTCTATACAAAAGAAAAATCTAAAAATTTTCTAAAAAGAAATGTAAAAGAAAGAAAATTCAAAAAAAACTACGTTAATAAATCCTCCCCCATACTTATCTCACGCATTATCCTCAATGCATCGTGAATGTGTATTGCATGAAACAAATATGGAAAGAAAAATTATCTCAGAATGGTGGTTCCGGTGGTGATCTGATTGGTCCATGAAATGCGGCCCAATCTAAATTACGTGGAGTTTGCAAGGAACCTACCGTTGACCTCTCTAATATAACTCATGATCATGTTGTAGAAAGTATGATCTTATGAAAAAATTATCCCCCTCAAATGACCAATTTTTAAAAATAAACTCAGAGTTATTATGTTCGACACCGTTGTTTAACAATGAAGTGTGATTGTGGAAGATAATTAATTTGGGCTCAAAAGAAACAGGAACGAATATCGACTCGGGAAACTGACTTAGATCAATTCGAGATTCAAAATTAGAGTCGAACTTAATTCAAAATTGGGGTCCAAACCAAAAATTGATGTTCACATACTGATTGGTTGCTAATGTTGCATATTTAATATCATATATCCATACTTATCATAGAATAAAAGCCTGCATTGTCCTAATTAATTGTTTGATTTATTTGCAGGCCCAATCTTTAAGGAGATGAAGAGAAATGAGCCCAAAGCCCACCAAAATTCTGAATTAAATCAGAATTAATTCGCACTCACTGAATTAGGGCAAAATCAAGAGGTTGAAAACCGTTTGAGAAGAATCCTCTCAGAATCGATCGGTTGAAGCAAAGATTAACGGCCATTTCTTCAAAATCTCGGAGCCAAACAGTAAATCCAACCCCAGATAAAGACAGAACGAGACGCCGGGGAGACCCACCAACAGGGTGTGGCCACCTGGCCACACCCTGGCCGCGGAAACGCGGCCCAAGCCGCGTTCCGCGGCATTGTTGGGGAGTTAGGGGGAGCGTTTGCTCCCCCGATCTCCCCGGGATCCTTATGGTTAGGTTTTGCCTATAAAAGGCCTGTATTTGCACTGAAAAGGGAACAACAATGCAAACTTAGGATTTAGCCAAGTTTTTCATTTCTTAGTTTAGGTTTTTGTTTTCTCTTTATGTAAATTGTATGTAAGTTTAGGTTAGATGATGATTCACGTAAGTAAGAGAGAGAGGGGCATATGTTGAGAGTGACATCGATGTACCCTCCTCCTTTCTTCCATCGTTTCAAGCAATAAAAGGTAACATTTGTATGTTCTGCTTTACTTTCATTTTTTTTTTTTGTTTTCGTCTTCCTCTTCTACTTTATCTCGTTGTTTTTGTTGAGTTTACAAGTGAATTCCAAAGCACAAGTATAACGATGTTATGTGAGTGCCAACGATAGTTCATGAAGACGTTCTCCTCCTCAAGACGTATCACTTCATGCTTGTGCTAGACTTGATGATATAATGCGAACGGGGACTGAGCTCGGACTTATGATCTATGCGTTTAACGCCTCCTAAACAAAGGTAGAACATGCAAAGGTTTTCTCCGGTAGGTCATCAAGCAAAACTAGGTAAGTATTTTTTTCACTCTTCTTTCTTTCTTTTCTTTTATTTCTGTAGTGTAGATCACCACCTCTTCCAAATCATTCTTTCTCGATTCATATGTATATATTCACTTCTTTTCACTTCCTTGTAAATAATCATTTGTACATAGTCGCTTTCGTCGTTTTCTGATTTTCTCCACTTTCTATTCTACCACTTTCTTCTTAACTTTAACCTTTAACATAACTTTTTTTCTTATTTTCTTAACTTAAAACAGAGAAGAACTCTCGTTTTGTTTTTCATAAGATTTCAATAAAAGAATGTAAATGCTTCTATCGCAAAACCCTCCTTGTGGATCACGACCCGCATAGCCACTTGCTATAGCGGTAAGAATTGAGCACTTGCACATCCTAATCATAAGTTCTATAATTCCGTATTTTTTGTGCAGGTTTTGCCTCAATCAAATTTTAGCGTCGTTGCCGGGGAGGGTAACGTTTTTTTATTGAAATCTGAATTTTTTTTTGAAAATTTTTTAGAACTAAACGAATTTTCTTCTCTGTTGCAGGTTAAAGGGCAAGTAAAGTAGGAAATAAAGTTGCAGTAACATATACATGGCCTTGGGCCTTTGCTCTAGAAAGCAGAGACCAAGTGCCCTCTGTTTTGCCGCGGATCCGCGGCCAACGCCGCGAAAACGCGGCAAAAAGGAGTGGACTACTAACGTTCTTTTTGCAGGGCTGCTTGCTTTGCAAATTGTAGTTTTCTGCAACTTTACTTTTTCTTATATGCCATCACAAAAGCCTGCTAATAATCAACAGTAAAACATTTGTTGAAAAGATAAAAAATTGATTAGACGTTTGCATTTTAGGCACGTGTCTTTTCAATTCATTTATTTTTACTGTTGAAGAGTGCTGGAGCAAGGTACGTATGCATTGCATTTAGCATAGGACTCACTTCTTGTTTGATTTATATCGCTTTGAGTGAATCTTACATATCTTGTACACTTGCACAAATTGATTTTAAGGGCAATATCCAATAACAAGATAAGGTGGGGATTTAATCACCCTTCCTTAGCCCAAAAATCAGATTCCAAGCACTCACTAACCCAAGCTTAACTTAAAATGAGTAGACGTTGGCCTAAGGGACATCTCGGACTCAAATAGGAGATTATCCTAAGGGGAAAAGTGTTGGAATTTGACTCCTGTAAAATCAGTGTCTAGGAAAGGGATTAAGGGCCAAAAGCCCGAAGGTTGGTGGTTATTTAATTAAGGAACGTCTTAGACGGAAAACCTCCCACCAACCTTGCCCTGACCTGACTGATTAGCTTGTGGTCAAAGTCTGCATTAAACCTCCCGTGGACAGTCTAATCAGTTAGGAGTCGTCTAGGTCATAGGTCTACCCTAACTTAGCCTAGAATTTTTTTCTTTTTTGTTTGTTTATTTGTTTGTTTTTCTTTCTTTTTGTTTGTATTCCATTGTGTGATATGGCCTATAATAACAATTTTTTCCAACTTCAATGATAATCTATATTACACATCAAACTCTTTTTCGGATATTACTAACCCGCATATCATGACTTTAACCAACCTAGTGTGCCGGATTGGTCTTATCCGAATCAATATAACCCATGTTCCCCATCGTATGACTATAATTTCCATAACGATTTCAACTCTTCACAGAGTCAGTGGGGATTCACCTCCCCCGAGCATAATTTTCAACCAACTTGTCCCCCTTATCCACCAGTCCACAATATCCCCAAGAGTCATACTCAGTTTACCAGTCCAAAATAGAAAACCATCAATTTTGGAAAGGAGTATGCGTGAGTCCAAACAACAATCACAAAATCTGATGGACTCACAATTTCACTACCATTTCAAGACAATTCTTCATCTTTGCATCACAACAATGAACCTATCAACTATGAAAAGATGCTTGAAGCCATGACTCATGCTCAAAATGCTCGAAATCGTGACATAGATATGATGGTCGAATCTCTACGTTCTCACCGTTGTTCTGATGTCACGAACCATTCTGTTAGAGCCAACGAGTCACGTAGTTTTAGAAATCAAGATTCTATTTCAGAACAACCATTTGAACTTGCCCAAACTCCAAATTTTGAAAAAGATATTGACAGTTTGGTAAGTTATTCCTTTCCTGAAATAGAACTTGAGAATGAATATGATCTTGAACCCCAACTTAGTGATTCAATTCTTCTTCCTGATTCAATAATGACTCCAGTATCTTCACCTGACTTCAATCTTTCCCGGAGTCAACATTGGATCCTGTACCAATTCATAATGAAATTGAATCACCCATCTTTGTGGATCATATTAAACTTGACCAATTATATGCTTTGAAGATCCTGTTGACAAATTGACAAGTTCTCATTTTTATGATATTAAACTCAATGATATGTGACCTAGATTATCAAATCTGTGATCCAGTTCAACCTTCTGAATCATCTTGACTCCTGTTTTGTTACCAAACTTGAGTAATATGTTAGAGTCAGTTTTGATTCCCTCACCTATCATTCCTGAACTTGAATCACCCATATTAGGTCACAATTCCATTGTTAGAAAATACATGTGGACTTGAGTTTCAACTTTCTTGACTTGGACCCCAATTCCTGAACCAATTTCGACTCCTGAACCTTTACTTGACTTAAGTCACCTTCCTGAGTCGGTGTTTAGTTCCCGTACTTCCTGAGTCCAAGTCAAACATTCTATCATTTCACACATCATTTCTGGGACGAGGTTGTTTGACAAATTTGACTCCAAAATTTGTTATGGAAATTTGAAAATTAGATGGGGTTAAATACTTAATAAAGAATCCTTCATGGATACACAATTTTAATGGGTTATATTAGTGAAATTTTTGGTGGGTTTCCTCCGAACCCCAAGAAAAGTTGATTGAGCCGCATTTTCGTGGACCAATCAGACCACCACCGGAACCACCCACCTTAAGATAACACTTTCCTTCC